>JAGFMF010011983.1:3844306-3861624 GCA_019455555.1 Galemys pyrenaicus
CCCTCCCTGGCCGGCAGCAGGGATCGAACTCATGCTGCAAGTGGCTGCGGTCTGCTTCATAGTGCGTTGCTTAACCCACTGCGCCACCAGGGGAGGCCCTCTCCTGATTTTAAAGTAAAATCAGCATCTGTACCAATGGTTGGAGATGAAATAAAAACAATGTGGTGTGGTGTTCCACTTACAGGGAAACTGAAAAATTTCAAAGTTAATTTACAGAAATTGAGTGGATGCTTCCTTAAGGACTGAATGTTTGAACCTGGTTTCATATGTGCTAAACCTATTTCCAATCCCATCTCCTTCCCGAAGCATGATTTGATGTATTTAGGAGCATCATGACTGAGACAAGAAGTCCTGACTTTGGAAATCTGGTTGAATCCCTAATTTAAGATAAGAACCTTAGGGTTCAAATTACCCATAGCACTTGAGTCATAGGATAGTTGAGAAGGACTAGAAATAAAAACTTAAATATGGGGCACGCAGTGTCTTACTAGCAAATGTTTTCTTATGTCCACTATTTTCCCCTAGAGCACTTTTACTATAATCAAAGTAGCATTTTATCCTCCAAGTTTGATATTCTCAAGCTTTAGGAAAAGTTTGCTGTGCACATCACTAGTTTGGATGTTATTCAGATAATAAACTGTTGATCTGGTCTGCCTGAGAGTTTATTAATTTTGTTATTTTTATACACGTATCATAAACTCACGACAAAAACTACACATCACATGTCTTTATAATCCATTGGTAATTTGTGTCTTGTGAATGATACTCAGCAAATAGTTGGTAACTGGCTGTGGTAAAACATGACTTTTGATAATAGAGGAAGAAGGTAACAGAAATTTTTGATATAATTTTGGGAATTTGAGATTAAAGAAAGTACTATATTTTACTCTATATTACCTCCACATAGCTTCAAATTTAATCATATCCAAATGCAGTTTATGTTTTCTTGTTTACCAAGTAGCCTAAATCTTAGGGTACATGCAACCATGGAAACCAGAGGGGGGTGTCTGATCTGTTATATAAGTATTTATATAAATCTTTTTAATCGAGGGTATCAAGAAAGAACTGATTATGTTGTTAATCTAGTAATATTGATCATATTTTTAAAAGTAATACCCTGGTTTATGTGTTAGCAAAATATAACCTTCCTTTCCCCAGAATTCAGTTAGTGAGGGGTTAAATTCTACCCTAGCAACAGAAACTTTACAGCTGCTGTCAGAAATATAGTAATTACTGTGGTCAACATTCTCCAAGAAGCTACAGCTGTCTTATCAAGCTTGCTTTGTGAGAAGGACTCTTTTACTGTTAGGGGCACAAGTAGTAGAATAACCACGATGGTGACAGTGAAAGAGCTAGAAAAAAATATTTCAGAGGCCATATTGTGGCTTTTTTTTTTTTTTTTGCTTGAATTTGAGATTCTTATAATATCTACTGTGCTTTCAGACAACTTCCAACTGAATTTTAGAGACTGCAGAAAATGAAAATCTTTAGCTTTTTTTTTTTTGACTGCAATACACTATTGAGGGGAGCAGTGGGTGAGGCAGGAGAGGTCTGTTATGCTATGTGGGTCCCCTCCCTGGCCGGGGATCAAACTCGTGCTGCAGTGGCTGTGGATAGCTTCATAGTGCCGTGCTTAACCCCTTGTGCCACCAGGGAGGCCCCTGTCTTAATTTTTAATTTCATCTCATACATTCTCTATACTTTCAACACAGGCCTTTCTTGATTCTCAAAGTTATTAGACTGGTTCTGAAGTTAGAGTGCATTGGCTGTTCCCTCTGACTGTGTTACCATTCCTTGATCTCTTTATGACTGACATCTTTTTAGTACAATTTCAGCTTAAATGGCCTCTTTCTCCAAGCAGTAGTCTCTGGTCACTATACACAAGGTCACCACCCACCCAGTATCTGTTTCATTACCTTTGTGTCATTTAACTTTACCTGTCCTTTTTAAAATTCATCTCATTATCATCTTCCTCCACTTGAAGATGAACTCCACAGGAGCAAGGGTTTGGGTTGTTTTGTTAACTCTATAACTTCAGCAGTTATAATAACTACAGGTATCCTTTATCTCCAAATAAATACTTTTGAAGGATTTTAAGAATAAGATGTTGCTTTTTTCTATAACAGTATACAATCTCAATAAATGTTTTGAAGGAATCAAGGAGTTTAAGAAAAAAGTCACCTTACATATTTTTCAGTCAAAGGCCAATTAAAGGAGAATCCATAGATTATATAAAATTATATAAATGTTTTCACATGAATAATTTTTTTTTGCCCGAAGTCATGATTTTTTGGCAGTCTCTCAGAGGAGTCCATGTCTCAAGTCTCAAGATGATTCCCCAGAAGTGGGGAAGGAGTCCACTGTCTCAAGTCTCAAGATGATTCCCCAGAAGTGGTTCTGAGATGAGGATTCATGTGAAAATGATGCATTAGGAAGGGTTTCTAAGAAAAACATGTTCTCAAGTGAGGAAGTAAGAGAATGGAAGGACCCAAGCAAGGGTGAGATAGCAAATTAAGTCCTGAGGACTACTGCTGGATCCATTTTGCAGAGGAACTCTGGAAATTGAGTCATCCTCCCTAAGAGCATGGATTTGTGTCCTAAGAAGCTGGGACATTCATACCCTACATCTTCAGTCACTGACTCCTGACTTCCCCGAGGGTGGGGGTAAAGGGTTGTAATTCAGACTCTTAGTTTGCAGGTAAAGCTTTCTGAGAGTGTGAGGGGAGTCTTCTAATGCAGGAAGACTGGTTCAAGCTGTTGGGAATATAAGCATACTGCATCTGATGGTCATGAAAGTAATAAAGAGATCCCAAGGGAGATGGGTAGACCAGTGACAGTGTCTAGTACACCTCCTTTGAAAGAAAAAAAAAAGACTTAAGAATTACTAGTCTAGTTTTATTTCTTTATTTGAAAGTAAGACTGACTCAGGTAAGATGGTTTTCTAATAGTTACAGGAATAATTGCTTAAGAACTGATCTGAGATCTTTAGATAACCTGTCTATTGAGTATATAACTTTTCATTTTTAAACATTCAAATGTAAGATTCCTTTTTTAAATATATGTAGTCTTCTCTACCTATGATGTAGGGCAATAGGGAATATGTACAAAAATATGAACTTAATCATAGATATTATACCTGACATAAAATTGATTTTAAATGCATTATACACCTTTGTGGAAAATGAAAAACTAAAAAAAATCTAGAAAAAAAACATCAGAAATATGTCTACATGACCTTGGGCTGGTGATGACTGTTTAGGTACAATCCAAAAGCACAATCTATAGACTTTATTAAAATTTCAATCTTTTATTCTGTGATAGACATAGCCATACTTATAGGCTCTTGGCTTTGATACCATTCTCTAATTATAAGGGGCCAAATCTCTGAAGCAAAACCTTATTCAAGGAATAAGAAAAGAGCTAAATAAGTGGAAATGTGTGTTCAGATTGAAGACCCAGTATCATTAAGATTGAAGTTAGGTATATATAGAAGATGAACTTGGAGCATGTTGTAGTGCTAGAGAGTAAGAAAGAATTGTAAACAAAACAGAACAAAAGAAAACAAAAAATCATACACAACTATAGGAGAAAGACAAAAGGAACAGAAGCCTACTAAAAAACTCCCAGTGACCAAATTTGGAATAATTTGAGTGTCAAAATCAAGACATAGTATTGGATTATAATATGAAGTATAAAATGAATATTCATGAACCCATAAGTGACTACATAAGTGATTACATTACATAAATAAGTGCCTAATAATAAGAATCATTAAGTTTCCCCTGAAAACAAATTCCAAATAATTTTCATAGCAACTCCTCTCAGGAGAAGTGGACTTAACTGTTCACCCCTGAAACAGAAGTTGTACACAGTGACTGCCTTCCAAAGAGCACATTGTAGAAAGGGAAAAGAATAAATTTACAGTGGAAAGACCTAACGAACACTACCTCAGTCAGGTGACCTGACAAACACTACCTCATCAGGGATGTCATATTGACAGCATGAACTCTGCTGTGATGTGATGAGAAGGGCACCTTACATCAGTGGCCTGTTCATCCCAAAAAACATAGATCTAATTTAATCCTAAGGAAACAGAAAACCCCAATTCAAACATACTCTACAAAATGTTTCTCCAGAAGTACTCAACACTCTCAAAGTCACCAGAACCAGAAAATCTAAGAAACTGTCACAGTCTATGGAAGTCTAAAGAACATGTCAGTTAAATGAAATGTGTTTCCTGGGTGGAACATAAAAATCCAAGAGAACATGAATAAAATATGAACTTTAGGTAATAAAAATGTGTCAGCACTGGTTTGTTAGTTGTGGAAATATATAACATTAATGCATAGTATTTAGGTAAACTATGTGTGGTGTATGGAAACGCCTTTTACTAACATCATAATGTTTCTACAGACCTGACATAGTTCTAAAATAAGACTTTTATAAAAAAAAAACTGTGGCAGAATAACCAACAAATTGAAAATAACTCAAGAATCCATCTATAGGAAAACAAATTTACCTCTGTGCTCATAATGGAAAACTACACTGCAATAAAAATAACAAATTTTGCAGACATCAGCAACACAGATGTATTTCAAAAACACTTTGTTGAGGAAAGAAGTCAGAATTGAAAGATTATATAGTGCATGATTTAATTTATGTAAGTTTTAATAGGCAAAGCCATTCAATGTGGAAGTACTCAAAATAGTGGTTGCTTCTGAATGATGAGGACTGTAAGGACAACTGAGAAAAAAAATCTAGAGTTTTCTGAATGTTCTATATTTCAATTTAGTAGTAGTTGTATCAAGTACATATATTTACCACAAGTCATTAAGTTGCATGTTTACAATCTTTGCCTTTCATGGCATATACATTTTTCTTCAAAAATATCTACATTAATATTTGAAAAGTACTCAGTTACTGTGGGGAGAATTAGTTTCAGGGAGTAAGAATAGTATCAAGGAGACTGTAGATTTCTGGAGGAAAAATAAGTGATAAAATACACTAGGATACCTTCCCTGGACAGGGGTAGATTGTAGAACTGCAAGCAGCCAAAGATTGCCGTTTTATTAGATGTGGACAATTAGAAATTCTTAACAGAGGGAACTCTGAACTTAATCTGCAGGACTAGATATGACTTTAAGCTCTACTACTTTTCAATTGTATGATCACACACTAAGAGTTTTACCCATTTGAACTTTTGCTCTCTCCTAAGTGAACTAATTAAACTTGTCCTACCTAACTTACAGGTTCTGGAAATAACCTAAAAATGTAATGTATTTGGAAGCAGTTCATAAATTATAGTGCATTACAGATGTTAAAATTACTTATAATTACATTATGCAAGGATGTGATAGTACTAGAAAGTATATTGTGACTCGTTTTATCAACAGCCACAGGATGTAAAAAAAAAAATTTGGCTTAATAAATAGTTCTTCTTTGAAGGACGATTACTATAAAGAATCTCAAACTTGTACCTTAAATTCAGAATTCCAGACTCCAGATTAGAAGGAAGTAAATTTTGAATAACTGTAAGAGATCAAGGTTTCAGTCTTAAGAATATAGAGATGTGACATTACTACACACATCTTCAAAATTCCAGGCACAGAGCTTCCTGCAACACAATGATACCCTAAAGTCACTATAGTTTGTATCTGCTTGCAAATAAGCATAGAGGCATTGTTATATCTTTGCAACAACTTATCCCAGGCTATGCCACTCTAACTCTGTGCTCAGAAGTCTCATGATAAGTCCAAGATGACGGTCAATCAACTAACGTTTCCTAGGCAACTGACACAGCTAAAGAAATGGACTGCACAATTGAGAAGAAAATACTGCAGCAATTTCATTTTACTGACATCTTTCCCTAAATGAAAAATTTATATAAATATACATACATATGTAAATGACAAGGTCAAGTTTTCGAAAAACAGAGTACTAAGATTAGGATTGTAATGAGATAAAGGATCAGAACAATCTTGTTTGAATCTACAAAAACCACTTCTGAAATACAGCTGCAGATGATAATATTGCAACTAGTAATGCCATTTGAAAAATATTTTTAAGTCCCTAGGAGAAATTTGGGGGCTAATATTCTTGTTCTATCCTCATTTTAAACTGAGATTTCTTGGGATCATCTTTGAATAAATATCTGACCGGTGGTACTGAGAAACATGTATTTGCTTTCGAATTTGAAGAACGTAGAATACACTCAAGGCATAGGAGATGCCCAATGAGAGGACCGCATCAGCAGAGAAACAGGACTGAACTTTATAATTCTATATCACCACTATTCTATGCTTAACTCAAGGCACCTTCATGATTAGTCCACTGGCTCACAGTTTTTTAGATGATGAATGAGAGATTTTCTTACCATGTTATCCTGAGTGCTTAGCACAGAGACTGAGGTTAGTAAATTTTACTGGGCGAACTGAAAGTGAACTGCTTGGTGCTTCTTTTTCCAGATCGAGAAGGCACAGGGACAGTAGTCCATGGCATGATTTTTTATAATTTTCCTCCACTTCTGCTCCTATGGAATACAAATATGTTTGAGCTAAGATCAAGTAGATGAGCTGAATCCCTGCCTCTTGTCTTTATCTTCCAGGGTGTGGATTTAGCTCTCTGAGAAATGAATCTGAGGCATTAATTCAGTTAACAAACAACTATTAAGCACTCACCGTGTGCCAGGTCCTAGAAATACTGACTGGTATCCAAAATGATTTTGAACAAATACTTGACATCCAAAACTTATTATATACTAGACCTAGCCAAACATGACAGACTTATAGACCTTCAGAGAACTTTTTTGGCTCAATTCAAGATCTCTAAATCCTAGAATGCCATCTTATCAACAATCCAACAGTACCTTAGAGGCTGAGTGATATGTAAGAAACTGTCCAGACAAATTCATTTTCTTCATTACTGGCTTGACTGTAGCTCTGATTCCTAACTGTTTGATCTCTTGCCCTGGAATACTACACATGAGCCTCCAGAATTTGTAAAATCTGGCTGAGACACTCTCAATCCTAGGTTAAAGGAAGGATTACGTATACAGATTATGCAATTTGTTAGAAAAGGAATGAAATGTTTGCTTACTGTGTTATCCTAAGAACATAGCACAGAGCCTTAGGTTAGTAGGTTTTATTGCATGAACATTAAAAGTGGACTTCTTAGTGACTCTTTTCCCAGGACTCATTATAGTAGACCAGGGACCTAGGGGTAGGGCTCTGAGAGGAATTCTTGCCTTCCTGGAGAACTTGAATGAAGTCACCAATTTTCAGGAATCATTTATTCAATTCCTTCTGTGAATGGATACAAATAATGAATCCCAGGGAAAGGTGATGATTGTTGAAGGTCATGTTGTCTAGTCAGTGAGAGAATTTTTAAGTCTTCTTCATCTTCTGACTTCACCACAGTGTGACTAGACAAATTTCTGTCTGATGAAACTCAGAGTTGTCCCTCTTCAAGGAAATACGCTTAGTTCCTTAGAGGGCAGGGTCTGAATTAATCAGTACAAACATCTAAAAGTGATAATTTTTAAAAGTAATAAAGTTGAAAAAATCTATCTTATTGATTTTTGTTTTTTAATAGATTTTATTTATTTGTGCATACAAGAGCTGGGGTACAGGCCAGAGGTGTGGGTTCTGAGAGGATTCACCAGAGACAGAGTGGGGAGCAGAACAGGCAGACTGAGTGAAATACACTGCTGAGGGGAGCAGCAGGTGAGGCAGGAGAGGTCTGCTATGCCTTGTGGGTCCTCTCTCTGGCCAGAAATCGAACTCGTAGTATAGTGGCTGTGGAAGCCTTATAGTGCGGCTCTCAACCCTTTGCACTACCAGGGAAGCCCTATGTTACTGATCTTTAAATTGTACTACATTTCCTGATGGTCTGTGGTTCCCGTGTTTGAAGATGTTCTATGTGTGCATTTGTTGAGGGAAATATCTAGTGTGATCTATAATGAAATGCTATCAGAGATCTCATAATTGTTGAACACTAAAGTTGATTCTATGACCATGTTAACCAGCGTATTCACCATGATGTTTAAGATAATGACTGTATGACTTTATACATATAGATATCAGAGTTTCTAAAGTTGAAAAAATACTCTGCACACAGAAGATATTCAATACATTCTTGAAAACTTTCTTTGTAACTTATGCATATATTTAAATATACCTGCAGTAGCACCCTCTAGACTATTTAATAAATTACTACACACTTCAGATAATTTTAAATGGATGAAATCAGACTTTGTTTATTATGATGAAAACATTTGTTGCAATTTTTCCCATCTTGACAGGGTTATCTATTTTATAGTGAAATGGATTATGCTATTAAGAACCGATTGTGTTGCTTTAGCATTTGGGTTTTTGGAAATCCCTAAATCTCTCATCTTATTTTCTTCAGATGTCCAAGGTATCTAAAGCTGAGTTATTTGAGAAAGAAAATGAGGCTGCAAATGAAGAAAAAGGCAGGGCTGCTTCTCCTCCAGGACACAGCTCACTAAGCAAAACTTAAGCAAGTAATTACAGCCTTGATGATTGTTTTAAAACCGTCACAACATTCACTTCCAAGTACCCTCTATTTTCTCCTGTTTGTGGCTAGCCAAAGGTAGAGGGGGAAAGACAGAAAGAAAGAATGTCCAATGGAGCTATTCTTAGATGATTCTCTCAGGTGGTTAATCACCAGGATTAATTAGCAAGCAGCTACCGTGAGAACTTGATCTTTTTCCTTGATTCTTAGTCTTACATCAGCAGTTATTTTCTAAAATCAGGCTAAGCACGTCCATAAATTAAGGATGGAAGCCTGCCCCTGGGGAAGAGTCCTCACAGGTATCCATCCGGACAGGAGGAGTCAGAGTCGTGCTCTGACAGCCAAGGGAGGCGGTGACTCGAAAAATACATTTGTTCCCACCCACACCTTCTCCCACTGACAAATGCTGCGGCTCTCTGGGCCAGAATTCTTTCCCAACAAATAGAATGACAAAAAAAAAAAAAAAAAAAAAAAAAAGAACAGAGAGAAAGAAAAGAAAAGAAGGGTGGGGGGAGAAAAGCTGTCACAAATATAACACCTGCATAACGATGAGCACCTCACTGCCCCTGACCCCCAAATCATGCTTTTCAAAGCAAATGAGGGTTGCTGTCTTGAAAACAGGGTGAGTTTCAAACTGGGTCCAGAGTTAAACACTTCTGGACAGGAATTGGTAAGCTTGAAATTTCCCAAGGAGAGATTGCTGAGAAGGAACAAGCCTAGGAAAATTTTGGAATTGAATATAACAATTACTCTTTAATCACGCCAGTTCCAAGCTAGTTAAGAATATGACCTTCCTCCTGCCATCCAAATCTGGAGTACTGTATTCAAGAAACCTGTCCAGAATGTCAGTATATTGCAACACAGATACCTGGGCTGGCATTAAATATCATCATTCATTTAAAAAATGTAAAATGAATATGTTTGCACCTTTGCTGGAGCTGTGGTGAGTGGGTGGTGAATGAGAGGTAGGGGTGAGCATTATTGATAAATATGACCCATTTCTTCTCCCCTGTACCTTATATTTCAGTAAGTTCATTATTTTTATATACTAACTTATATATTCATGATGTTGTGCAGCATACCTTTACTATGGGCACGAAAAAGACACTCATATTTACATAATTCAGAAATGCCTGAATAATTGGCTGCAGGTTTCAGAAAAATGAACAGCTGTAGAAAGAAAGAAGAGGTAATACACAAACTATGCTAACAAGAAATTGTCAGTGTTCTATGTACCAGGAACTATGCTAGTCACTTTGTGGTGCCTTTGTTTTTCCTATTTTTTTCTCTCTCTGACTTGCTTATTTGTAATTGTCATCTGGAATAGAAGCTCGGATATTTTTGGGATCTCAGAGTCAACTTGAATCATAATCTCCATGAAGAATGGAAGAGCAGTCACAGAGCGTCCAGGGAAAGAACCCAAAGTCATTTAAAAAGCAAGATCTACTTGTAAATTGTGTCCCTCCTTTACAGCATCAAGATAATAGATCTGGGGTAGCTTTCAATAAAAAAAAATAGATTCAGTGCGTGCCATGCAGGTACTTCTTAGAAGCTCAGATGGATTTGCACCATCATGTAATATTTTCCATTAGTCATATTATTTCTCTTTGCAGTTACTTCTTAAGGGAGAACAAGAAGTATGTGAGGGGGAGAGAAGATCATTACCCTTTACTGAAGAATAAACTAGATACTCAAGTTTTTGGTATTATCCAGCTTTCTGCTTCACTGGTCAGAGCATTACAAATGTAGATTATGGAAATTGTCAAATTATTTCTGTGTCTAATCACAAGTTCACTTAGATGATAATAATAAGTATACCATAGTAAAATATTATTGAATCCTTAATATAATCCTTAATATCATAACGTCAGGAATTGTGCGGATGTAAATATACAACAGTCCATTTGTGACGATTAGGGCTATCCTTCAAATATTTCCAATTGTCCTCCAAGGTATATGATAGGATCATAGTTGTTTGCCCTTTGAAATGGGATGAACAGCCTGATTTTCTTTGGCTGGTGAATTAGAAGCAGCTAAAAGCCAGTATATACCTATCTACTCTACTTTCCCTCTGCCCTACTGAACCACAAAACTTTATATGGTAGCTATTCTATCAGCAGCAGTTCCACAAGATGAAATGGAGTAGAGATCTATCTGACCCACAGAGGGCACCCAACATGAGTGAGACAGAAAAGAAACACAGATTTATTGTATATGCCACTAAAATTTTGAAGTTTTTGTCACCACAGCATATCCTGTCTTAGTTTGCCCTAATTAATAGATTACCAAGTAGATCTATCTGTATTTTATCAATGAGTAGTTGAATACACAAGTACATTTTTCATTTTATTTAAGGACAAAGAGTCAATGCAAGTCAGAACTATGTTTTAACCCCTACTCTTTTTGAGTTTAGATTCTAACTCTTTACCACTAAACTAATTTCAGGTTGGAATCAATATTGGCAATAACCTTTCTTTTATGTGAACTTCTTTATTTGTAGTAGTCTAGGAAAGACTTATTTGTGAAAAACTGTTTTTGGGAGATACTTTTTTAAAGCTAAAACAAGAAATTAAAAATATGTTCTATATATAGTGCTTGGTGAATTATAAAACATTTTCAAATATTAACTCATTATATGCTCATAAAAAACTTGTGTAACTTAAATGAGATGAGTATTATCCTGCCATTAAAGGTGAAGTTAATTAAAGACAAAGAAAAGTTAATATTTAGTTTACACGCTCAATGTCAGAGAGGTAGGCAATGACAAAATCTGGGATGAGAACACCAGAGTCAAGAATCATTCTGCTGTGCCAGCAGCAGCAGGGAGGTCTGCAAAGGTATGACACTGGCATAGTAGAGAGAAGTCTTTTGTTAAGCTCAGCTCTGCAAACAATTTGCAATTTTATTTTGCAATCAGGATCATTGATAACATTTTCAAATCATTCTTCATTGCAATCAGTTCTAAAAATAGAACTGATGAAGGCTGTTACAAAAATAGCACAACAATTCAGTCATAGATTGCAAGATGAGAGCAATTAAAAAAGTAACTCAAAACAAATCCTAGACCCAAAAGAAAATACTTCATAAGAGCTTATTTCAGATCCTTAAGTATTACTTTAAAATTTCTGAGAGAGAGAGAATATCAAAAAGGAACAATCAAAATTGTCAAGAAAAAATTGCTGGACCTGTATGCTAGAAATACACACACTGTATATTTGAAAAGTTATATTTTTGACAGTATAAAGTTTCTATTATGGGGACAATCTTATATTTCTTTCAACTAAATACAACAATTTGCTCCTTGCTCTAGGTTATCATTTTAAAATTCTATTTCATTGTTGAATTACTAGTTACTAATTGAGAATATGTTCTAACATTTCCTTTATTTGATTGAACATTTTTTTTTTTTAATTTAGGTGTTTCGAAGTAAGTGTCTAGTCTTTGGTTATTTCACTAAAAGAAAAAAAAATCTGAAATTGCCACATGATTACAGTTACACTTCATCATGATAGTGCCTGTTTTACTTTTTTATGACAGTTCACAAATTCCTTTTTAAAATGTTATTTGGAAGACAAATTAGAAAGATCTTTTTCTCCCTAAAAGATTTAAAGTAGTATAAAAGAATAAAACAAAAAAACAAAAAAACAAACAAACAAACAAACAAAAAAAAAGATTTAAAGTAGGACTGTTGAGGAAAGGCTATTGCTTCACTTGGGTCAATTTGCATGGCAAGTGGCTAAGCCAGGGATTGAGAACTCCAAGGTATCAGTTTCCCAGTCCTAGGGTCTCAATGTGTTCCAAAGCTACCAGTCTATTGTAATGGTTAGTACATACCTTGGCTCCTCAGCCCATCAGACAATGGTCAAGGTTTAATCTTTCTTTTGACATTCCAGGCACAGGATGCCTGAATATTCTACATAAACCATTCTTTTTGCAATACCAGGGGGATTTCAAATAACTTCTAATGCCACAGACTAACTCCAGAGATAACAAAAACTCAGCTCTGAGGCACATATTTTGTCATTCTTTTGAATAAAGAAGTTTGTATCCAAATTTCAAGTGTCAGACATGATGCTAATTCTGCTTTTAGCACATCTCTGACGGAGGGAGTGTAATATTCTGGTAAGTGTTTTGAACTCATATGTTTCATGAATTTACTCATCATCTTTAGTTTAGCAAAGTTTTAGTATTCAGGGCTTTTGATTTTGTTTATGACCTATTCTTAAATGACATTTTGGCTTTTTGTTTATATTCTTCTTCTTTTTTTTAAAGATTTATTTATTTATGCATACAAGCACAGGGGTACAGGCCAGAGGTGTGGGGGTGGTGAGAGAATCCTCCAGACAGAGCAGGATGCAGAACAGGCAGATCGACAGAAACACACTGCTCAGGGGAGCAGCAGGCACAGCAGGAGAGGTCTGCTGTGCCATGTGGGTCCCCACCCTGGCCGGTGGCAGGGATCGAACTCGTGCGGTTTGCTTCATAGTGCGTTGCTTAACCCACTGTGCCACCAGGGCGGGCCCTTGTTTATATTCTTATATGTGTATGTGTGTGTGTTTATCTATGCCTATATATCTATATACATATGTAGTCTGCAACCATATGCACATCTATATCTTTAGATCTACATACATCTGTATGCATTATATGTATTTTTATTTATCTACAGAATACATATATACATATACATATGTATATGCAGTATTCATACATATGCACATATAAAGAGGTAAATAAGGACACAACATGTAAATGTGAAGCCCTACCAGTATAATTTTCAATTAAATAACTAGATCCCTCCAAAAAGTTTTCTCTCTCTCCTAATGAAAACTACTGCCTCCTCTGAACCCTCCACATTATACTCTTTTTCTGAGCTATTCTCAATCAACCAGGGAATAAGAATAATGAGAAAGGTCTCATGTATTGATGTACAAACATTACATAATTAACTCAATCTTCAACTCAAGCTTGAAAAGTAGCTATTATTCACTTCATTTTAAGAGAAAAAAAAAAAAACAAAAAACAACTAAGAGAAATTGAGTGACTTGCTCAAAATCAAAACAAAAAAAGTGCATAAGAGGAATTTGAACAGAGGTCTACCATGTAGGATTTAGTATTCTTCATTTATTAATCTCAGGATTTTGATAGAGTCCAGATCTAGTACATAGTACAGGTGATATGGTGGGCTGATGCTCAATGCTGAGAGACAACCACAGCAGGCATTCTAACTGGAAACCGATAGCAGGGCCATCTGCCCTCGGCTGTAGCATAAAGCCACACTTGGACAGAAGCACATTGATCAATAAATTATTAAGTCTTATTTGGTGAGAATTTGCCAGCCTAAACATGAAATGAGAACTATCTAAAAGAAAAGGTACAGAAGGTGTGTCCCCAAATCTGCATTTAAGTATTAGCTAACTCTTCTGAAACCCCAAGTTCATTAGGTAGGCTAAAATAACTCAGTAGCCATTTCAGAGACAGGGGATAATGTGTGGAGTTTGAATTCATCAAATTAATGGACTAAAGAAAACAAAACATTACTCTTCAGAGCACAGTAGAAACAAGAATTCTACAACAAATAATTGACAGTGTTTGGGATATGATCCAAAGCACAATACATGAAATGTCCAAAGATGACCCAGAATTTGGAATCAGCAAACATTCTAAATAACTGTTGATAACTATAGATATAAAGAAAATTACGATCATAGAGGATTAAAAGATAGTCAATCACAGGAGAAAAGTAGAAGTAATAAAAGAATCAAGTAGAAATTCATGGACTAGAAAATACAATTTGATGTAAAACATTCACTGATAACCTTCAACAGGAGATATAAAATGACTGATGAGTCAGTGAAGACAGATCAATACACATTATTCAAGGTGATTAGTAGAGGGGGATAAAAGATTAAAATAATAATGAGCAGGATTGATCAAACAATACCAAAAGATCAAACACATGTGTAATTAGAGTCTTAAGGGGTGAGGAAAGAGAGAGAGGATGGGACAAAAAAATATTTCCCGAATTTGGTTAAAGGTAGAAATTAAGTGCCTCAAAAAGCTCAGCAAATCCTAAGAGGGATAGATACAAAGAACACTACATTTGACATGTCTTGACAAATCATTGAAAAACAAAGATGAAGAGAATATCTGTATAGCACAGAGAAAATGACACATGACATGAGATAACAATGATGTGTATTATTGCTAAAATCTCATCAGAATCAATGATGTTAAGAGGACAGAAGAATGACATATGTAAAGTGCTAAAGGAAGGAAAAAACTGTCACCTGGAAATTTAATCCAAGAAAAATTTCATTTCAGAATGAGGGTGAAATAACAGCATGTTGAGAAAAATGAAAAGTGTATTTGTTACCTGCAGACTTCCCTGAGAACAAATGCTGAAGGACGTCCTCACTGAAGAAGACTGAGATATATACAAGAGTATCACTGAATACTCACAGAAGGAAGGTCACTCTTAATGGTAAGTATGTAAAGCTAAAACACTATAACATTTCTCTCACCTGCTCAACATTCAGGTAACTGTTTAAATTGAAGGTACAACATTATATTGTGGCATGTATAACATGTTTCAACATAATAGTTAAGACAAAGGTATCATACAAATAAAGAATAAATGAAGCTATACAATGTATGACTCCTTTATATATAAAGGGTTTTATATGTAAAAGTGAAAACCGACTTGAGTGAGATGGTGAAATGTTATACATGTGAATTTTAGTCTCCAGAGGAAACATTAAGATAATTAATGAAAAGATGAATAGCTAAAAAGCCATTTTAGAAGTTAAGATAGACATTGAAAAAGTATTCAGATCAAAAGAAGAACAGGAGAGACAGAGGAGGAAAATAAAGAATGTAACAGTAGAAGACAAATAGGAAAATAGCTTTCCTAAATCAAATCACATGCATAATTACATTAAAGGTAGATGGAGTTTCAATTTTACTCAGTTTTTTAAGTTATATCCATACTTCTAGCCATAGAAGTTGCAGCAACTTGCATTCCCATCAACAGAGGATGCGAGTTCCTTTTGTTCTACCTCCTCAGCATCATTTATTATCTCCATTCTTTTTCAATATGGGTCATTCTCACAGGGGTGAAGTGTTATCTCACTTATAGAAGAGGAGTTGAACAACTTTTCATGTATCTGTAGGTCATACCACTGCTAGGTTTTTACTTGAAGAATCCAAAACACTAATATGAAAAGATTTATGTTCTCCTGTATTCATAGTAGCACTTTTCACAGTTGCCAAGTCATGTAATCAACCTAAGTGTGGAGACAGACAAATGGATAAACTGTGGAATATCTACTCAGTGGAATGCTATTCAGCTATTTAAAGATGAAATAATGCCTTTTGGGACAAAATGGATGCATTTTAAGGTGATATGCTAAGTAAGTCAGAAATGAAAGAAGGTATCATGTGGTTTCACTTATCTGTGGAATATAAGTAACAACAAGAACAATGAAACACTGGTGAAACATAGCAAAAACAATTCTTAAACCTAGTGGAAAAACACACTGGTTACAGAAGGAACAGGGAGTGGAGTAGGGCATGAGGAAAGGAAGGGGGTAGGGCATTGGCATGGAGGTGTGGCGAATAGTGAGTGAAGCATGTGCCCATATTGGAGGAGTAAAATTACAACTCCCCCAGTATATAGATGTGTAAATGACTGACAAATTGATGATGATGATGATGATGATGATAAAAGGTAGTAGACCGACCAAACATGCACATTAAAGTCAGTTTATAGGGTGAAATAAAAAGGCAAGATACTACTTTGTGCTTCCTACAAAAATCACATATTAAATGTGGACACAGGTCAGTTGAAAATAATAGAAAAGAGAAAGACATACGATGCAACACTAATTATAAGAAAGATAAACTAGCTATTGTGATGTTAGAGAAAGTAAACTTCACTACGGTGTATACACTACTGATGAAGGAAGACATTTTACAATGATAAAAAGGTCAATTTATTGGCAATACATAAAAACCCCAATACGTGTGAACAAAATTTGACAGAATTAAAAAGAGAAGTAGAAAATTTAACACTCCTTAGTAGTTGAAAAAAAGAGTAAAAGAAAATCAGTGAAGAAGATCTGAGCAACACTATGGGAAACCCTGACTTAATTAACATGCAGAGAACATTACATCCAAGGACTTCAGAATACACATTTTTTTCAAGGGCCTATAGCACATTCACTGAAATCTGAATGATTATGTATGTTGTGGAACAAAAATGAAATTAAAGTAGAAATAAGTAACAAAAAGATATCTAGGAAATTCCCAAATATTTAAAATTCAACACCACCACACACTGTCCAGAAAACAAAAAAGCAATCAGGGACTGCAGGAAAATATTGGCAAGACATGTAACTGACAAAACATTTATATCCAGAATATTGAAAGAACCCTTAAAATTCACTAAAAATATAACTGAATTAATAGGTAGAGTATGAATTTATGAATTGTCAATAAGCACACTAAAATGCTCAACATCAGTTAAGCAAGGGAATGTCAATTAACCATTGAGATATTACTACTACATACCCACCAGAATTACTGAAGAAAGAAAAAAATATGGACAAGTACAGATGTTAGTAAGAATGTGATACAACTAGAACTCTCTTAAAAATACTGGCATTACAAGCTGGTCCAACCATTACGGAAAGCAGTATGGTGGTTCCTCAAACTACTAAGAATGGAACTTCCATATGATCCAGCAATCCCACTCCTAGGAATATACCCAAAAGACACAAAAACAC
>JAGFMF010011983.1:3861674-3885748 GCA_019455555.1 Galemys pyrenaicus
GGGGACACTTGGTGGGGAGGGAAGAGGGGGAGGGTTGAGGGCAGATGGGAGCACGGGGCACTGAGGTGATGGTGCACTGGTGATATGGTGATGGGGAATGCATGGGGATTACAATTGATGTCAAATATAAATAAATATATAAAGATGCTAAACATTCAAAAAATAAACAAATCAATAAATAAAAATAAAAAATACTGGCATTAGAGTAAAATCACTACTACTCTGAAAAAATTACTGGTAATGTCATAGAAAACTAAACAAATGGGGCCTCCCTGGTGGCGCAGTGGGTTAAGCAGCACACTATGAAGCAAACCACAGCCACTGCAGCACAAGTTCGATCCCTGCTGCTGGCCAGGGAGGGGACCCACATGGCGCAGCAGACCTCTCCTGCTGTGCCCACTGCTCCCCCCAGCAGTGTACCTCCCTTGATCTGCCTGTTCTGCTCCCCACTCTCTATAGTGAATCCTCTCACCACCCCCACACTCTAGCCTGTACTCCAGTGTTTGTATGCATAAATAAATAAATCTTAAAAAAAAAAAGAAAACTAAACAAACGCCTACTATATCCATCAATTCTGCTTCTAGATATTTACCCAAGAAAAATGAGATAACAGAAAAAGTCTTGTACAGGAATATACATAGCATCTTTATTTACAGTAGCCAAAAATTTTAAACAATTAGGTATCCACCAGCAAGAGAACATTTTAAACACACGGTACTCTCAGAAAATTGACATATGTATATAATGGTACACTATTCTGATTTACAAAGAAAGGAAGTGATAAATGCAAAAACATGGACAAAACTCAAAAAAATATTCTGAGACTCTTTTTTAAAAAGATTTATTTATTTATGCAAACAAGATCTGGGGTACAGGTCAGAGGTGTGGGGGGTGAGAGGATTCACCAGAGACAGAATGGGGAACAGAACAGGCAAAGTGACTGAAATACACTGCTTTGGGAAGCAGTGGGCAAGGCAGGAGAGGTCTGCTGCACCACGAATCACCTCCCCAGCCAGGGATCAAGCTCATGCTGTGGCAGTTGCAGACGCTTTGTAGCTTGGCACTCAACCCCTTATGCCACCAGGGAGGCCCCTATTCTGAGATTCTTAAATCAGGAATACATACTATGTGACCATTTATCTGAATTTCTAAGACTGGAAAAATTAATGACAGTTAAAAATAATCAAAGCCTCTAAGAGTGAAAGGAATAGGACTGACAGGTAAGGATCTTGAGTTGATGGAAATACTGTGTATTTTGTTAGCGTTTTTGTTGACGTTTTGTTTTGTCATCTATCAGTTGACCTGTGAGTTGGTTGGTGCCACCTTTACAACCTTCCCAGTCCTTGAAATTCCACCACTGTCTTTGTATGAGGACTCAGTTCAAGTTTTCAGTCTTGAGAAAGCAATGTGTTGCTGAGACCATACAGACTGTATATATGGAACTGGAGCCCTTTAAGGCTTCTGTATAAACTTATGTTTCTAGTGGGGAATGTGCTGATACCTGCAGCCTCCCAGTCCAAGCCAAGCTTTCTATGGCAGTCCCCTTTCTTATTAAAACTACTCCCTACCAATCTGTAGTGGTCTGTGTGAAAGGGGGGCTGGTTTCAAATTTCACCTGTGGGAATGCCTCAAGTTGCAAATCAACAGATGAGGATTCTTAGAGGGTATTCATTTGTTTAATTTTATTGACTGTTGTCAAGGCCATTGTGTTTCTGGAGACCGCCTTCTCCATAGTGACAAAGGGAAGAAGGGTGTCAGACTGTTTCTCTGGTGGGCTAGAATGTTCAGGGGTTGAATTTGAGTCACATTTGCTTGATTTCTTCATCGCTGATGGCAGAGTGCTCTCAAATATTTTCTGCTCAGTGTTAGATAAATCAATATTTCTTTGAGTCTCTCTTTCAATGTTCTGATTTGCTCAACATTTTCATGAACTATAGTAACAGTGAACATATTGGCACTAATTTCAAGTATTTTCATTACCAGTTGTTAAGTTCAATTCTCACAATGTTTATGTGGTTCGTGTGGCACAGTCACAACTACATAGCTTGAAGAAAGTGAGGCCAATTTCTTCTTTTTTTATTGAGATAGTATGGGTTATTAAGATTATGTTTCAGGCATAGAACATTAGTTATATTACCACAAAAGACTATATTCCAACTGTCACCAGACCATTGACACCTGTACCCATTTTTCCGACCTCCCCTCAAACATCTTCCACTCTGGTAACCACCAGTCTGTTCGCTAAAGCTGAGATGTATTCTATCTAGTTAGGCTTGATTGTTTGCTTTGTATCTTTATCTTTCACAAATGAGTGAAATCAGATCATTAGGGAAATGCAGAACAAATCCACACTAAAATATGACCCATACTGATGAGAATGCTATTGTCAAAAAGACAAGAGACAACAAGTATTGGAGAGGATATAGAGAAAAGGGGATCTTTATACACTTCCAGTGGGAAACAGTATGGAGAGTCTTCCAAACAATCAAGGAAAGAAATAATATTTCATACAGCTATTCCACCCAGGGTATATAAGAATACAAAAAAAAAAAAAACCTAACTGGAAAAGATATGTATGCATATCCCAGTGTTCCCAATGTTCACTGCATATTATTTATAATAGCAAGATGAGGAAATCAAGTATGAGTCCATAAACAAATGAATGGATTAAGAAGACATATATATATATATACACACACATACATATATTCATGTATATACATATACACAATAGAATATTACTCTGGTATTTAAAAAGATGAAATATTGCCATTTCTGACAACCTGGATGAAACTTCAGAGTTATACTGAATGAAATATGTCTGAAATGAGGCCAATTTCTGACGCTTTACTCAGATAAAGAATTGTGATGCTAAAGCTCATGATGTCTGAAACTTTCATTGATGCAATTTCACCCGATAATAAAAACCATTTCAATCTGGCTTCTGCAAATCACCACCTTTTGTGGCTATCTCTATCCAAGTGGTTTTGTGAAGGAATGTGATCTAGTTTTTCTTGAAGCAATTTTCTAAAAGTCTGTGAATTTGAGGTAGAACCATCTATTAGAAATCCTAATCATTTTAACAGAAGCTTACAGGAGGAAGGAAAAATCAGCTGACCCAACTCCTTACTTTAAATTCCCCAGACTGATGTTTTCTTCCTTGGGAAATTTTCCAAGAAAGATAAGTCATTTCAGGCCCTCATCAAGAAAGGTCTTTTTGGGTTGGATCAGTTTTCTTTGCTTTAATCAAACTCTCATTTTAAAAATGAAGTAAAATATGCATAAAAACTAAGCTGTAGACTTTCACCCCAAGTATTAACTGGTTCTTCCAATCAAAATGACAATTACTCCAGCTATCAAATCTCATTTGTGGCCATACTCTAAGTGATAAATCCACCCATGATCTTCTTCTATTAAATGTAAGATGTGTGTGCATGGCCCTTAAGACTAGGATCACCTACCTTTTTATGCTTTTTGCTTTGTTTCTATTCCTGTTCTCAGAAATCATTTCTGAGAGTCACTCAAGTTTCAGTTGTATTTAGAAACAGGGAAGTAAGACATTCTTCATACCTTAGAATTAGCACTTTCAAATTGCAAAATTAAAATCAAATCAGGGCTAGAAAATTTCCACAGGTGAAATGAATTCAGGTGGTGTTAGCTGAGCCAGTAAGTTCTAATTTTAAGATTTCCAAAACTGTTTGAGTGTGTGTTGTTGTGATCAGGATGACTCAGCTGTAACCTTCATAATAGTTCCCTTGTCATTAGATCCATTTGACGTTTTTCTTTATAAAATTTTGTCAAAACTATGTTAACATACTGAGATTTCTAAATGAGTTTTAATGAAATGCTCACTCTTTAGCACCATTGCATTAAATCCAGTGGTCCATAGATTTGCAGAGGAGGGCATTGCTCACACCAGAGTGCTACAGGTTGAATTGTTTCCACCTTCCCAAAAAGGTACACTGAAGTATGAACCCACAGTACTTCAACATATGATTTTATTTGGAAATAGAGATTTTACAGTTATAGTAGTTAAGATGAGGACATTTTGCAGGAGAGTGGGTTTCTTATCTAATGTGAATGGCCTCATTATTGAAGGGGTAGTTTTGACACAGACACACACAAGGAGAAAAACATGTGAACATGAAGGAAGTTACCAGTCAGGAGATTGCCAGCACATCATCAGAAGTAGGAGATAAGTTTGGAATAGATTTCGCCTCAAAGACTGATGGAACCAAACCCTGCCAATAAGATTTCTGACTTTCAAACTTCTAGCTTTCTCAACTGTGAGTTCATAAGTTTCCATTGTTTTTTGTTTTTTTTTTTATTAATATATTTTTAAAAAATTTACATATACTTGCCATCAATTGTAATCCCCATGTATTCCCCATCACCATCTCACCAGTGCACCATCACCTCAGTCCCTTGTGCTCCCATCTTCCCTCAACCCTCCCCCTCCCCTCCCCACCAAGTATAGTTTCCATTGTTTTAATTTACCCAGTTTGTGGTATTTTGTTATGGTTCTGTTATATTTGTTTAGGAAGCTGATATTCAAAGCAAAAATCGAGTCACTTAAAAAGGCCAAGAAGTCAGAGGAGAGATATTAAACCCAGTAATTATTTTGCTTAATCTGACCTGTTCTTGCTAACCACTCATTTCACCAGTGAGAAATATCACCCGGACATATCTCTGTGGTGAACTCTTCATGAAGACTCTTGTTTCTGTCTACAACACCACCAAACTTGACTGTTAGACATTCAGAATGGTGGTTATAAAGAAATACCTTAGGTTTTGAAGAGACCGGAACACATGAAACCCTGAGTAATGCTGGATTAAGGTTGCTAGTGATTTAAGAACCTAGAGGAAGGAATTTGGAGCTTTCCCCACCTAATTAAAGCTATTCCATTTTACAATATGCTCTCCCGTACGCCTCCATTAGCAGTGAGCCTTGTTTTTGTGTTTCATTTTTTTGGACTTAGAGGAAGGATAAGGAAAAACTTAACTATTGATATAAGAATTAATGAAGACTTTGTCCTTTCTTTTTCCTTTTTCATTGACCTGTGCAATACTGAGATAACCCAAATGAATCATTTGTGGATTTTTAGAATGTTTAGGTTATTGCTTTTAAAAGTGGTAAAAAAATTCTAACCTAAAGTAAAATGTGCTTTTACTTAAAATTTAAAAAATACAGGATTATTGTGATAGACACAGAAATCATAGGGTCTAAGAAGTAATGGGACATTTGATGGAGAACAATCTCTATTATTCAACTCTGCTGTTTTCTGACTTGGGAAGGATTTGTAAAGCCATGGAACACCATATTAAAAGCCCTCCTTTCCTGGTGGCTCCTTAGAAAGTCCTGACATTTACTCTAATTAGACCAGCTTGGATGATGTTCCTGTTAATGAACCAATTCTTCAGATTGGCTTTGACCTAGGTTTCATATTCATGTCTAGAGTTCTGATAGAGCAGAGACCGATATTGTACCAAACAAAGTTGTAACACCTTAGATGAGAAAATTATTATCTGTACCCAGCTATGTTCTCTTACAGGAAAGGAAATGCTGACATCTGAAACAGTTGAAATCACAAGAACACTGGCTTTAAATAGGTCTTTCAGAAAAATAGGTACTGGAATACCTAAAGGTGACCTTTGTTTCACTACAGTACTAAAATTTACATGTAGGGGTGGAAACTTAAGATTATAATGAAACATGTGACCTGTGTGCTGCGTGTAATGGACATGAACATGCACTACTTCCTCTTTACAAGAGCATGAGGTGCATGAGGAGCATGGAAACATCCCCTGCCCCAAAGTCTTTTAACCTCACCAAGTCTTTTAACATCACAAGTCCAGGGAAAAAGGTGCTTTCGAACATGAACCCCCCTCCACCTCCTTTTCCACTGTCAGATCAGACAATAACGATCTTGCACTGCTTCACCAAATCTGGATTTTGTGTTATTGGTTTCAATCATGTGGCAAAAGGACCTTCCCATTTAGAAGTTTGGTTATTAAATCGAAGTTTGTAATTACGATAATAGGAAATTACTTTGCTCGTCTAAATACAAAATAATTATACTTAAGTCAGTTAAAAAAGTTTAATATAAACAACTACTCTAGGGCCTCCCTGTTGGCACAGCCGGTTGAGAGCTGCACTGTGAAGCAACCCCAGCACAGCAGCTCAATTTCTATCCGGCCAGGGAGGGGGCCCACGTGGTGCAACAGACCTCTCCTGCCTCGCCGGCTGCACCCCTCAGCAGTGTGTTTAGGTCTATCTGCCTGTTCTGGGCCCCACTCTGCCTCTGGTGAATCCTCTCACCTCCCACTGCTCTTGCCTGTACCTCAGCTCTTATATGCATAAACAAATAAATCTTAATAAACAACTACTCTACAGGAGGTAATGTGCTAGGGAGTGAGCATTCAGAGTTAACTAAGACATGTTTCTGCTTTAGGAGGTTTATCATCAACTGAGGTGACAGATGTACCAGCCAATAAATACCTTAGGGCATTATAGTGAAACAGGAGTAAAGATGAAATCCTATATGAAAATAGAGGAGGTAAATTATCACTTTTTTCTTTCTAGCTCATGGCAGGTATAGGGATAGGTAGAAGATACTTGGGAAGGCTCTCCAGAAGAAGCTGTTTGAGTGTGTCATGAATAATAAAGAGAAAAAGACCAAAGGGTAAGACATGAGAACAAAGAACCAAAACATTCCCTACTAATTACAAACAGAAGATAGAGCATTTGTCCTTGAACCTTATTTTTCAACTTCGAACCTTTTTTCTGGCTATTTGTGAGTCTGTTGGTTCTTAGATTTTTTTTTCCCTCCCTCCCTCCCCTCCTTCTTTCCTTTCTTCCTTCCTTCCTTCCTTTGAAAGAGTCAGGAGTGGAGGCTGAGAGAATCAAGGCATTTAAATGATAGGAAATTATCTCTTCTAATCCGTACAACATCTTATTAACATATAAACATTAATTAGTTTTATTCTAAAGCTGTTTTGTGGTTCCCTGCTATTTCTGCATCTTTTCTGTGGGATCATCGCTTTACAAATACTCAGATACCCTGGAGTCTTGAACTTTACACGCACATGCCTACTAGTGTTTGCATAATGATGCAGCAGTGAAGGAGAGTGCCTCTAATACAGATGAGCTTATATTTGAATCCTTGATGCTCAACAACTGTTGTGTAATCCTGGGGGATTAAAATCTCTGTCTTTTTTTTTTTTCTCTGTGTAAATTGCTAGGTAAATTATTATAGTATAACACCTTAGGAATTTTATGATGAAGATAAGGGCATGATTGATGAGAATCTTTTATACTTGTTACAAAATAAATGCTCAATAAATGTAATTGTCAGAGTTGACAATAAAAGCAATATGGTGTTTAAATAAACAATTACTATTAAGAAGGATGAATATGGAACCATTTTATCCAGAAAATGTTATACTGTACCAAATGTAGTTCAATCATGCAACTACATTTTAAAAAACAATTTTTCTTGATAGAGCATTGGGCTCAGGATTGGATGAAATGGGGCTCATTCTTAGTTTTGCCATAGTTAATTTGAATTTCACTATCTGTAAAGTAACAGTATGACCCCTAATACCTTCTAACTAAAAAGTTCTATAATTTGGGTTGAACACTGCAATAGCCCTTCTTGCTCACTTGCTGATGCTTACATCAAAAATTCTTTGTTATATACAGTATATTAAGACATTAAATCAGAATATGAAAATGGTGATTCAGCAAATGTGTTATAGTTCCATTTTATGGTGACGCATTTTATGGAGGTATGTAGATGAAACATCAACTACAGCATCAACATGTCCATTTAGGTGTAAATATATGTATAGGTGACATTTATAATCCTATAAATAAGCCTGGGGTGTAGAAAGAAAATATGCTAACTATTTATTTTTTGAGCCTGGCTCAAAAGTTTTCACTTTCAAGTTCTGTGAGCCTACCAGAAAAATGAGGGCCTTATAAAAAACTCTGAGTGCATTTTAAAAGACAGTATACCTTGATATTGAATCAAAGATGCAATGGGCTGATGTCAATGTAGCTATCCTTTTCAGGATTCTTGAACTCAAAGTAAGATCCATTGCCAGGTAGGAATCAGATGGCATTACCTAAGCTGAAAAGTATACACTTCCTCTAATACTAGATCAATTCAAATGCTTCTGATAGTCACCAGAAAAGAAGAGCCAAGCACAGTACACAGAGAGAAGAGTCTTTTGGCTTAAATTCATTAAAAGGTTGTCTGAGGGCAATTCTAGTCCTTCTTGGCCTTCTGGGTGCTCCAGTTGAAGGATCTACTCTACTATCTTGGCAGATGTGTTTAACAATGATATCTATCATGTTATCCATCAGAAAGCACAAGAATTGAACACATCTATAACCAAAAATAAAAACATAAAAAAAACACCCTATTTTCCTATAAGGTTATCTGTATTTAACACATGTTAGAGGAAAGAACCAGAAGACTGATTCCCTGTAAATACTATACACAGAAGAGCTTGGTAGGGGCATTTCTGAAATATGGTTAAAGGACAGTGAGGATGGCCACAGAGTTGTTAAGAGGACAAATCTGATGGCCCAAAGCACTCAGAGAATAGGAACAGAATATAAACCAGTAGAGCATTTAGAAAAGAGCACTGGGCAATGAACCAGCAAACCCAGGATGAAGTCCTAAATCCTCCATTAATTAAGTCAAGCTATTGGCCACATCAATTAAGGTCTCAAAACTACATCTATAAAAGTGTATCTATTGTGTCCAATTGACCCCCCAGCATCATGACACTCCAATGATTCAATGTGTTAGTCATTTCTCAATTTCACTTATTAATTTAAAAATTACATCTTCTACATCCATGAGTATGTAAAACACTACAAGAGAATCCTAGATAAAAGATAGATTATCTTTCTTCAAATTCTTCCCTTGAAATTTAGAGACAAGTCGTATATGTAAATGGAATACAGAATGGAAGATAATGAATTAAGGTGTCTTTTAAAGCATATTTACACAACACCTAAAGGCACTGAATATGACTACTGAATTATATTTCCTCCTCTACCAGCCATTTCCTTTATGGACTTTAGTTTGGCTACAGCTTTTCACTTTCAGATTCCCTAAAGATTTCTCCCAAGAATTGCTACTGTGTATCTCTCACCAGATTGATTCAATTACTCTTCCATTCATGCAAAGTGGGTCCTCCAGGAGTTTCCACAAATATCGGTTACTTAAAGCCAACAATTGTTCCGATTGCCTGTTGCTCCTGTCATACTAAAATTAATTCTAACTATATTAGTTATTAACTATTACCTTTGCCTTGAACAACTCTTGTCCCACCTTTCTAATTTCCTGTTATAAACTACACCCAGAAGTCTCACAGTTAAACATAGTCACTAAATCTAAATTCATTGTTTAAACTGCGCAAATATGCATTTCCCCTCTAATGCTTATTTTGATAGATGTGTGACTTTTATTTCACCTATGCTTGAAAACTATAATTTATTATTTTAGTTGTTCTTTTTCCTCCACTACTCATTGATTGTTCTATCTTGTGCATTTCCATTTTGTAATACCACTTTTGTAACTCCTTTGTTCAGTTCTCATTTGCAGGACATACTTAACCGCTTGTAGAACATTTTCCCTCCATTTCCCCTTTGAAAAATGTCTGACTTAACCCTGATTATCTCATTGTTTATTTTTTAATATCAATATTTAATAAAATTTAATAACATTTATTTCAATATTTAAAAAAAATCACCAATCACAGGGTTTTGTGTTCTGGCCTAAGAGGGTTACTCTCGCATATTTTCACCTATGCCTTCTATTCTCTGCACAAGTGTAGAGTGGTTGTATTCAGTTATGGAGGATTAGAAATACTTCATGATAGACATACTATTTTATAACTGTTAGGATCCCTGCAATGGGTACATACAAAATCCTGCATTGATCTCCCAAATACTAATGTTAGCTCTAGAATGACAGTCAAAATCCACCTAGCCATTTGGTAACTTTGCTGTTTTCTACATTGTGCAACATGATTTCCCCTTATTTAAAAATTTTGCAGTATCTTGTACTTTTAAAAATTGGTCCATTAATTTCTGCTTGTCATTATTGTTTTTCTTTTTCATCCTTATCATTGTCTCTTATTAGATTTCAAGCTTCTTGGGTAGAAATGTAAATTGGTACTACCACTATAGAAAACAGCATAGAGGGGCCTCCAAAAACTAAAAATAGATCTACCATAAGATCTTGTAATCCCACTTCTGGGTGTTTACCTAAGACAATGAAAACACTAATTTAAAAGATATATGAACTCCTACATTCATTGCAGCCCTATTTACAATAGCCCATATATGGACCTAAAACAAAACTAAATGCAGGTGAGTGGATAAAGAAGATGAGGTACATGTAGTAGAATGCCACTCATCCATAAAGAAAGATGAAATCTTACCATTTGTGACAACGTGAATAGAACTCACGGGAATATCCTAAGTGAAATGAGTCAAAAGGAGAAAAGAAAAATATGAGGTTATTTCACTCATATGTGGTAAAGAAAAAAACGTAAGTTTCAAGCTCCTTGATAGCATGAACTCTTTTTTTGATTCTCTTCAGTATATTCATTCAATATTTGTTGAAATGGACAATTTCAATAGGCTAAGCAATATTTATTTTGATTCTTTGTAACTGAAATAAAAAATAAAACATTATATATTTTATTTGTTCTATTTGTTCTATTAGTATACATTTTATTTTTTAAAGATTTATTTATGAACTAGGGGTACATGGCAGAGGTGTGGGGGATGAGAGAGATCACCAGAGACAAAGTGGGGAATAGAATAGGCAGATTGACTGAAATATACTGCTGAGGGGAGCATCGAGTGAGACAGGAGAGGTCTTCTGTTTCATGTGGGGTAGCTCCCTGCTGGGGATTGAACACATGCTGCAGTGACTGTGGATAGCTTTATAGTGCTGCACTGAACCCCTTAGACCAGCAGGGAGGCTCCCTAGTATATATTTTAAAATGCAAATTATATACTAAAAACCATAATTCAATAGTCTGAATGAGTTGTTCCTCATAAATAAATTTAGAAATTTTATAATTAATTATATTTTTATCTAATATTTTTATTTATATATATTATTGTCATTTTTGTAACTAAATATACTTTAATGCAATACTTTATTCCATTGGAAAGCAAAATAAATACTCCCAGGTAAATTAAAATTGGCTAATCTATTTCTTTCTTATTTTTTAAATTCACTGTGTAGCTGGAAGAGACTTAAAAAGAGATGTAAGCTCACAAACCTCTTTTTCTGAAAACAACGTGGCATTTTTCCCAGGTGCTAGTGTTTCTCTAGCTGTTTAAACTTGTTTAAAATTTCACATACAATAATGGATTCTATTCATCTTTTTAAAGGACAGTCACTTTAGATGACATGGAAGTTAAATGAGATTAAGAGTGATGGTCACCACTGGTATATAGAATGAAGTTAGAAGTCTTTGGAATACGTCTTCATCCACTGAGGTCACCATCATGAAGATAAACTACCCTATTTTCCCACAAGATGGCCCTTAGTGACATGATTTCAACCATGATTAGCTAATGGATGGAACTTCGGTATAAATTACTATGAATGTACATACAATTTTAATGTCCATTTCTTCTTCAATAAAATCTGGAATGATCATAATGTTCTGTGGATTGTGGGAGCTAAACTTCCAGAGAGTTTTTCTAATTGCATTGTATCACATATTTATTGTAAGAAATGGTCTTTGGAAATTTTTTATATGATTCAAATAATGTTGGGAAATGCCTTTACCCCCCTTTTAGAAATGCCCATGCATATTATTATAGTAAAGCTTAGCTACTTGACATTGTTTAATCCAGCAATTTCAACTCTTTTTGGACTGACAAAAAAGTTTGTGTTCTTTCGTGTTCAGTTGTATCAGTTACCAACAGATGATCCTCTGGAAAGTAAATCTGTATTATATTTATTGCTATTGTAATGATCCTGACTGATGGAGAAATGGGAGCACCTGAGATACAATGACTTAACGTTATCAATAAAAAGAGACCATTTATTTATGAAAACACTGATAAATAGCCATATGGAAGGCCCAGTCAAATAAAAACATGGTGGCAAGGAGAGGCCCCGCCTAAATCAAAACTAACAGATGGTCCTCATACAATGCCTCTAAAAAGTGGCATAAATAGGCGCCAAAAATGAGACGGTTTGAGGTGCTTATGGCCTCCATGTACATGTTCTTGAAGTCTTCTCCAGAGTTTGGTGAGAAACATCAGGGAGCAGTGGTGTCTCTTCTTCCTTGCAAATGGATGAATGGCAGCAGCTCTCTGGACTAGGTTCTGCCCACTCTGCATTGCCAGCATCCTGAACCTTGTCAGGAGGTTCATTACATTTTATACCCTTTTGTTGCCAATTTAATTGTGTGTGTACATTATTGTATTTGGATTCCCCCAATAAATTCATATTTTGGTTATGGACATTTGACAGCTTGACGACTTACAAGTCTTCTGTCATGCTGACATAAATAAACACATTGAGGGAGATACAATTTTTCATAAGAGGTTTTAGTCCTGTTTGAAACAGGATTTAAATTTTCATCTTTACCCATAATTTGTTCAACTTTGAGAAAGTTACTTCAATCCCCTGACCCAAGTTAATCCCCATTGCGCAAAAGTAAAATAACAATAAATTTGTATTCTAGTGGTGACTTTATGATTTTTTTTTAAGGTTTACTTATTTATGCATACAAGGGCTGGGGTGTAGGCCAGAGGTGTGGGAGTGGTGAGAAGATTCATCAGACAGAGTGGGGAATGGAACAGGCAGATATACTGAAATACACTGCTGAGGGGAGCAGTGGGGGAGACAGGAGAGGTCTGCTGTGCCATGTGGGTCACCTCCCTGACTGGGGATCAAACTTATGCTGCAGTGGCTGCCAATAGCCTCATAGTGTTGCACTTAACCGCTTGTACCACCAGGAAGGCCCACTTTATGACTTCTTGATGTTATCATTTCAGCGTGAAGACTGAGAATCTATGCTCATAACACTATCAGGGTGAATTACAACTATAGTACACCTAAGAAACTACTGTTGGGTCCTACATCAGGCAATCCTAAGATGTGGTCAAGTAGCATGTTCATTAGTTTGAATTAAAGAAATAGTCAATTAATGAGTGATATCTTATACCTCCCTTTTTCCTAAAAGCAGGAATTTACCCACCTTTTCTCCGTTCCTTGTGAAAGCAGGAAATAAGCTTGCATGTGAAAGGTGCCTTCCTGTGCAAGATGGAGGATGTCTTATTATCAGAGTCAAGGACAGGAAGCCATGTGAACAAGCTCCATTCAGCTGATTAAATTAGTTGTCCAAATCAAAATACTCAAGAATCTCTTTGTCCTGTATATTCTTCACAGATTTCGTGTTTCTTAGTCTAACGCTACATAAACTGACTGGATCATTCACTAGGTGCCATCTCTAATGTACCTCTGAGAACATGCAATTAAATTTCTGGGTTTTTTTGTTGTCGTTTTTGTTTTTTGTTAATTTCTCTCATGTTAACTTTTTATTGTGCCAGTCAAAAATACCAACTAAGCTGAGGGGGTGAGCTCCTGAAAACCTCCACATTTTGAATAGAAAACAGTAGAAGAACATATTGAATATGATCAACATCAAGTTGCTGCAGCTCATTGAAGAAGCTATGGCCCTCCCAAAGAGACATCTGGAGATTTTTAGTGATTTCCCTTCTCCACCCCAGTTTTCTTCAATACAGCACTATAATTTAACACTATTAAATCATGTTATTGGATTTGGTTATCATGTTTCTGAAATAATTGGCAAAAAATATGATTGGACTGGGCAATTAAAATGATATAAAATTTCATAATAAACAATTATAGATTTTTGAAGATCCAGCATACCAAGGGAAAATGAATGATATGATGATATTTATTACAGATTCGATCCAAGAGAGCAATGTTGTGGACACCCAGTGATCTCATCAGCATTATTTCAGAGGTTAAAATATTATATGAGCAAGGAGTTTCTACAAATTTAAGAATAAACAGCCTTTGTTCTACTTATATTCTCTCTTTTTAATGTGAGAATGATTTGTTTATTATAAAGAAAGTTAAATTTGTTACTTAGGTAATTTGTCACTAAAAACTGTGTGACATTGAATGATGACATTTTACATTCTGTGTCCTTTATTTCATTTTATGCACACACAGTAAAGTACTCAAACCATACATACTTTGGGACTAAAAATCATATTCTCTGCAACAATGCAAAACTTCCAGAACTATGTTCAACATGAATCCAGCAAATAATCAACACAACATATTTCTACTTGGCCTTGTTGAAAATGTACCTTCTGAGGTTATTTGAGAATACAAATTTAGGGATAAGCTTAGTTAAAAGTCTTTTATGACAATATTCTTCTTAAAAAAAATTTTTTTTATAAAGGTAACAATTCTGCATATAAAGGTAATGATTCTGCATATGAATCAGGAATATAGGCTCCCATATCATCTGATGTGTGTTGCTTCATGACCAATATGCTTTGGGTAAATGCACAATTCAAATGGCTTTGAATGTACATTTGAGATAGCACAACAATGTGAGATGCCACTGCATATGAAAAAGTTACAGAAATACATTGTACGGAATTTAGTTGCAGAGACTTTTATCAGAAACAAAGAAAATATCATAGCAAACCTTATATTAATGGGTGTTAAATGTTAAGTGAGTTAGAAAGAGAAATAATGGAAATAATGATCTAGAAAACTTTTAAGCACTTTCGGGAATTAAGGTCAATGGAGCTAGTTTAGAGATGTAATATGTAATGTTCATTAAATAAAAGCAAGTTTCCTCACATTAAACTCTGGTATGGTCTCCTACTTGTCATAAGTTTTGTGGATATCACTCTCATTCTCTATCTTAAGAGTTTTCTTGTCTGAAAATTGGAATGACAATCACAAGCATCTAGCAAGATTTTTATGATAATTAGATTTTAAAGTGCATTCAAAAGATAGTACCTGGCTTTATAAAAAGTATTTAACTAATACTAGAAATCATTAGAATTAATGCATGAGTTAAGATTTGCATAAAATACATAGACAAAAACATAGGTAAACTCATGGATATTTGCAGAGATGTCTTTGGGGAATCAATTCTAATAGCAAAGGAAATAAAAGCAAAAAAAATACATTATCAAACTATTAATAGAATGCTTCTGCATAGTGAAAAGAATGAGCAAACAACAAAAAGCCATTCAACCACTGGGTGAAGGTATCTGTACATCATACCTCTGCTAAGCAGTTAATATACAGAAATATATAAATAATTCACACAACAAAAACCCCCAACACCTCAATTTAAAAAAAAATGGACAAAAGGTTTGATTTGACACCTCTCTAAAAAAATACACAGATTGCCAAGAGGCACATGAAAAAACTGCTCATCACCATTTATTAGGGAAATGCAGATCAAAACCACACCTGAAAGGAAAGCTTATATGAGAAAAGACTAGAAACAACATGTGGATGAATATGTGGAGATAAAGGAAGCCACATTCACTGTTAGTGGCCATTAATGCAGTCTGGACAGAAAGCACTATGGAGATTTCTAAGAACTAAAAATGGAAACACTACATGACCCAAAAATACCACTTCTAGGTATTTACCCAAAGAATAGGCAAACACTAATTTGAAAAAGTATATATAGTCCTATGTTCATAGCAGCATTATTAATAATAAACAAATTATGGAAAGTTTAAATGCACATCGATGGACGACTACATATATATATAAACTTTGTGGTATATATACTCAATGGAATACTACTGAGTTATTTTATTTTTTTTTAAAAGATTTATTTATTTATGCATACAAGCACTGGGGTACAAGCCAGAGGTATGGGGGGGGGTGAGAGGGTTCACCACAGAGAGCAGGGAGTAGAACAGGCAGACTGACTGAAACACACTGCTGAGGGCAGCAGCGGGCGAGGCAGGAGAGGTCTGCTGCGCCATGTGGGTCCCCTCTCTGGCCAGCAGCAGGGATTGAACTCGTGCTGCCAGAGGTATGGGGGGGGGTGAGAGGGTTCACCACAGAGAGCAGGGAGCAGAACAGGTAGATCAACTGAAGTACACTGCTGAGAGGAGAAGTGGGCACAGCAGGAGAGGTCTGCCATACCATGTGGGTCCCCTCCCTGGCCGGCAGCAGGGATCGAACTTGTGCTGCAGTGGCTGCGGTTTGCTTCATAGTGTGTTGCTTAACCCACTGCGCCACCAGGGAGGTCCCTTTATTAGCTTTTTAAATGACAAATTATTTCAACTTTTAAATTCCCCTCTCAAAAATGTTAATTCCTCATCCATTTATGAAAGATTTTTGAGAAGGGGGTTTAGAATCCTGGGTTCTCTTTATTTTACAGCCTCCACCACCAGCAGCTTTACAGAAAAATTTTCTGTTATCTTCTGCCTTTGATTTTCTTTTTCCACTAAGAACAGTCTTCATTCCTAATGTTCTACAGAATACAATATATATATTTTTTCCTTCTAGCTACTTTTAATGTCTTTTTTATTTATGTTTAGGTTAAATAAATCTATAATGGCTTTAGGTGTGTTTTTCTTTTTATTTTTCTTGCTTGGAGTTTGCAGAGATATTTGGTACTGTGTCTTCATGTCCTCCATCAATTTTAGGAATATTTTAACTATTATATCTTCAGTTATTTGTATTCTTCCATATTCTCTCTTTCCTGTGCTTAGGGATCATAATTATATAGTATCATTTGGTATTATGCAAAATGTCCTAAATGCTCTGTTTTGGTTTATATTTGTATATTTAAATTCTTTTCAGTTTGAATGATTTCCTTTTATGTCTTTATATTTTTGATTCTTTTTCTAATTCAGCCAAAGAATTTTTATATTTTAGATAATGTACTTTTATAAAAATTTCTGTTTTTTTCTTACATTTTCAGTTTCTCTGCTGTTATTCTCCATCTTTCCACCTGTTTTTACTACATATTCCTGAGTGTTCAATATTATTATAATATTATTTTCATGTTTATTAAGTATGGTTTAAAGAATTTTATTGCAAATTTCAAAATCTAATCCAGCTATAAATTTATTTCTGTTGATTTGATTTTTTTATTTTTTAATCTAATATATATTTTTACCTAGTCATAGCTTGTAAATCTGAACTGTAACCTAGACATTGTGGATAATATGTTGTTGAAAATATGAATTATGATATCTTTGAAAGAAATCTTTGCAATAAAAGGGCCTCTTAAGTGTCTGGTTTTGCTCTTAGAACAAGGGATGTAGGATTGGATCCTTCTCCAGGCATGGTTTCTCTGGGATCTCAATGGAAATCCTAAGATGTTTACAGAGCCCCTCTGATTTATTGAGACTTTAACTCCGAATATCTAACACCAGGTTGCTGAAATTTATGCTAAAGTCTTTATCCTCCACCTGCAGCTTTCTTATGTTTTTTGTTTAGTTTGTTTGGCATTGCTTTTCACGTGCACAATGTAGGTATCAACCAATATTGGAGGAAAATCTGCACATGATTTTGGTGTTTTCCTCTCTGTGTGCTCTTTCTTGGAAGGGATTTTCCTATTTTCTAGCCATCTTAGCAGCTCCACATTCCAATCTCTCTCTCTCAAATCTTCTGTCTCTATAGAACTAGATAAACTTGCATAGTTTGCTTCTCTTCTAAGGATTGGTATTTTTTGTTTTGTTTTCTACCTGTTTTTGGCTTTCGGAAGAGCTTTAAAACAGTTGTTTTACAGTATTTCTTTTTAATGTAAATGTCCAAAGTTTATCATTGCTATTAGCAGGTTAATTCATAGGAAAAACTACTCTGCCTTATTGAAACCAGAGATTTATTTACTTAACATTTTACTGGCTTATCATTGACTTACAATGATACTATGTATTTATGAAAGTACAACTTGACACCTGGATTTGGATCTATGCATCAAAAGATCAAATGCCATCACCTTGTAACATTGCCCTATCTGTCCTTTCCTCTCACCCTCCTCAGGTAACCAAGTCTAAGTGTTATTTTTTGTCATCGAGTCTAAGTGCTAATTTTGTTGTGATTTATTGATTTGTTTTCTTGATTATATCCCACCTTTAGTTGAAATCACCCTGGAATTGTCTTTCTCTTTCTAACTCACTTAACATAATTACCTCAAATTGCATCCTTGTCATTGCAAAGGGCAAGATGTCATCTTTTTAAAATAACTCAGTAGAGCCTCCCTGGTGGCGCAGTGGGTGAAGCAACGCAGTATGAAGCAAAGTGCAGCCAGTGCAGCATGAGTTTGATCCCTGCCACCGGCCAGAGAGGTGACCCACATGGTGTGGCAGACCTCTCCTGCCTTGCCTGCTGCTCCCCTCAAGCAGTGTATTTCAGTCAATCTGCCTGTTCTGCTCCCCACTCTGTCTCTGGTGGATACTCTCACCTCCTGCACTTCTGGTCTGTAACCAGTTTATATGAATAAATAAACCTTAAAAAAATATATATATACTTTTCAAATAAAACAAATTATGTTGGGTAATTATCTGTATAGAAATGTGAATATCACATATCTGATAAATATATATAGCTCTATACTATACATATAAATTTTCTACTTAGAATAGTATCACTTTCTCAGACAGAACACAAAAGAAATTAACAAAGTAGAAAATAGAAATGTTAAACTTCACTCAAATAAGAAAAAATTCTGCTAATTCAGACACCTATCACAAAAAGAAACAAGAAAGAGAAAATATTCTTCATATTTTTATGTGAATTTAGTTGAGCAATATTAAGGCATGTTTTCAATTGCACAATGAAGTTTACAGTCATCTTTTCATATTAGCCAATTGTAAAACAACAGAAACTCACCAACAACTGAATGAATAAGCAAATTTTGACATATACAGAGAAATTTACCACAATACAAAGAAGAGAATACATATGTACACAACAAGAGTTATTCTAAAAAACATGCTATAAGTATTCATTTATATGCTATTCAAAACAAGCCAAGGCAATCAATAGTGAGAGAAAATTACATAAGTTACTGTCTCTGAAGGTTATTGAATGGAAAAGGAGAATATACTATGCTTATATTTGTGCTACATTTGACATATATATTTGTCAAAACTTATAACTGTGCACTTGGTTCACTTTCCATTGTATGTAAAAAAAATATATATCAATTAAAAATAAAAGGATAAAAAAGCTTATTACATCTCATCCACTAACCAATGTCCCTACATGAATTAGAGTGTAGCTGTACTCATTTCTTTTCCAGATCACTTAAGCTTTCAAGAATTTTAATATGAACTTCAACATCCCTAATAATAACAGTATCCAGCTTAATCTATCTCTGGAGAGTCTTTTTGGTATTGTGAAATTTGTGATATATATATTTTTTTCTCATTAAACTTTGTTTTAATGGGTCTCAAAATTCTGTGACAGATTTTTGGTCAAGTTGTTTCCATTAAAAAGTACTGATTTTAAAAACTAATAACTTAAAACTGCCACACAAAAGAAACCAAATGGTCCACAAAAACATTCTCCTTTCCTTCTGAAGGTTTTACGATGCATTGTTATCATTAACCAGTCTTTTACTATTAAACTTAAATGGCCAATTGAGATAAACAGTTCTGAGACCGTTCTTCCACCACTGATTAAGACTGGGGTGGCAGGTATTGGGGATAATATTCATTTAGCCTTCTGAGCTTTCTGGGCAGACTTGGTGACCTTGCCAGCTCCAGCAGCCTTCTTGTCCACTGCTTTGATGACACCCACAGCAACGGTCTGCCTCATGTCACGGACAGCAAAACGGCCCAGAGGAGGATAGTCAGAGAAGCTCTCAACACACATGGGCTTGCCAGGAACCATATCAACGATGGCAGCATCACCAGATTTCAAGAATTTGGGGCCATCTTCCAGCTTTTTCCCAGAACGGCGATCAATCTCCTTCAGCTCAGCAAACTTGCAGGCAATGTGAGCTGTGTGACAATCCAGCACAGGTGCGTAGCCAGCACTGATTTGGCCAGGATGGTTCAGAATAATCACCTGAGCAGTGAAGCCAGCAGCTTCCATTGGCGGGTCATTTTTGCTATCACCAGAAACATTGCCACGACGAACATCTTTAACAGACACGTTCTTGACATTGAAGCCCACATTGTCCCCAGGCAGAGCTTCACTCAATGCTTCGTGGTGCATTTCGACAGACTTTACTTCAGTTGTAACATTGACTGGAGCAAAAGTGACCACCATACCGGGTTTGAGTACTCCAGTTTCAACTCGGCCCACAGGGACAGTCCCGATACCACCAATTTTGTAGACATCCTGGAGGGGCAGGCGCAGGGGCTTGTCAGTTGGGCGAGTTGGTGGCAGGATGCAATCCAGAGCTTCAAGCAATGTGGTACCACTGGCATTACCATCCTTACGAGTGACCTTCCATCCCTTGAACCAAGGCATATTAGCACTTGGCTCCAGCATGTTGTCACCATTCCAACCAGAAATTGGCACAAATGCTACTGTGTCAGGGTTGTAGCCAATTTTCTTAATGTAAGTACTGACTTCCTTAACAATTTCCTCGTATCTCTTTTGACTGTAGGGTGGCTCAGTGGAATCCATTTTGTTAACACCAACAATTAGTTGTTTTACACCCAGTGTATATGCCAGAAGGGCATGCTCACGGGTCTGCCCGTTTTTGGAGATACCTGCTTCAAATTCACCCACACCAGCAGCAACAATCAGGACAGCACAGTCAGCCTGAGATGTGCCTGTAATCATATTTTTGATAAAGTCTCTGTGTCCTGGGGCATCAATGATAGTCACATAATACTTGCTGGTCTCGAATTTCCACAGGGAGATATCGATGGTGATACCACGCTCACGTTCAGCTTTCAGTTTATCCAAGACCCAGGCATACTTGAAGGAGCCCTTTCCCATCTCAGCAGCCTCCTTCTCAAATTTCTCGATGGTTCTCCTGTCGATCCCACCACATTTGTAGATCAGATGGCCAGTAGTGGTAGACTTGCCGGAGTCGACGTGTCCAATAACGACGATGTTGATATGAGTCTTTTCCTTTCCCATTTTGGCTTAGATTAACTGTGGCTTTCACGACACCTGTGTTCTGGCGGCAAACCCGTTGCGAAAAAGCTATGATATATTTTTAACCAAATAACAGAACTGATTATCATTGGGAAGACCTAAAACTTGTCATTTTACCTATAAAGGCAGCTAACAAAAATGCATATATAGTCAGGATAAGATGACATTAATAACTTTTACAGCTCATATAAAAGACTGAGGCAGTAAAAATTTCATACTTTCGGTTAAAAAATAGTGAATGATCTGGAAATGCTTCTGTAAGTGGAGAGATAAAAGGGATGCTCTTTCAAATGTCAAGTCAGAAATTTGTAAGGGTAGAATTAAGAAGATTTAATGAATGGAAGAAAACTTTAATTCACTTAGTAAGAACCATTGATAAACTTTTTAATCACTAATTTATTGGCAAGCTTGTGTAATCTCAGAGACTATAACATTTCAATTAAAAAAACTAACTCATTACTTGTGGCTGCATGCACTCTTATGTTTAGGCTTAATCTGAGGTCTGTCTGGGTTTAGAGCACAATGATTGATTACGACTATCTGCTCTGGCCATGTCATGAAGAGAAAGGGCACATTTTCCAGGATATTCTCCAGTAGTCTTGACAAAGGACTATGACGTTCACCACTTTCTTCAAAATGTCACCATTTCAGATATTTGGGAAAATCTTTCATATGATTATCTTATTATGTCAAACATTCATTTCAGTCAGTGGTTCCTCATATTCCTAGTTGCTGTTTTAGCTTAATAAATGTCAAATGGCACCATACTACTCTATCTCAATTATTTCTATATCTCTCACACCTGGAATATACTAAATATAGTGATGAAAATCTGTTGAATGGCACTTTGCCCAATTGTGTACTGAAATTTTGTTGCTAATGATTCTTCTTAACTGTTTTCTTAATGACAAGGAAATATCTGGTATATACCTAGTAATTAAAATTTTTCAAAATAATATTCCAGGTCTCAGAAAAAAAATTATGTGCAGCAAAATCAGAGGAGTGTATACTTCCTATCTTGGTCCTGATATCTTCAGTCTGTTAATTTGAGTTACAAAGCAGGTTTTAGTATCTCAGCACAGTGCCAACTATTATTTGTACTTCCCATTAGCTAAGCTTTGCTAAGCACTGGGTTAGGTGATTTCACTCAGTTTAAGAAGGGATTTACCGATTCTCAAAATTGCCTAGCAGTTATTTTCCTGTCCTGTATTTTTCGATTAACATGGTATATAAGCATGGAAAAAAAAAAACAACCTTTTTTTTTTCTAATAGTTTCTCCATATCTAAACAAAAGACAGAGAACACATTTATTTCATAAATGTATTTCTACTGTAGAGAGAAACATCTGGTATATAGCAGAGGATCAATAAAACTTTGCTGATTAAATTGTTAATAGGATGAACTCAAACATCCATCTCTACTTTGAAGCCTCTGCCACCAATTCAATATTGACTGTGTCTTATGCTAATCACCATTGGTGAAACTGTTTAAACACTTTTAGTTGTCTAAAGTGTCTGCTAGACACTTTATATATAATATTTGCTTTTTATCCCAAGCTTATGAGTTGAAGATTGTTTAAATGTATGCTTGACTCTGTCCTCTAAGACTGCAAAAAAATACACGTTTCTTTTAAAAGACCCTAAAATTTGTAGATCTTAAGATGAATGTCATGTGCTTATCAATGACAATTTTGTGCAGTCAATTAAAAAAAACACTGTACAAATGCTATATTAATGCAGATAATATCTATGTTTCTGGTACACATCTCTGAAAAATTATAGCTTGATTTTATACTGCTGCCAGTTACGATTTTTTAGCACCACTAATTCAAGATAGCTTCTATTATGATACAAATATAATTATTTGGGGAGAATAGAGCAAAAGTAAATTACTGACACTGACTTTTAATTTATTCCGAAGTCAAACAATTTCATCCTTAATTTTGTGTCAAAGAGCAATGATTTCAACAGCCATCATACAAATGATTCTTCATATCTTTTCATAGTGTAACAATATTTTCTCAACTAAATGACTATAAAATACATAAAAATAATTAGGGAACATCGATTGCTTCATTTTAATATGTTCATAAATATATTTGTGAAATTGCACATATTATATGCTACATCTATTGCATTAACCAACTTCTATAAAATCAAAATTATTTTTACTGGGGTAATTTTCATGGAATAAAATTCCTTACTAATAATGCAATTATTATATCTGTTCAAGATCACTAATATATCCTGAGTAGGGATATATTTTTTAGTTGATCATCCAAGATTGTTATTTATTTATTTTTAATTGACTCCCATGATATCTTTTCTATTAGAAGATATTGTTCATTTTACTAAAAACTTCCTTTTCAATAGCAAAAGTCAGATTTCCTGCACATTGCCCCCACCAAGATTTTAAGCAGTTTTAATCCCATAGGCAGTAATTACAATGCCAGTCATGAAATAATAAGAGTATATGGTAGTACAAAAGCATCCCACTTCCCTCTATAGCTTCTTAGAATAAAGATGTGTAAGATAAGTTAATTTCTTCTAATTAAGTCAGAGCTTATGATCCTCCCAAGAACCCATAATAGTCACTTCATACATTATTGTAACAGGGTGGTCCCAGGAAAAGGGGAAGTTCCAAAAATCCTGGTTCTGCCCTAAGTGGGTGGAGCTGAGAAAAAAAAAAAAATTCTAGAAAGAAGGGAAGAGAGAAGAAAGGAAGATGGAGAACAGCAAGGAAACCTGAATGAGGCACGTGGAGCAGAGGGACATGTGAAAAAACTGTGCTTGCTTTTTAGTCTTAGACTGGTTAGAGCAAATGTGAGTGAGAGACCTGTGGGGAGGTTAGCAATGGCAGCTTTCATCTTGATTTTGATTTTGCTCTTTTCCTCCCAGATTTGTCTGACTCTTTCTGACCCTTTTC
>JAGFMF010011983.1:3885798-3900439 GCA_019455555.1 Galemys pyrenaicus
CTTAACTTAGTAACTATATTCTTTGTTCTTTCTTTATTGTACCCTAGTTATATTAAAGTTCCTTTCCATTAAAGATTTTGTATGTTTGTCTTAATGCGGGGGATGACAAAACCCATTCAGAGAGGGCAGGCTTGGGGGTTCTGGGTGCTCCTCTCCCTGCCCTGTAACATTATCACTGATCTCAGAAGGTCAGGAACTGCATACAATAATATGTTATAATCACTTCTAAGAGGTGAGATATTTTTATTTATACATAAGAGAAGGTGCATTTGGTTGGAAAAGGTAAGGAGTGGTGGAATTAACATACTAATATCCTGAGTTCCTAATTTCAGTCAAAGTTTTTTTAATTGGTCTCTGAAAATTGGTTAGAAGACTGCTTCTTCCCTTCATTCATGTTTTTAGAGGGAGGAGGAACCTTGGTTTACTCTCTCCAGATTTGCATATGTCCTCCTTCCTGTGTAAAAATCAGTCAGCCTGAGGTAACATTAGAAATTGGCTACTATAATGCATGATGGAATTCACCACTATTTCTCTAGGCCACATTCTCCAGTTCTGCTGCACAGTAAGTTGGTAACTACTTCATTTGGTTAATTAAGTCAGTTTGTTAGAAATCCTAAGGGTGCATGGGGTAGATGATCAAATGGCACCACAATGCCGCCCCCTAATATGTGGCCCAAACCAGTTCAGATTCTAGAGAGCTTTTTAGCCTGCATCACATTGGGGCATGAGTATTAAATTGTATTCCTTGGCATCTTAGGTGAACAGAGGTCTGAGACCAAAGGCAACACCCAAGAGAGGTATGGTCTCCCTAGACTGGAACACACCCTCTCAGGTAAGACACTCACCTTTTAAAAATATTTATTTATGTAGGCATATAAGAATTGGAGTATAGGTCAGAGGTCTGGGGGAGTGGTGGTGAAAGGATTCACCAGAGACAGAGTGGGGAGCAGAATAGGTGGATCCATTGAAATACACTGCTGAGGGGAGCAGCACATGAGACAGGAGAGGTCTGCTGTGCCATGTGGGTCAGCTCTCTGGCTGGGGATCGAACTCACTTTGCAGTGACTGGCAATAGCCCGACAGTGCTGTCTTTAATCCCTTGCCACTAGGCAGGCCCCAAGACATTCTTTTACTAAGTGCTTTCTATACACAATATCAGGTATTTGCTTTTGTCTTCTTTTCATTACTTTAACAGTTGCTAAAGAGTGGTAATCTTAAGGGAAAGATTCATTCTCACTGCATGAATACCAAAGACAATCACAAAGATCTAGAATCTGGACTTTTATAACATGAATGCTAGTACATATGAATGTCTAAACATGCCAGTAACATGAAAGTCTTAATAGGTATTTTGATATACCAATTATAACTATTCTTTTATAGTTCTTAAAATAGACTTCTAGTAGGGAACCAGAGAAGGATATAATGTTGCAATTACTTGTCTACTTCTAATAAATAGCACTTTATGGTTTTTAAAAGAATTCTTCCTTAAGTGAGTCCCAATTAGGCTAAAATCCTAACAGGAAACAGGGTTGATGCATTCTGATTGTCTATTTACTTGACAAGTGAGTCTTTTGTCATTTATTCAGAATGAATTGCTTCCATTTTGTTTTGATTCCATCCTCCTCTCTTTAATTATCAAATACCAATTGACTTGGATGAATGTATTATCAATTCTCTATGAGCATTATAATACAGGGCATGATCTTGACAAATTGGCATTGTTATCTGTTGACTTGCTTGGTACAGAAAATGAAAAGTGAGATTTTGGAATGACAGAAACTTAAAGCAGAAAGTCCTAAGTAAGCATATAAACCAGAGACTGATTTAAAGGATCAGGTAGTAAATATTTTTGGCTTTGCAGACTGGACAGTCAACCCAGGGACAGCTGGGCTCTGCTGTTGTGGGAAAGGAGGCAGCCTTCGACTTACATAAATGAATGAATGTGGCTGGATCTGGCCCATGGGCCAGATAATTTGCTGACCTCTGCTCTAAATTTATCTCTATTTGTAGATAGAGAGAGTGCTATCCAGATAGAATATAATTTGTCTCTGGTTTCAGATCAATGGCAGGAAGTTAGGTCTCCAACCTCCCAACTATTCAGTCTGCATACTATCAAATTACTTCTATTTGTGGCCAAAAACTAGGAAATGGGTGACACTAAAAAGACCAGGAGTGCTTTTTTTAATGACACGCTAAATATTAAAAAAAAAAAAGAAAATTATTTATTTAGTACTATGTATTAGGTAGTAGGCTGTTTGCACATACATTTTATTGACTACCCACTCAAATAGCTATATAAAAGGTGCATATGTTTATTATCTTTCACTTATATATATGAAACTGAAACTCAGAGCAATTAGGTAAATCACCCAGATCAAAAACACCTTCATTGGCACAATAAGTTTCCAATCTAGTTACCAAACTGATATTTTTACTCATCCATCATAACACATTGTCTCCAACTATAAAAATGGTGAGACTGGTGGGCCTTTATCAGCTCCAATTTCCTAGTCTTTGGTAACTGTAATATAATAATAGTTATCCAAAGATACCAAGTCTTAATCCCTAGAAATTTTAAACTATTACAATTTGGGAAAAGTATCTTGGTAGATATAATTACATTAAAGATTTTGAGATGATATGATTACCCTATTTAGATGGAAGTAAATAAACTAAGAGCTAGCCTAGTAAGAAAAAGCAAAGGGAATTTAGAAAGAAGCAGAGAAGTAGAGGAAAAAAGGTCACTATAGAAGTAGACAAAGGAGCCACGAAGCCACAAGCCAAGGGATGCTCAAAGCTTCTAGAATCTATGAGAAACCTTCCCTAGAGACCCTTACTAGTGAGGTACTTCTTGTCTTCAAGATTGTACTTTAAAAATAACTTTTTGTTTTGTTTTCATTAACTAAGATTAGGTAACTAAGAAAGCGTTTTAGGAAATTAATACACATTCTGGATTGTGATGGAAGAACGTGGATACCTTGGTGTGGGGTGGTGATACATATCTGAAGAGGTGTGAACCACTATCTTTGAAACGTATATATAGTGTTGTAAACTAGTGTGACCTCCATAAACAAATTTAAAAAACCTAAGCTCTGTAACTACTGCACAATCATATTATATAAAATAAAAACGCTTTCATAATATAGCTTACAGGGTTGTCTTTGCATCTAAGAAATGTTGCCACCATAGCTATTGCTACTGTAAACAAGAAATTGAAAACATGGAGTGATCTTACCATTAGGAATATAAAATATCGATGTTTGAATAGACTGACCTTACCAAGTAGGGCCCCTGATGCATTTTGTGGGGTTGTGCACGTGTGTGTTGAGCTAATTGTTTGGGTAACAGTACTCACCATTTAATGCAGAACTGGCTGAGTTGGATTCTGTGGATAATCTGGGTTGTTTCTATGACTCAAATTGCCATATCCAGAATTGTTATGAATATCAGATTCTATTTTATCTTATAATCATGTTCAATATGTAACTGGGAATATAATCTACATATCATAGACATGATGTTCTTTTATGTACTTGTGGGAAATGCATTGTACATGATGCATTGTACACAAAACATGAAAGACAGTTGTTTTGTCTTTTACTGTAGGATTAGATGTCAGTGGAATTAGTCTCTAGGCTTGTGCTATCTTTCCTACAATTGGTACCATCATCCTCTTTCCAGGAGATGTGTTATTTTTTCCTCATTCCCTTACATTGGATATGCAAATATGACAATCATTATAGCATAAATTCCTTCTTTAATTTGATGTGTGTTTGAGTTGTGTGCTAAGAAAATTACTGAGTATAAGAAGTTTCTGATAGAGATTGCAGAAAATAATGAATACGTTAAAAGCTCTTTGCAATGCTATCAAGTATCGAAATTCCAAAAATTGTCCTATGTGAAGGATTTGTGAAGACCAAATATTCTAGAGCAAAAGGTTTTAGATTAGTTTCTGGTGATTATATTTAAGGGATTCAGAAATATATGATAAGCGTATTTTGCAGAACAGTTAAGATACCAGTTTAATCAGGAAGTTTTAACATAGTTCCTCCTTCCTACTGAAGTCATTCTCAGCACATACTAGTAAGGAAAGAGGTTTAGAATATCTTTCTAGTAAGAAAGAATCAAAGGGAAAAGACTATCATTTAGGTTCCAGAGTGCTGACCATTATTTAATGGGGCTAAGAATGATGATTCACTGTGTACCTATATTTTTCCCAGATAATTTTCTCATGCAATATTGCATGTGCTGGGGCCTCTCCTGGTGGCACAGTGGGTTAAGCAACGCACTATGAAGCAAACAGCAGCCACTGCAGCAGGAGTTCGATCCCTGCTGCCGGCCAGAGAGGGGACCCACATGGTGTGGCAGACCTCTCCTGCTGTGCCCGCTGCTCCCCTCAGCAGTGTACTTCTGTTGATCTGCCTGTTCTGCTCCCTGCTCTCTGTGGTGAATCCTCTCACCCCCCCACACCTCTGGCCTGTACCCCAGTGCTTGTATGCATAAATAAAAAAAAATATTGCATGTGCTACATATGACCATATCTAATTAATAAAGTAAATTAAATCCTTTATAGATAAAAAAGAAACTTACAAGTCAACATGGGAAAAGATCATACAGTATATTATTGATAATGAGAAAACAACTGAAAGAGTAAATTAGGCATTGAAATAGTTTCAGTGAAATAATAAGTAAATTTAATACACAAAACATCAAAAACTACAACTTGATAGGAAAATCATAGTTGAACTAATAGTTTTTATTGAGTACCTATACTGGACATTCCATTCATAGACTAAACATTGAGTACCTACACATTGATGACAGGACATTGTGCTAGGTTATATGGTTAATATAAAAGCCACTAAGCTTTTTTTGGGTTTTTGAACACCATGACTATCTGACTATCATGAATATGATGAAGTTACTTGGAAGCAGTTGGTTCTCAAAGTGGTTTCCATAGAGAAGCTGGAATTAGAGTGTATTGAACACCTCTTTTGGTCTCATTCCAGTTCTGCCACTGTGAACAATTCAAAATAGATTTTGATTGATCCATTTCCTTCAGATAGAATCTCTTAGTTCTTGCTTCCAATTTTATGGCTTTTATTAGGTGTTCCAAAATGTACAGTCTAGAATGCTTGCATTAATGACTTTGGGGTCACTCCTGGTCAGTAGGAGTCTCCAGATAAACATTCTTTTCTATCATCTCCAGGTGGACAGTTTTAAAGATGTATTTTATAAGGCTTCTTAGAGTATCCCTCAGGATGGAGAATCAGTAGTATATTAGTGGTGACCAACTGGATAGTACGTGTTTGCAATGATATTCCCTCCCTTCTTGTTTCACTCTTCCTGTTCTGAGTCTGAGGATCTGGGATTGAAGTTGGGAATAAGCAAGAATGAGGTTTGAATTCATGTTCCATTCTTTCAAGCTAGCTAATTAAAAGCGCTAAGCCTAAGACCTTTATCTGCAATAAACAATAATCATACACTTTTGGGAATTTAAGGTAATAGTTTTTGATAAATAGTAAGTATAAAATAAAAATGAATGATAATTTATATATATGTGTATGTACATATACATGTATATATATTTATATATATTGCACTGAGGTAACACAACACCAGGTGACAATACTATATCGACTTCAGGTGTTCAGTTTCTCACCTTAGCAACTGTTTATGTCACCACACACCCATCACTAAATGAGCATCCATCACCAGTCAGTCCACTCCCTCTACCTATCCCATGTCCCTTTAGCCCGTGGTAACTGACATCCTGTTGTAAGAGCCTAAAGACTTTAGTTTTGTTTGTGTGTTGTCATTTTTTTCTTTATATTCCACAAATGAGTGGTATCATATAGTAGTTCTCTGCCCTCTGACTTATTTCACTTAGCATAATGTCCTCAAGGCCCATCTGTGTGGTCACAAGTTGCAAGACTTCATCCTTTTCTTTTATGCAGCTGAGCAGTATACCACATCTTTATCCATTCATCTGTCCTCAGGCACTTCAATTGTTTCCACATTGTGGCTCTTGTGAATAATGCTGCAGTGAATATAGAAGTACATATATATTTTAAAATTACTGAGATCACTTGGTAGACCCATTTTCCAGTTTTTGAAAACCCTCCATACTGTTTTTCATAGTGGTTATAACAACGTACATTCCCACCAACAGTACATGAGGATATTCCTTTTTCTCATATCCTTGCCAACACTTAGTCCTTCTTGATAATTTGGAATAGCCATTCCAACTGATAGCTTCCAAGTGAGGTTAAATTTCACCATAGTTTTTATTTGCAGTTCCCTGATAAGTGATGATGAACATCTTTTCATGTGTATTTCAATTTTTTTATTTAACAAAATATTTGTTCTATAATCCTTTAATTTCATTTTTTTTAAAAAAATGGTGTTTGTTAAATGATCTCTGTAAAAATAAGTCAGTTTCATTCTTTATGTAGGAAGTATTTTCTAAGGATGACTGAATTAAATAATACTTAGTGTTTTGTCATATTTGACATACATTTATTTCTGTTTGCAATACTATTTGTTTCCCCTGTTCCCAAGGCATGATATAATGCCAGCCAGTGCCAAATCATGTAAAATTCAGAAAATATGTAAAAGCAAATTGGTAAATTTGGTTTTCCTAAGTTATTCCACTATATTTGTAAACATGTTTTGGTTATTTTTTTTTTTGTTATCTGTTTTTTAAAATTTTTCAACTTCTAGTCATTCTCAGTAAGTAAATTTGACTTTTTTTATAAAATTAAGTTCCACATTAGCCAGTTTTCTACTATGATATGAATTGTTGGTTCCATGGATATGTTAAAAATGACTGCAACCCTGTTTAGGTAGAGCAGACTAATAAAAGGATTGTGGCATTTCATAGTTCACCTGCAGCCATAAACCTGTAGGCCTGCAATTAAGTAAGGGTAAGAATGTTGTACCAGCCTTTAGGAAGGTATATTGACATTTCTTTGTGTTTTTCCTTTGTCAGCGAAACTTTTTCATCATTCTGGTGGTAAAAGTAGGATTTCTAATTATTTTTATTTTTAGGGCCTCCCTGATGGCACAGGCTTTAAAGTCTCAGTGCAATCAAGCTATGGCCAGCCACTGCAGCATGTTCCATCCCTGGTCAGCGAACTAACCCACATGGCATAGGAGACCTCTCCTGTCTCTGCCCACTGCTCAGCAGTGAATTTCAGTAAATCTGCCTGTTCTGCTCCCCTCTCTGTCGCTGGTGAACACTCTCACCACACAAACCTGTGACCTAAACCTCAGATCTTCTATGCATAAATAAATCTTTATAATTTTAAAATTTTTATTGTTGTTCCTTATTTTTTAATCAGTTATCTATATAAATTGAATAATGAAGACTAATCTAAGCTTTGAAGTTTGTATGCATATTATTGAAAATATTGATTAAACTTTCTCTTATCTTTTTCTATGCTACTGATATACACATGACTACTGTAAAGTTCAAGTGTTGGTTAAAATGTCTCCATAATAAAATAAAAAGCAACTGGTGCTAACTAAATCCATAAGTTTCAGATAGGGCTTTTTTTTTTTTTAAGATTTTATTTATACAAGAGCTGGGATACAGGACAGAGGTGTGGGGAGGAGGGTGAGAGGAATTACCAGAGACAGAGTGGGGAGCAGAACAGGCAGATGCAATGGAATACACTGCTGAGGGAGCAGTGGGTGAGGCAGGAGAGGTCTGCTGTGCCATGTGGGTCCCCTCCCTGGCCTAGAATCGAACTCACACTGTCATGTCTGCAGAGGACCCACAGTGCAGTGCTCAACTCCTTGTGCCAGCAGGGAGGACCCTGTTTCAGATAGGTTTTTTATATTCGTTTAATAACTTCATTGAAGTATCATCAGTTTTCTTGATTCCCATTTTGAAGTCACTATTTCAACATGACAATAGTTCATTTTGTTTTCCAACTCATCTTCATCAACACTGTTACATGATAAATCACACAATGGTAAAATTCATTTTTCTCTTTATTTCAGTAACAATCAACTGAGATTAAAGGGTATGCTGGTCAAAGACACAAAAGAAAAATACAGAATATATTGAGCGCTTGAGCTCTTATCTTCAAAGACACAAAAAGCACAAAGAAAGTCAATATAAAGCAATTAATTCAATGTGTTTTACAAGAGATTATGAGGAAATTAATAATATGAAGACTTAAATGAAAAGCTCCTTCTTAAGAAGTCACTTCATCAATTTCTCCTTTGTCTTGCCTTCCAAAAGACTTACATAATTGAAATATTCTTTCTGGGAACCTCAATTTGCCATTTTGCTGTCAAGCAATAATCACTGACAAGCCTGAGTTGGGATTTGAAGTGTGAAAATGGAATGATAGCTGAGAAGAAAAGTACTCCTAAAAATTTCTGTAGGTGTTAAGTCAGCGGTGTTACTAGCCTCCATTTACACTCTGGCGATACATCTTTAGAACATATGTCCAGCATCAAAGACTCTTCCTGAAACATCCTTGGATCAAACCGAAGCCGGTGACACGTTTCAGGCTGAACAGATCTGTTAAGATGACATTTTCAGGAACAGGAACAGCACTGAGATTTGAGGATCTGAGATGTGAATCTCTCTTCTGATGCTCTCAATACTGAAAGGACACAGTGGGAACTGAAATATCCCAAGTGTCATCACTTCCTGGAGAGACTGGCACATACTGGATTCTAGACACTCTACTAAACACTTCTCTTGATGGAATTATGTTGGTGAAATGAATTGAGTGTCTTGGTTTTTTTTTTTCCATGTAAAAATTCTATTTGTTTTTTGACAATCCATGTCTTCTGAAGTGCAAAAGAAGGAAGTTTTCCAGCCAAACTCTTTCTAAAGTCGATGGAGGATAAAATCAAGTAAAAGGCTGCATAAATGCCTACTCTCCACTGTTTCCACTCTCCTCCTTTTCTAGTATTCTTCTGAGGCATGCAGCTTCCTTCAGATATTGGCAAGCAGTCTCCCCCAAAGTACTGTTAACTTGAAAGGAAAATGGCATCTGTGGATATTTGACAAGTATCCCTCACCTGTCTGTCAGACCAAAAGTGCTTCTTCCTTCCAATTTGACTTCCATCCAAAGGGGTGGAAAACTCTATGCCAGAACACTTCAGGCTGATATACCTGAGTCACTTCATTGTAACCAATCCCTAAAAGTCTTTTCAATGTTGTAGGTACTAACATTGTTCTATTGTGGTACCATCAATGAGAAGAGAACTGACTAACCCTGAGAAATAGGTATTTGAATGCAATTCACAGTAGAGGGTGGTGCAGCAACACCAAACACTGCAAGAACACCAGGTTACAATACCTTTTTCCTTAATAAAACAGAGTAAAATTTATTCCACCTGCCGGAGGGGAATGGTTCAACATTGAGATTCTCACAGTTGAAGCACTGAATTTGTAAAGGAGTACATACCTCTAGCAGGTACAGAAAGAGAAAAGTCTTTTCCCCTCTGTGTTTTAGAACATGTGATATGTTGCCAGAGGCAAGTGGAAGAACTCTCCACAGGCTACCTTTTCCCGTTTTCCCTCCCCCATCCAAATATTACTGATATGTGGAATTATATTCTAAAAAGTCTGAATCTCTGATATCAGATTTTGAAATTCTTAACTTAAAACACACTGATTTAATTTATTTTTCTTGTTAGCCTTTGGCCTGGGAATTCATTTATCATTATTTTTTCAGTTAGAGCACTAATACCTGTTTACATTATGGAGTGTAATTTAATAGAGTGAAATCCCATGATAGTTAAGCAAGCACTACAGAGTACAGAGAAATGAATTTAGGAATTACCAATGGCTTTCACCAGGCTTTGGAAGCCTTAAAGTCACAGGCAGCCTTAAAGTTACAGGTTGTAAAAATTTAGTAGGGAAAAAAAAAATTCTCTCTGTAACTGATAATTTATCGTATTGTACACTCCCTTATAACACTATCATGCTGGGAATTTGAAACATAATTAAGAGACAAAGAAGTGGGCAAGGCTAGTCAAGGTGGTAAAACATACTTTCAATAAAAATTGGACGAGAAAGATTTCTAGCATGATGAAAGAAAACATGTTTAAAAAAAAGCAATTAAGCAATTAAGGGGTGTGGTAGCATACACCTGAAGAGGTCTGATCCTGTACCACTGAATCAAATAGTGTTGTAAATTGGTATTGCTTCAGTCAATCTGACAATAAAATAAAAAAGCAATTAAACATATGAGTAGATTAGGATTCAAGTGCATTTTGAATCAGGGACATGATTTATAATTCAGAGATCAGGCAAGCTACACTCACTTTTAATATGCAATAACAATTCTCACCTGGTCTAGATTCAGTTACCCTGCTAATTTAGACCCCAACAAACATGTGCTTCTGTTCTAGTTAACTATCAATGTTAAATGCAATAATATTTGAGACAGTTGTGAAAAATATTTATGTTAAATTCCTGAATCTTGCTTCTACCAGTCTGAGCACTTTCCAGGAAATATAAAGCCCCTAAATGGTCTGAGGGAGATGCATAGTGTTTTTTCACATATTTGTAAAAGATTAACTGGTGATAAGGGAGAATTCGCATTTAATTTTTTCAAGTAAAAAGAGCTTTGTCAATGAACACTAAAAGAATTTTATCACAATTTTTCCCATCTCATTTTTTTTGCATATTCTTCCTAAATAGAGAGCAATATAAACTTTCAGAAAAAAGATGGAATGTATAGTTGAAAATCTAACCACTCAATCTTCAACAGCAGTTTCATGATTTAAACAATTTCATAAGTAGTTTTAATTATAATTAAAGGTAATTATATCATGTAGCCAAACATTTTTTCATCCATCAATTTTTATGCCAAGGATATTTTAATTAGTTATATAAGCACAATCATTATTTACTTAATTTTACTTTGCATCAATGCAAAAGAGCAATCTTAATTTAGAAAGCTGATTAAAATGTAACCATTATTCAATTTTTCTCTTTTGAGTTTCTTTTAAAATCTTATTTTAATAGGCCATGTTATTTATGTAATGTTTCACTCTCCCTTAAAGCCCTTACTATAAATGAACATCTTTTCTTGCTATGGAAAATTTAATCATGAAGGTATTATCCCTTACTAAAAATAAATCCTTAATTTTACAAGTAGTCTAGGATTAATTCATACTTTATTAACATTATTTTCTGTTCTTACAGTTCTACTGTTGCAATCTTGCAAATTTAGACTATTACCCATTAAACATTCTCATTTTGAAGACAATAAAAAAAACAAAATGATAAAAATATCTCTTAATAATGATAGCATGTAATACAATAAAGAGTTTGGTTATTTTCTTTATTTATGCACACAGAGCTGGGGTATAGGCAAGAGTCGTGGGAGGTGAGAGGATTCACCAGAGACAGGGTGTGGAACAGAACAGGCAGATCAACTGAAATACACTGCTGAAGGGAGCAGCAGGTGATGCAGAAGTCTGCTGCGCCATGTGGGTCCCCTTCGTGGTCAGGGATCGAACTCCTGCCGCTGTGCCACAGATGCTTCACAGAGTGGCACTCAACCACTGAGCCACCAGGGAGGCCCCAGAATTTGGTTATTTTTAGGTAGTTTTTATTCACTTAATTCATGAAAATTCTGTCTGTTGTATTACTATAACAATTATATTGCCTTGAAACTTGGTGTTAAATTATTTCAAAGGGAGAAAGTATTATCGACCATAAAGTATTAAACTTAACAAGCAAATTATTTTTCTCACAGTGTTTTCAATAATAAAGATAATTGTATAGTTATAGTGTATATTGTCCTGGTTAAAAAACATAATTGGTTGATTGGAATTGGTTAAAACCAAAAATGTCCTTATATGCTCTTCAAGGCACATAATTCCAAGTTTCTTGGTAGCTGCAACCTTTCACTTTTGCCAGCAGCATAGTCGTGCCTATCAACAGTTCATTTAAAATAGACAATAGGAACTGCATATGCAATGTTAAAAAAATAGCCTTTCACTCAATAAATCTTTCCTATATTTTATGGTTTTGGATGGTGACCTAAAGATTGTTGCCAATGAACCTCAGATCTTCAGGCAGTCAATTCTTGATTTTGTCTCAATTTACTCATCTGCTAAGTAAAGAATGGAGGACATATTTAGGGAAATAAAAACACATACTGCCAAATTTTAAGATTAAGAACACAAACTTCCACTTTTACGGAAGCTCTCAGGCAGATTTGAAAGAGTAAAGTCTACCTTTTAGATATGTAAATTGTGTGATCTGGGGAAAATTTTTTCACCCATAAATGTGGTAGCTATATTTGTAAAATGGGATTAATTACATTTGCCAAACAAGGTAAAGCATTAATGCAACTTAACAACTGATACCTAGCATATGTACAAAATAAATGTTATTAAAATAACCCTCTAAATACCTTCTGAATTTCTAATTCTAAAATTCACTTTACTGTGAGCTTGGTATAGTAAAAAGCTCACAGTAAAGTGAATTTTAGAAATTTAGGAAATAACAGAAACTGTATCATATCAGTAGAATCGCTTCTCAGCCTTTTGGCTAAGCTCAAGTGTTGTGTCATAACAGTAGATGTAACATATCTGTGAAAGTACTAATTAAATGGTGATTCTACCATATTTGGAAGTAAAAAAGCTTTATTTAGTAATTTATTTAGTAGAAAGAATAGGTTGAGTTCATGAATTCATGAGAACAAATGATAACATCAGGGGAAACTGGAAGAAATTGCAAAGATTAAAAGAAAAAGGAGGTTGAATAATGATTACATTTTTGGAGACATCAAATGGCAAATATTCTATACTCCTGCAAACATCAGTAGTCTTCTTTGGGTTTGACTAAGTTTCATGATGTTGATGCTCTTGGGAGGTACACCAGTGGGTTGGGAACTCCTCAGATCTGTTGCCCTTTCAAGGACTTGATTTTAGTGAGGATGAAGGAAGTTATGTATGTCCCTGCTTCTGAGCAGCCCAGTGGCCATTTCTGATAAACCGAACCTGTTGCATCAGGCCACTGTAGATGCATTCCACCTAATGCAGCAGTGCTTAGAAATTGCTTTGGTGACTACCAGTTTGACACCTTGCACCTTTGTTTACCCCATCTGCCTCTGGTGCCAACACTCTTTGACCTGAACTCTACACTTGGATCCCTCCTTCCATCAAACTCACCAGGTAAAAATCTCAACCCTAGTTAAACCTATGTCTCCACATTCTGAACTCCTGCCTCTGAAGAGGTGAACAACACAGAGGAAAACTGCCAGTGGTACTTATGTCTCACTTTAAACTTATGACCACAAAACACCAATGGGATCTCCAGGTACTGCTTGAAAATCCCATTGAGCTTTCCAGAAACTTGCTTTTCCCCTTTATGTAACCACTATTTCACATCTTTACCCTTTCATTTAACTTCACCTTCTTCTGACTCACTCTCAGTTGCTTGGCTCACTTCCTACTTTCTTCACTGTTATAGAGGAAATCATCAGGCAAGTACTGCTTCTTCTCCCTATCAACTAGTGCAGGAGCACAATGGAGCTGTATGAAGTTAAGCTGCTTCCATTCTTGGTTCTTCTATAGTCAATCTCTGCATATGGACACAAGTTCAATGCCATGTCACCTTCTCCTCTCCCATGCTCTAATATATTATCATTTCTATTCTAGTCAATCATTGACTCAGCATAAAATATGCCATAATATCTCTCAATTTAAATATAAAAGGAGGAGACAGGTCTGGAGTCTTCACTCTCTCAACATCTTGCCAGGCTCCCCAATTTAAATATATAATCCTTAACCATTTTCAAAATTAACTCTTCCCATATCACCATGCCTCTTTTTTATTTTTTCTACTTCATTTTTTTCTTCTATCCGTATCTGATTTTTGTTTCTACTACTACTCAGAAACTATTTCTGTCAAGGTCAACAGCGGCTCTTTGTTTCCCTACATAATTTCTAAATATATATTATTTACTCAGTATTTAGACCAGCTGGACATTTTTCTTTATTAAAGAGGAGGCATCTCAAATGAATGTAGTCAAAACTGACCGTTAACTTCTTACAAATCACTCCCTTTACTCCCAACCAAGTCCCCTTAGGTTCTCTTTCTCAGTTAATTGTATTTAATTCATTTACTTAACCAAGTCAAAGACTTAAGTGTTATGGTCCCTCTTTTTCCTCCCCTTGATATTCAATAAATCTTTAAATAAATAAATAAATTTTAATAAAAATAAAACTAATTTTTTCTGTCTTTCCTTTAAAATACATCCTGAATTTAAGCACATATCATCAACTGTTATACTTTTGCTTTATCTAAATCATCCTGTCCCTTAAGTATAATGTGATAATCCTTATCACTTCTCATTGCATTGAAGATTAAATCTAAACTTCTCTTTTTCCCCTGTTGAAACTACTTTTCAACTGGGAGAAAATCTTTGCACACATTACTGACAAGGGACTTATCACACAGATCCACAAAGAACTAACCAGACTAAACAAAAATAAAGGGAACAACCCAGTCAAAAAATGGGCAAAAGAGCTAAAAAGGCAATTCTCCAAAATATCAGATGGCTTCACTATTAGGAGGAATATGAAAGAACAACAACAACAATAAAGAATAAGCTCAAGGAATTGGGCAATTATAACCAAAAGTAAA
>JAGFMF010011983.1:3900688-3926869 GCA_019455555.1 Galemys pyrenaicus
TGTTTATAGCAGCACTCTTTACAATAGGTAAGACCTGGAAACAACCTAAATGCCCAAAAACAGATGAGTGGATGGGGAAGCTGTGGTACATAGACACGATGGAATACTACTCAGCGATCAGAAATGAAAAACTAGACTCATTCATAGGAACATGGATGGAACTGGAAGGGATTATGCTCAGTGAAATGTCAGAAGGCAAAAGAAAAATACCAGATGGTTCCTCCCCAGGAGGAATATAAGGGAACCAAATAAAGAGCAAGGGAAGGAATAGAAACAACAACAATAATAATAACAACAACAAGAAAGAAACAAAAACCAAAAATGAAAAGACAAGGCAAACTGGGGACACTTGATGTGGAGGGAAGAGGGAAGGGTGGAGGGCAGATGGGAGCACAGGGGACTGAGGTGATGGTGCACTGGTGTTATGGTGATGGGGAATACATGGGGGTTACAATTGATGTCAAATATATGTAAATTAAAAAAATTATATTAAAAATATGTAAATAATAAAAAATAAAACTTGAATTGTGCAAATAAAATAAAACTACTTTTCAAATCTACATGGATTTTGAATGTTGGAGTAATTCAGATGGGGCTGTGGTAAGGTTCAAAATTGTTTATTTTATATTTTTTTATGATATCATTAGTCACCATAGTTCTCCTGCCACTGAATCACCCATGAACCATCACCATATTCCCTTGTTTTCTTCCCTTCTCTGTAGGCCTCCTTTTCTGTAGGCCTCAGATTTATGGTCAACTTGCTAGTTTTGGCTTTTTCTTGACCTTTTGTTTGGTCCTCTATATTCCATATATAAGTGATGCCATCCAATATTTATCTTTTTCCTTCTGACTTATTTTTCCATCATAATCTCCTCTAGCTCCATCTATGTTGCTGCAAATGGCATGGGCTTATCTTTTTTGATCACTGAGTACTATTCCATTGTGTAAGTATGCCACAGCTTTTTGATCCCTTTATTTATTTTGGGTTATTCATGTTGTTTCCGTATCTTGGCTATTGTAAATAGTGCTGAAATAAACATAGGAGTGCAGGTTTTCTTTTGAATTAGTGATTTTGTGTCCTTTGGGTAGATTCCTAGAAGTGGAATCACCAAATCATATGGAAGATCTATTTTTAGTGTCCTGAGGAACCTCCACACAGGTTCCATAGTGGCTGGGCCAGTTTATATTTCCACCAGCAGTGTAAGAGGGATCCTTTTTCTCTACACCCTCTCCAGCATTTATTGTCAGAGAACTTCTTTCTCTGACATAGAATACCATCTCTAAAAGATCTCTCTCTCCCTTACTTTCCGATCTATGCCTCACCACTAACTTCTCCATCACTGTCCAGACATGCAGTGTTTGTCTGGTCATAGAACAATATGGAATTCCCTCTTATGTGTGTACTTTTGGACTCTATACTTGACCTTTTTAAAAGTGTGACACTGTATAAGATGTGGATAGCTGTGGTAAATTATTTATCATATTATCCAGGCTCCATTCTTTTCTTACTTTATGTAGTTTTGGTGTAACTATAAATCAAGATGATAACTATTACCCTGGCCAAGAGATAGGCATGTTACTTATCTTAGTCAGTTAACTTTTTTTTTCCTCCAGGGATTTGTGTAATTTCAGTGAATTTGTTAAGGACAGTATCTATACATTTCTAGTAAAACTGCTACAATTCTGAAATAGCTATTCGTTTTCATAACAATTCCTGGGGATAACACTTGCATTCTCTCTGAGACTTGGCTGTTTAGTAATGTATTTTTAGGGCTTCCATAACAAAGTACCACAGACAGGAAGACTGAAACAACAGAAATTTATTTTCTCACAGATCTGGAGTCAAGATGTATGAGATCAAGGTATCAGCAGAGTTGGTTTCTTTGGATCCCTAGAGATTCCTTATTCCTGCATCCTCACATGGTCTTTTCTTGGAGCATATCTGTATCTGAATATTTTCTTCTTATAAAGATATCGGTTACTTTGGGAGAGGACTTGCCCTTAAGACTTCATTTTAATTATATCTTAGATTCTATCTCCAACCACAATTCATACTATGAGGTATAGGGTGTTGGAACTTCAACATATATATTTGGGGACGGGCACAGTTAAACCCATACAAGTACTTTCTTTGATTTTTGGACTGGTCCATTACCTTTCAACATACTCATGCAGAGTTCAGTTTCTGTTGCAGCAAAGACCTCAAACAACTAAAACAGACCACAGTGCCCTTAAAAAATACATACATATACAGACATGCAATGCACACACAAACACACATATCATATATAGGCCTCACTGAACCTTCATGCCATTTTATGTCCTGTTTACAGATAATATAAAAGTGCATGGTTATTCATTATGTGAAAGGAATTTTATGAGGCCTGAGGAAATACAGACATTTTTGTTACCTGTATTTAGGGCTAAACAATTTCACAATTTCTTTGAAATTTTTTATTTGTAGGCGTTTTTCTTTTTTTCTTGGTAACTGGGAGTTTTTTGCTTCTTCAAGGAGAAAGGAAAGTGACTTGGGTAACACAGGAGAAAAACTTTGCAAATGGTCTCTCTCTATATTTTCTTTTAGACAACTCTAATTAATGCTGTCAATGTCATTTTAAAAGTCAAATTGTTCAAAACTGGATATTTTCTCCTACTCTTGTCTCAGACTGCCTTTTTCTATTATTAAATTTATCTATTCTTACTGTTCTTACATATACCTAGCTATCAAACCAATGAACTTAAAAACCAACCTGATTTTTAAGAAAATTTGGATCTTATTCAATCACCAAAGTCCATTTCCCTTCAGTTACCACTCTGTTTCAGTTCATAAAGATTAGCTAGAGATGATGGAATTATTCTGTTCTGGGCATAACACTATGTAGCATTCCTCAAAATGGTCAAGGTTATTGAAAATAAGGAAATTTTGAGAAACGGTCACAGCTCAGAGGATCCAAAAAAGTCAGGATGACTAAATGTAATGTGACATCTTGAATGAGTCTCTGGAGCAAAATATTTCTCTTGGTAGAAACTAGGAAAATATGAGGAAACTATGGATGTTTGTTAATAATAATGTGTCACTATTGGTTCATTAATTGTAACAGATGTACATACTATAAGGCAGAAGTGGGTATGGGATATATGGGAAAAGTCTAATATTATTCTTCACAATTTTTCTGCAAATCTAAAGCCATTCTAAAATAAAGAAGTATTAGTATATACTAAATATTGATTAAATTAAAAATATCATGTTAAGTGAAAGATGGGGCCTCCCTGGTGGCGCAAGGTATTAAGCAATGTACTATTAAGCACTGGCAGCCACTGCAGCTGGAGTTCGATCCCCAGCCAGAGAGGTGACCCATATCCCCAGAAGACTTTCCCTGCCTTGCCTGCTCTCCCCTTAGCAATATGCTTCAGTCAATCTGCCTATTCTGCTCCCCACTCTGTCTCTGGAATCCTCTCACCCCTCCCATAACTTGGGCCTGTACTCCAGTTCTTGTATGCAAAAATAAATAAATCTTAAAAAAGATTACATTAAGTGAAAGAATCTAGTACCAATACACTACATATTATATGGTTGCATTTCTATGAGATATGTTCAGGATAAGCAAATTTGAAAAATATAAGTAGATTAGTAGCTACCTTCAGGGAGGGGATAGAGGAAAATAGGAACTGAATGCTCAAGTGTAGTTTCTTTTTAGTTTAAAGAAAGACTGTGAGTCTTATGGATTGTAATCATTGTGATGTATACATAAGTTTGTGAATATAGTAAAAACTACTGAATTATATAACTTTAAGGTTGAATTTTAAGACATGTAAATTGAATTATATTTCAATAAACCTATTGAAAAAGATGGATCTAACATTAAAATAAATGCAAATTAGTGAGTCCATAAAATTTTCTGTTACCACTGACATTTTTTAAGAATCTCCTTGATGTGGGTGATTTTCAATGGACAAATACCTAAGCAATCACTGTCTTATTCCATTACATATAACTGCATTAGACTATTCTAAAATATAAACATGTTTCATTTCTTGGACAATTTTAACACCTTCTGTGAACTTGGGTTATAGTGGAAAAGATATAAAAAAGCTGATTATTGCCCCATTTCTCTATCTGAAATAATAATAGAAATTAGGATTTCTGAGGTGTAATTCTAGGTACAAAAGGATCTATTCAGGTGTTCTATAAAACTGAAGAACGGGAAAATATATCACTATACAAAGAATTGAAGTTGAAAATTTGTTAAAATTTCTCCTTTCCTTTTGTATGGGGTGTTTCTGATGTTAAGTTTTCTGTTACCGAACACATAAATAATTTTATGTTATTTTTAAAATCACAAGAGGTGTTATGAATAAAGGAATAACATATATTTATTGCATTTTCTTACTCTTCTTGTATGGGTAATATAATTTGAAATCTATACACTGAAACAAGATTTTATTTAAGGTTTTCCTGAATATTTTGTACTTTTAGGGTTTCCCTGAGTATTGTGCACCCAGACAGGAACTATAAAAATTGACAAATGATCGTGATATTAAAATGTATAAACTTTCCTTGTGTAACTGTTATTTCTGACTTAGAGGATGTCATGTGTTCAATAAAATCTCTTGAATTTACTGAACAAATACTTTCTATGGAATGATTTTGAACAGAGACAATAATCCTTTTTAGAAGCTCAGAGGTGAAGACTTTAGAATAGGCATTAAAGAGTATGGGCAATTAAAGAGTATGACTTAGCTGATAAGACTAAGTCAAATGTCAAAAAACAACAAATGTTGTAGAGGATGGAAATGAAGGGGACACTTGTAATCTGCTGGAAGAATTATAAATTAGTGTAGTCACTATGTAAAGCTGTATGACAATTCCTCAAAAATACCATATGATTCAGGTTGGGGCATTTACCTCCAAAATAACAATATAGTAATTTAAAGATATATATTAAATGGCATGCATATTATAGCATTATTTATTATGTTAAGAGTGCAAAACAACAATTTTGCTAATCAAAAGTTGATTAGGGGCCTCCCCTGGTGGCGCAGTGGGTTAAGCAGCGCATTATGAAGCAAACCGCAGTCACTGCAGCACGAGTTCGATCCCTGCTGCCAGCCAGGGAGGGGACCCGCATGGTGCGGCAGACCTCTCCTGCTGTGCCCGCTGCTCCCCTCAGCAGTGTACTTCTGTTATCTGCCTGTTCTGCTCCCTGCTCTCTGTGGTGAATCCTCTCACCCCCGACACCTCTGGCCTGTGCCCCAGTGCTTGTATGCATAAATAAATAAATCTTTAAAAAAAAAGTTGATTAAAGGTGAAGCATATGCACATAACGGAATATTATACAACTTTTAAAAGGGATGGCATCTTGCCATTTACAATAACATTAATAGACCTAGAAGATATTTTGCTTAGTGAAATAAGTCACATGGAAGAAGATAAACACCATAAAATTTCACTCATGTGGTATACAGGAAAACCAAAGAAACAAATTAACTAAACAAAAATAAACTTTTAGTTTATAAGACCAAATAAGTGGTTACTAGAAGGGAGAAGAGCTGGGTGTATCAGGATAAAGGGGTCAATTTTATGGTAAAGGATAGAACTGGACTTTTATTCACCAGTGGACGTAATGCTGCATATACAGATGTTGATTTTTAATGATGCACACCCGAAATTTAAATGCTAAATGCAATGTCGCTTCTTTTATATGTATAGATAAATGACTAGGTCAAAGGAATGACAAATATGCAAAGAAACCTGATGATTTCATACAATATAGACTCAGTGAATTTATAATCATGATGTTTTAAATTTTTTCTTCAACAGAAAACAGCAGTCTGAGAAGATGGTCAGAGAAGAGTAGCTTTACTGGGCAAGTGTGTTAGTGACATATATGCTAGTAAGTACAAGTAGCAGTAAGAAAAAAGTGAAACATTCAAGTTTGTGTTTCCACTGGGTTAGGGAGAGAAAAGATCGGACGTCTCTGAAAATAAAGAAGTGAAAGAACCTTAGACAGATGGGCCTGGGGTTGAGAGACCAAATACACTAATATGTTTTTGAGGCGGGGCTCTTCTAGGTCTGGAAGTTCCCAGAATGTACCTCCAGAAATAGGTGACTTACGTGGAACCAAAGAGACATTGTTGAAATAAAAGATCCAGTCAGGGAAGTTACAGGAACAGTATACTATCTCATAATTATGATAGAAGCTTTGCTGAAGGCAAAATCTGTATATCATGATTCAAAGTTAATAAGGCAAAGAGACTCTGAGAGCTACTATTAGAATTCATGTCACTTGAATTCGTAAGTCCCCACTTAACTACACTGACAGGTTCTTGGAAACCAACTTTAAGCAAAAGGATGTATAACAAAACCAATTTGATTACAGACTAATTGATGAAAAAGTTTCTGTAGCAAATTTCTCATAAAACATCACCAAAGATCCCAAAGAATTCTAATGATCAATGTTTATATTTATTCATTCATTTCCAACCCACTTATTCCAGGTCAGGGTCCCAGGGGCCAGAGCCCCTCCAGGCAGATCAAGGGATTACCTAACCCCGGGGACAAGGCTCCCTTCTGTCACAGGCGCATCCCATAAGCACATGCGTGCACATACTCATTCTGATGGGGACAATAAAGGCATGCCACTGACCCTCGTGTCTTTGGGATGTTGCAGGAAACTAGAGTACCTGGAGAAGACCCACACAAATATGGGGAGAACATGCCAAGTCTACAGTCATTATGGTCTCAACCAGAAAATGACTTCTTTATTTTCATCAACATTAAATAAATGGTCGAACAAAACCACCTGCTAAAACTGATACTGAACTTCTCCAGTTGACTTCCTGTGGGGTCATTCATACCATTTATCTATTTATTCATGATTCTGTTCAGTCAGGCACATGATAGGACCTTGTATCCTGACTCTCTGGGAAACTTAGTAGATCTTAGAAGCACTTGACCTTTTATTATTCTTATTAATTTAAATAATAGTAACAGCAAACACTCCATTGAGTCTTGGCATATAAGGCCTGCATTGTGCCAAGCCACTTGAGTGTATTATTTTTTTGTATTTGTTTTATTTATATTATTTGTATTTGTATTATTTTTTTGTATTTGTTTTATTTTTTTAATATAAATTTTTAAATTTACATATACTTGACATCAATTGTAATTCCCATGTATTCCCCATCACCATAACACCAGTGCACCATCACCTCAGTCCCCTGTGCTCCCATCTGCCCTCCACCCTTCCCTCTTCCCTCCACATCAAGTGTCCCCAGTTTGCCTTGTCTTTTCATTTTTGGTTTTTGTTTCTTTCTTGTTGTTGTTATTATTATTGTTGTTGTTTCTATTCCTTCCCTTGCTCTTTATTTGGTTCCCTTATATTCCTCCTGGGGAGGAACCATCTGGTATTTTTCTTTTGCCTTCTGACATTTCACTGAGCATAATCCCTTCCAGTTCCATCCATGTTCCTATGAATGAGTCTAGTTTTTCATTTCTGATCGCTGAGTAGTATTCCATCGTGTCTATGTACCACAGCTTCCCCATCCACTCATCTGTTTTTGGGCATTTAGGTTGTTTCCAGGTCTTACCTATTGTAAAGAGTGCTGCTATAAACANAGGGGTGCAGGTATTCTTTTGAATCAGTGTTTTTGTGTCTTTTGGGTATATTCCTAGGAGTGGGATTGCTGGATCATATGGAAGTTCCATTCTTAGTAGATTGAGGAAGTCATCACTGTATTTGGAGCACTGTATTTAAGGCTTCATAAGTATCAGCCATTATTATTATTATTATACATTATCTATCGATGGCTGATCTTCAGCAGGTGGCCAAGCTTTGGCCATTTGACCTTGACTGGAGACTGTGGGTCCAGAGAAACCATGGATAACCTGTTCAGTCATGAGGCACAATTTCTTCAGCCTCAGCTACGCTTGCCAAAGCTCACGGTTCTTCTCTTGAATATGAGCGGGCTTGTGACTTCTTTGGACAACCAGAATGTTTCACAAAGCAGCTGGGGCAGTGTGAGCCTGCCACAGCACTCCCCTCCTAGGAGACAGAGCTGGACACCTGCTACTCCTTGCTGATCAGGGTGTTAGACACCGTGTTGCCTCGCCCAGTAGAGTCAGAAATGGACTAGAATGAGCTTGTTAAGAACAGTGGGGGCGCTCTGGAGACAGAGCTCTCCTTCCTCTGTCAGAGCCCTTCCTTTCCATACAGCTGCTGCAGGACCCTTAATCACATTCCACTGTGTGCTCCAGCGTTTCTCTGAGCACTGAAGGTCGTGCACCACTGAGGAAAACCCGCAGGGCCAAGGTGGGGAGAGACAGCAGTGGAATGGGAGGAGACACGGGAAATTTTCCACACAGCAGGTGGACTTCCATGTCCAGTTCTGCTGAGCTGGAGCCCCAGTAGCACACTAAAAACTGGCAAAAAGCGCAGAGTTTTACCTCATTTAAACCATACAACCCTTACTATTATCCCAGACAAAGCAGAGAAAGAGAAGGCACAGGATGCTAATAGCTAGGAATCAATGGAGTGATTTTGAGTTCAGGCATTCTGACAACAAAGGCTATTAGGAATAAAAAGGGATGTGACAATTAATTTTATGTACCAACTTGCTTGACGGGACCATGGAGTCCCCTGCTGTTGGGTGAAACACGATTTCTAAATGTGACTGTGAAGGTGTTTCTGTATGAGATTCAAATGTGCAGTCTGTACAAACATTGAGTAAAGCGCATTGCTCTCCCCAATGTGTTGGTGTCTTATGATTCATGGAGAACCTGAATGGAACAATTAGGTGGAGGAAGATAGCATTCACACTTTCTCCCTACTCATCTTTGAGCTGAGACACTAGTTTTCTCTTGCACTTGGTCTGGAGCTTATATCCCCCAACTCTTCTTGGCTTCCCTTTGCTGACCACAGCTCCTGGGACTTCTTAGCCTCCAAAACCATGAGTCAACATCCTACTGGTTCTATTTCTACTTTTTAACCTTAGCTATAAATCTATTTTGGATTATCACTTACCAAATTGACTAGAGTAACATTGTTTTACTATAGTGCATGAGATTCAGAAGCATAGGATCACATCTCCTCATACCACATCCACCCCCAGGGGCATGTAATGGACTATAGTGGAAAAGTATGGATTCCAGATAAGAGAATCCTGGCTGACATAGGGGATAATAATATTGGGGAGGTTTTTTTGGCCCCAGTATAGAGTTCAATCCTGTCCTTTACTTGTATTCTCTCCTATTCTGCCTATACTCTTGAAGATTTGAAGAACATAATTTCTTTCATTATTATCTGATATCTATCATTGGATACTTAGTGGGAACTATAACCAAGTAAGAATTTTGGGGCCTTCCTGGTGGCACAATGGGTTAAGCACCACACTATGAAGCAAACCACAACCACTGCAGCTTGGAGTTTGATACCTGCTGCCTGCCAGGAGGTGACCCACATGGCACAGCAGACCTCTCCTGCCTCACCCGTTGCTCCCCTCAGCAGTGTGTTTCAGTTGATCTGCCTGTTCTGTTTCCCACACTGCCTCTGGTGAGTCCTCTCACCCCCCCATACCTGGTCTGTACTCCAGTTCTTGTTATGCATAAAAAAATAAATCTTTAAATTAAAAAAAAAATAAAACCAAATAAGAATTTTATTAGAATATTTGAGATTTGATACTTTTTCAGCTGTAATGAATGCAATATTGTCTGTTATTTTCTGGGCAGCTTCTTGAGTACTCTGGGACCTCATGATTATTCACTTACACACTTACCTAAAAAACAAGAATCCACACTAAGTAAAATAAGCAGATTTCTGGCAATGTAATACTATTATATCCATTGATATATCCTTATAAATAACCCCAAATGAAGTACATTGGAAATAGGTATACATTTATATCTACCTTTCTATTACTGGGAAAAAAATGAAGTACTGATAAAATATCTAAGTTTACTCAATAATATCCATACATATTTATGTTCTTATCAGTCACACACTGAAATAAGATTTATTGAATTTTATCAAAGTATAAGAAAAGATGCATGCCTTTTTAAAAATTCCTTGTCTTGTGCATGAAAAATTGGAATAAAACAGAAATTACAAAAGTTAGTTTAATGTTTAGTTTACATTTTTGAGGCCAACATATTCGGATATGTTATGGAGTTTCTGATTTAGGTTACATTATATAAAAATGAACTGCCTGTTACTTGGTTACAACCTCTAGGCTATTTTTTTTATTAGCAGCTGAAATGCAAGTACTGTTCCTGAGCAACAGGGTACTGCAGGCTAATGTGAGCTCTTTCATCTATCATACCTCTTAAGGGATTGGTGTTTCTAGGACCTTCAAATGTAACTGATTGATGTGACGTGACACTACGAGTAATTTTTAATGGGTTGGTTTGGACACTTTGGGAATTGCGGTTTTTTTCCTGCCATATTCATTTTCCTACTTGACAATGCTTCCTGACATTCAGAGGTCTGCCACCCAGCATACTGTGGGTGTTGGAAACACATAACTAAATTTTTCTCAATGATTTTTTTTTTGCATGAAAAGCTAATATAAAGCCCCATAAATCTCCCTCAGATGTACAAAAGCATGAAGATCACCTTAGGAGAGAAGTATTACTGAATAATGGCCTAGAATTGCTCATCAAACATGATTCCCCTCTGTCACTTACTACTTACAAATACATCTTACTGGAGTATTATATAAGCTTGATCCAATAACAGAGGCTTCAGAAAGAAATACAAATTCTTTCTTTCAATTTGCTGAACTTTTTCTGATACATCATAACAGTTATTAAAATGTCAATTTTTCAAACTATATGCTTTTATATATACATATGCACATAAAAAGTATATAATACATGTGTATACATTGACAATTGAGATAGCAGATTTTTAGAAACACTCAAGCTTTTATTATTTCTATTAATTTTAGTAAAGGTAATAGCAGATACTAAATTTTGAGTACTTGCTTACAATGGCTGCATTGTATTTTCTCATTTAAGCCTTACAAGAAACCTAGCTGCTATTATTCCAGAGACAGAGGATAAATTATATTTATTATATACATATGTGTATATGTGTGCATATGTGTATGTGTATATGGGTATACACATGCATGCATGTGTGTATATGTATATATAATAAACTGAGTTAATTCATACACATGCTCACTGAAGTAATATTTATTAAATACTTTGTATCAAACAGTATTGCTAGATACTATGGAAATAGCCCCTTAATCATTTGTTCACATTTTAAGTGGGAGAAGGGAGAACCTTAAAAAAGGAATGATATTGAAAATATTTAACTATGATTATGACCAGTGCGCTATAGAAGTGCTATGTTCTGTGGGGATATAAAAACAAAGACTCAAAACTAGTTATTTGGGGGAGGACTGTGGGCACAGGTTGTAAGCAGAGCTGTGGAGTTGACATTTAAGTTACAACTTGAAGTGAGTTTTAAGATAAACAGGAAGAACAAGTGCTTTCATCATAATAGTTTCATTCCTTGGATTATAAATACTCAAATCTCTGAGGGATGTGCCTTAGTGGAAAAGCCTTTGGATATGAGTAAAAGCCAGACATCAAATCTGAAAAATCAGTGACCCCCCCTCCCTTAAAAATACAAATTATCATTGTTCAGCTAAAGACTAAGACCAAGAAATGTTTGTTTTTAAGAAGAAAGCTATACTTTATTGCTTTTGTTTCCCTGTCCCATCTCTTGTTTTCTCCATAAATCCTTTTCTCATTTGGACCCCCAATGGAGTTCTGAAAAAGGATTATGAAATAGTGAAGGAAGTAGTACTAGATCTAAATACAATAAATGGGAGAGCAGAATATCACACATTTGTTATAGACATAAATCTCAGTTGACAAATTTTGGCATGAAAAAATGAAACTTCTCTCCTGATGCTCTAGCAATGTGCAGTGCCCAGCCAGGGATGGAGGGCAAAGCATCTATGCTTGAGCACAGATGCAGAGTTGACAGTGAAATATCATTGTCCCTGTCTGCATGGGCTTGTGGGACCAAGTATTCCTCCATGGCTTCTAGGCTTTTCCAGGGAAACAGGCATCTCCCTGCAATTGTGTTTATCTGACCGTTCTTGTCACCATTTCCTCTTGGAACCATGCTTGTTGCAAGGACAGGTGGGAATCACAGTATAACTGCTTAGTTTATTCTAGATCTACAAAGATTCCCTGTTAGCCTGAGGGAATCTACTTGCAGGCTTGGTGAAATCTTTTCTTGTTTCTACTTATGCTTCACCTTATAGACATTCTGGAAACCATAGTATATTATGCAGTTTCTGCCCTGCCACAAACTTTCCTGAGGTAAGGAGAGAGGATTTGCTATGTGTTTGAAGGGAGAAAATATAAAGGTAAAATTAAAAGAAAGAAATAAAAAATAAATTAAGATTTCAAAATATTTCCCAAGCAAAATAAGAATTAGAAAAGTCTAAAATAGACAAGAAATGGAACAAATGCAGATATTCCATTGACAATTGTCAAAAAAATTGATACTTCAATTGATGTCTCCACAATCTAAATTTTCCCTGCCATTAATAGCCTTTTGGCGATATGGTCAGTGCATTCTTTTCATCTTCTTTGAGACAAATGCAATGTGTTGCTGCTCTTATTGTTTCCCCTTTTAAAACCACTTCTGTATTTGGCATATAATAACTATTCACTGAGTATCTGCTAAAAAATAACAGAATATGAAAAAAGAATATTTTATCACAACACTTCAAATATACAGAAATCTAAAGAAATACTGGCATTGCGCTTAAAAATAAAAGCCAAAAGGTAGGCAATGAACCTCATGAGGACTGATCAAGCTTTTTTCTTTGCATCTCTGGAATCACATGTAAGGTGAAGTATATAATAGAGAGATACTTGTTGAAATTTTGAAAATAGAAGTACAGGATATATACTTCACAATATATTCATTCTAAACTCTAGTGACTGAAATTAAAGATATGATCTAACCCTCCACTGTGCCATATCTACATATCTTTTCAAAAACAGATAACTTACCACTTGGAAACATAGAATACAAAAATCCATATATATGTATAAAAGTTTGTGCTGCAGCTCACAAAATGGCAGGTTGCTGAATATTCTGCTTGGGTCACAGGCTGCACTCCCTGAATGCAGATTCTGAGACAGAGGTCAGTACGCAGGTGTTTCGTACCAGCATACTCACAAAAGCACCACGGGGAAATAAGGAATTGAATTCGAGAATCTGTGATCACAACAACAGTTCCAGTCAATCCCGTGAATGTTCTGACACTGAAATGCCTACACATATGTCCAAGGTTCTGGAGAGGGGGCTAGCTCCTGTACTCATGTTACTGAATGCTGCCTATCCCAACAAAGGCCCATGCTTAGCAGCAAGACTCTTTTGTTGAGGAAATTTGGAAAACTTCCAATAGCTAGAGAAATGAGTCATTCATTATTAAAAAGAGATTTGCCAGAAGAGACAAACCATATCATCCAGTACACATAGTAATTAAACCGGAAAGTGAGAAAAGCAATATGGTGCATTTAAGCCAATAAGTTAATGGAACAGACTTAAAGAGTCTAAAGACATTCCCCAAAATGAAATTGTTATATTTTACAGAGGATAGTACAAGTTAATGGGAGAGATAGCCTATTCCATACTTGGTATTATGATATGACATGATACCATATCATATATGATAACTAGGGAAATATAATGCATCTTGAATAGTCTCTTTTCACAAAAATATATCCTGAATAACTAAATATTGCAATGGAAAAACGATGCAAATTATCAGAAGAAAATGTATAAGATATTTTAATTCACAAGGGAAAGTAATTTATTATGTAAAACTTTAGATTACACATCATTAAAGGAAAAACAGATTACCTCATTAAATTTTTGTAAAATTGTATATTACAGAATATACTGTATCTAAAGAAACAGACTGGGAGAAGGCATTAGTTAAACATGTAAGCAAAGTATGTGTGTTTATATAACATACATACAACTTAAATAAATATTAAATATAAACAACTAAGTAATAATGGGTAAAGGATAAAAGTAGGCAATTGAAATATGAAAAGATCCAAATGGCCATTATCATAAAAGGAGAGCTCGTCATTTGCAATATGGATGGAAATAGAGGGACTGATGTTCAGTGACATAAATCAGGACAAAGACAAGTGCCAGATGATTTCACTCATATGTGGAATATAAGACCTAGAATTTTTTATGTCTAAAACATTTTACCTAAAGGAAAAAATATGTTTGTAATCCTTGTGCTAGGCACCAGAATGAAAGCTAACTGTTCTCTGTACATGTCTGTATTTTAAAAAGCTCTTAAAAATTAAATAGCTATTGTCAAGATGTCAGTTCTACCTAACTTGATCTATAGATTCAATGCAATCTCAATAAAAATCCCAACATGTTATTTTGTGGATATTGAAAAACCAATTCTAAAGTTTATCTAGAAAGCCAAAAGACCCAGAATAGTCAATGCAATAATGAATAGAACAAAGTTGAAGGACTTGTGCTTCCTGGTTACAAGACTTACTATAAAGTTACAGAAGTCAAGACAGTGTGGTATTGACAAAGTTATAACAAATAAATCAATGAAACAGAGCAGAGACCCTAGAAATAGACCCTTGTAATTATAATGAACTGTTTGCCAAAGGAACAAAGGCAATAAAATGGAGCAAAGATAGTCTCCTCAAAAATGTTGCTGGTGACCTCCCTGGTGGCCTAGGGGATAAGTCTCAGTGCTACCACCACCAAGGTGGTAGCAGACCGATCTCCTGTTTCACCCCTCAGCTGTGTATTTTCAGTAGATCTGTCTGTTCAGCTCCCTACTCTGTCTCTGGTGAATCCTCTACCCCCCCACACACCTCTGGCCTGTACTCCAGTTCTAGAAAAAAAATAAAGAAAATATTAAAAAATATGATGTTAGAACAAATGCACACCCAGATGCAAAAAATTAAAACAATCACAACCTTATATTCTTTATAAAAAGCAACTCAGAACAGATCACAGACTAAATATAAAACATAAAATCATAATATTCATAGAATATAACATAGGAGAAAACTTAGATGACATTAGATATGGAGATGTTTTTTGAGATACAACACTAAAATGGAAAATGTGGGATCAAGGGAAAAAATAATTACATAACCAACAACAACAAGACCACAACAAAACAAAACAAAACAAAAATAAACAGATAACTATATATTCTGCAGGGAAGAGGGAGGGATTGGGATCAAGGCAGGGACAGGAAGAGATGATGCATGGGTGAACTGGTGATGGAAATATTATGGGGACTACACCAAGAAAAGAAAGCAATCAGAGTAAGAAAAATAAATTAAAAATTAAAAAAAGAAATAATGATAAACTAGACTTCATTAAAATTAAAAACTTCTGCTTTCCAAAAGACAATCTCAAGGGAAAAATACAACCCACAATCTAGAAGAAAACATTAACAAAAGACACACTTGACACGGGACTAACACCAAAAACATATGTAACTTTTAAAACTCAACACTAACAAAATAAATAATTAAATGTGGGCAGAAACGGCAATAGACACCTCACACAGAGAGAGATACACAGATGTTAAGTATATGAAAATATGCTCCATATCACATATCATCAGGAAACTAAACCTTAGTTTAAACCCTAAATTAAACCTTAGAACCACCTTGTAATACCATTACATACCTATTAAATGGACAAATTCAGAACACCGACAACACCATGTGCTGATGAGATGTGGGGCAAGAGAAACCATACATTGCTGGTGGACATGCACAATGCTATAATCATTTCCTATAAAAATTTCCTCTCTGACTTTTCATGAGCTAGCAGGTCATGAAAAAACAGGGAAGAAATTTACACACATATTACTATGAGAAAGAAGCCAACCTACATAATATCATTTTAACTCCAGAACACTGTGGAAGTGGTAAAACTGCATTGACAGTAAAATGTTGTCAAATGTTGGGAGTGGGGGCTTGGGACAGGTTAGTAGGTAGAGCACAGAGGTTGTTATGACACTAAAAATACTCCTATGATATGAATACTCCTAAAAATACTCCTATGATACTACGATACTGGATACATGTCAATATACATTTGTCCAAAGCCATAGATAAATATCACCAAGAAGTGAGCTGAGCCATAATGTACAATATTGACTTTGGGTGACAATGGGTCAATGTAGGTTCATCAGTTGCACAAATGTACCACTCTGCTGGCAGATGCTGCTGATGAGGCCAGACTGTGCATGTGTACAGGGAAAGGAATATGTGGGAAATCTCTTTGTCTGTCTCTTAATTTTGCTGTGAATCTAAAACTTCTTTTTAAAAAGAAAAAAGTGTGACTTCCACATAAACAAAAATAATATTTCCTTTCCTTACCTCAAAATATAACATCTTGCTAATATAGTTCCAAAGTACAACTTGGCTAAAGCTTCACAGTAAATGCTTCTTTTCTGTAAAATGTATTATCTCCAGTTAAGTACCTGATTTCGCTAGTATCTTTTGGTTCCAACTCTCACTTCATGATCTTCTCTATTCTGGATTCTTCTATCTTATTCTTCATTTAAGATCAATTACTACTGCAGAAAAGGTAATCAATAGATGTGAGTATACTTGACTGGGCTGACCCAGTGTCCCCAGAAAATTGCCAATAATTATTTCATTTTCTAATTTATATTTGTATACTATATTCTTCCCCAAAATTTTTCAAGAAGCTAACAGAAAAAGATAAATGAAAGTGTACAATAGAAATTGAAAAAATATGTGCAGGTATAAAAGAAGACTAAGATAAACAAAAGTCAGCAATAATTTAGTTTTGACTTTAAGCTTTTAGGCAGCAAGGTTAAAGGAGAAACAAGCTGAGTGATATAGTTTGTGGAAAGAAGTTCTTCATAAAGACAGAGAGTTTCCTATCATTTAACTCTAGAAGAAATTTTCCAGATGAAAGTTCCAAAAATGGATAATTAATGTCATAGTATCATTTCTTTTTATTCTTTCCTTTAGGAAACAGATAAAATAACTTAGCAATACAATCTGGAAGATCAATTTCAAGAGAAGTTACCTTATGTGGCTCAAGTATTTAGACCTTTGAAAGCTTAAATACTTTACCAGCATGTCAGTGCTCTTTTATATCATCACCTGGGTAGTGGCTGAATTACTCATATCTAATGAGAATGGAATTTTAGAGGATATCTTTAAGATACTAAAGATTGTTAAGATAGCATTTCTCTTAATTCTTATTGAGATATGCTTTTCACCAGACTTGGCCACATATCTGTATAGGTTGTGCCCTGACCCAAAATCTTAGGTGCCAGTAGCAACAGAAATCTAGCCAGTACTTTACTTCCTAAATCTTCTGCCCAGAGTAAGGAGTTTCTACCTGTAAATAATCTTCTCAGGAGTTACCTGACACCCTACCTAAAGGGATCACCACTTAGATGACTAACTTAACATCTACTCCCAATTCTCCTCTTTCTTGGCTACATACATCAAAAGCATTACAAAACTCATTAAGATTGTACTCTGCTATTAAAATTTGTTCAATGTTCAAGATTTCTTCAGTAAATTAACAAAATATTTTTGCATGTATTAATCTATATATATTAAAAATTATCTGTATTCATTTCCTACTTCAGAAAGCAAAGTATAGCTTACAATTTTTCCATCTTCCTTGATACCTAGACATGGCTTTGTGACTTACTTTATTACTCCTGTTGGATGTAAATGTGATAACTAATATCCAGGCAGCCATACTGCAACCATGAGGAAAAGCTATATGAAATAAAGTTGTGTCCACTCAAGAGTTCCTTACTGAACTAGGAGCTCCTTCCTTCCATCCCTCATTCTACTATAAGAAAAATAAATCATTTTTAATGCCACAGTAACTTGGGTTTTCTGTTTTTAATTTTAATATATTCCTTACTGATACAGTACACTAATAACAGAACAAAGAGCAACAAATGATAATAACCTCATAGCAAGTACAGAGGGGCAACACAACTCTTCTAAGTCTAACATTAAATTCTCTGCTCCTACCATTCCCTCTCCAAATCCTGTTAAAAATATATTGTAAAACAATGTTTCTTTGATGGTTTGGATTTGTCAGATTTTACTAGTTTTATGGGTGTGTGAGAGACAGACTCACCAATGAGTCATTATCTCCAAAATACTTATCAAACATTTCTTATCTTCTCCAAAGAGCTACTTCCACCCCATCATTTTTTTCCTCTCAGATTAAATCACTCATACACAAATGGAAGTCCTCTTATATTTTATCTTAAGAGGAACCATTAAATCATTGAATAGAACAACATGAAGGACACAATTAATCCCATGAGTACTCTGACCTTTCCATGCACTTTCAATTTTTTTTAAATTATCATCTTGCTTTGAAAATAAACCTTTACGTGGTAGTAGTCTTGGAATTTACATTTTATTCCTGTCCAACAAAATCCATGTTAATAGACTTTCATTCTGCTTGCTCTTCTATAACATTTCCCCAGAGTTCATCATCACTGGGCTTGAACCCAAAATTCTGTCCTTTCCTATACTCCAAGTACCTGATAAATAGGCAGATTCTGGGGTAAGGTAGCACTGCCAAAAGATAATGCTCAGTAGTCCCCTAGTGGCCTGAAAGAGTTCATGCAGTTTACTAAAATGCTTATTCTACTCCATGGAGGTATAAGAGAGTCATTAAACAGCAAGTTCATTAAGTAGCTGCCAATTAACAAGGTTCTTTCTAGAAGGCTCAGGAATTATAAACAGGATTCTACTTTGTCTAGGTCTGCTCTCCTGTGGGGCATGCAGTCCATTAAATGTCATAATGTATCATCAAAATCTGAAATTTTGATTTCAAGTTTAGGCTACTGTCTCCTTTTCAGGACAAAATGGACCATGGTGGAGGACAATGGGTTCCTTAGTAGGGTGTAGTGTGAACCTGTACCTCACAATCATATATAGTGTTGTAAATCAATGCTACCTCAACAAAAAGAAATTGTAAAATAAAATAATAAAAAAGAGCTAGTAATGATGGAAAAAAGTCCTTCAAAAGATGAAGGAATAAAATCAGGGAGTCCTTCAGAAATCTAGGAAGACATATACTCAGATTTTTGGATTGCAGACTTGTTTTTTCACAGATATTTCTCTCTTGTTTCATGAACTTGGCCAAATATACCTTCCCTCACCACTGGCAGTCTTGGTAAATTCTAATTTCTTGACCACTAGAGAGAAGATATTTGGCCAAAATTGACAGTGAAGTTAACAATGACGGTGGTAGTAGTGTTGATGGATATTTTTGCTTCTTGTTAACTATGTGAAATTCCCATGATAAATACCTTCATGCGTTTTTCACTTCATCCTCATTAAGAACTATTGTCTAGGTGATGGAGATGATAATTAACCTAGGATAGTGAACCCAACTAACCTGATTACAAAGAGGGTTGATGCAGTACCAAATGGTACAAACTATACACACACACTACCTCATAAAGCACATAAAGGTATATTTTCAAGGTATATGTTATATATTATTCCATATATAATTCCATATGTATATGTATGTATAAGGGTGTGTTTCTGTGTGTGTGCATGTGTGTATACATACATGCATATACATGGGATATGTGCAAGGATGAAAGATTCTAATGCATGAAGTAACAGCACAATACCCAGGGAATAAGTGCTCTTTTGAATTGTTTAGACAACCATATTTTGGACTACTCTGGAAGGCAATGTACAAATCTTCCTCCTTACACAACTTTGTCTTCTAGTCTTTCTATACATTACATTATTCTGTTTTCTAGAGTCAAGGTTTTCAGAGTTGTTTTCATAAACAGAGCATAAATTAAAACACCCATGAGCTCATTATGCCACCAGAATGGTCTTTGCTAATCTACTAAAGGCTTATTCAATCTTTAGAGTTAAGTCCAAATATTATCTCATCAATGAAATCATTGATCGCCTCCTCTTTACAGAGATGCTGCTTCTTCCTGTGTTTCCATAGCACATTGTTAATAACTATGGTAATAGCTATGGTAATTTTAGCACTCAGCATTTTATCAGCAATGCTGTGTTGATCATGAATATATGCGCCTCCTGAGGTTTGCACTGTTTTTAAGAAATTCTGTATTTTAAGCATATGACAAGAATTTATATCAGTTAAGTTTAACTGATATTGGCTGAACTAGTATAAATCATATATCTGTGTGCTTGTAAGACATGTTTTTTTGGTTCGTCTATATTTGTAATTTTAGGTTTGAAATGGATATTGCCTGCCTATACCTTTTGGGAACATCAAAGTGACCTATAAAGTGTTCAACATTCTATTCCTAATCAAGCCAGAACAATTTTAACCTGCAGCTCAGAGGACTGTCCCTTTATTGTTTTTTGTTTCCCAAAGCAATTTTATCCATATTGCCCTGGATTCCCAAAAGGGAATGCATAGGGATTTTCTACAATGTCTACTGAGAGGTCATGTATCCCTTACCAACACTATAAAAATACTGCTGATCTAGAGAGTTTAAGAACACTAGTTTTAGAAAAGAGTTAAATCAGATATATATAAAGCATGGTGTATAGACATGTACACACTTTGGAATCAAAGATACTAACTAGATCTAGAGCATTATGTTAGTTGTTTCATTTTACCCTTCTGAAATGAAGACTAAAACAGCTGGCTTATAAAGCAGTTGCACAGATTAGAGCTAATATCAATGTATATGACTAATACATAATAAATGTTTAATAAATATTCACAATTGTTAAGAATCTACCACTTCTGCCTTCTCCTTTAGCACAATTTAGTAGGATATTCCATTCATTTTTCTGCTTCAATGTTCTTTGAATGTACTTTTTACTACCAGGTACCTCCTTAAATCTTCCTTTCATCATTCCAAAGAAACTGGAGTCTTTGAGTCCAAATATTTACCCAACATCTCTATCAAACAATTCTTCTATAAGATGTGCACAAATAGCCCCGATTTTCTCCTGGATCATAGATCCATGAAACCCACCCAAAGAGTTCTATGCTAACCTCAATACTCTTGTTAATAGAATACTATTTCTATGGTGACCTGTTCCTTATTTTGAAGAAATATGACAGTGAAAAATTACTCTTTTAATATAACTGAAACATATTTTTCCACTCCCTCACACTACCATACTTTGTGATCCCTGTCCCTTTCCCTTTCCCTTCCCTCTTAACCTCATAAACTGTAAGATCTTTGTTGATGCCCCATATTTTTTGAAGTGCTTTATTCTGGTAAATTGTCTGTTATATGAATCAACATTTGTTTTTATCACTCTGACTTGCTTTGCAATATATAATTCTTTCAAATTTCCTCCATTTTATTGAAAATGACTGTATTTCATCCTTTCTTCCGGTTATATAATATTCCATGGGGTGTGTGGTACTACATCTTTCTTTCTTTTTTTTTTTATCCATATGTCTCTAGAAGGAGATGTAGGCTGCTTCCATTACTATTATATATAATGCTGATGTGACTTCTAGAACAGATTTGTTGTTGTTGTTGATGATGGTTTCATATTGTGTGGGATAGCAGGGCCATATGGTACTTCTAATTTTTTTTAAGTTGAATCCAGGTTGCTTTATATAATAATTCCACCAGTTCACATTGCTACTAATATAAAATAGGGTTTCTTTTTCTTTGCACTAGTCTTTGAGAGTCTTTCTGATATGTGCCATCCTCATAGTGGTGAGGTACTACCTTATTATAAGTTTAATCTGGGTACCCCTTATTTGGAGTGACACTAAATATTTTTTTCATATATCCTTTGGCTTTCTGGCCAGAATTAGACAATCAGTCAATTGTCTGTTCAAATCTGTGACTAATTTGATGAATTGTATGATTTTTTTATATATATATTGGAAATTAACTCCTTATCAATTATATAGTGTATAAATAATTTTCCCATCCATTTACATGTCATCTCATATTTTCTTTTGTTGTACAGAAGCATTTTAACTTAAGGTTAATACCAGTTGTTTATTTTTGTTTTTAATTCTCTTGCCATAGGGTTTGAATAGACAAAAACATCTTTTTTTGGTAATATCACTGAAAGTATCACCAATATTTTCTTCTATGTATTTTACTGTTATATAGCCAAATCATTAATCTACTTGGAATTTAATTTTGTGTACTGTGTTAATGACTAATCCAAATTCATGATTTCATGTGTGGCTTTCCAGTTCTCCCAGTACCATTTAGTAAAGAGGCTGACTTTTTCTTGCTTTATGGTCATACATGTTTTATCATAGATTAGGTGCTTGTATATGCATGGATTTACTTTGGACTTCTGATTCTGTCCCATTTGTCCATGTATCTATTTCTGTTGTTTTATATTGTACAGTTTGAAGTCAGGTAATAAAATACCTTTGTTTCTCTATTTTTTTCTTAAGGTAATTTCTTTTAATTATAAATTATTTTGTAATTGAGGGTCTTCTGTAGTATAAAATATATATTTCAATATATTTTTGTTCATTTTCTCAGAAAAATACTGCTGGGATTTTGATGGGACTTGTGTTAGATTTGTATATTGCTTTAGGCAAGATGATATTTTGATTGCTACTTTGATATCCATGAATATGGGATAGCCTTCCTTATCTTTATATCACTACCAAAGTACTTTAATATCATCTTGTAGCTTCAATTATATAGATGCTTTACCTCCTTTATTTATTTATTTAGTAGAAGAACTGGGGTGTAGGCCAGAGGTATAGTGGGTAAGAGGATTCACTAGAGACAGAGTGAGGAGCAGACCAGGCAGATCTACTTAAATACACTGTTGAGGGGAGCAGCAGGTGTGGCAGGAGAGTGCTGTTGCACCATACGTGGTTAGCTCCTTGACTGAATCGAACTCAGGGCATAGCAGTGATACACCTACTTAACCCTTTTGACCCAGAGAGGTTCCTCTTTTACCTCCTTATTTAATTCTGAGGCATTTTAAAATATAGTTTTACATTATTTTTCATTTTTGTACTGTGTGTACAGTGTATACTTTTGCAGGTGCAGACCTGTGAAATTCCCATCACCAAATCACCTGTGTCCCATTAACATAGTCCCTGTGCTCTTCCCACCCATTTTGATCCTTTTACCTCTTCCTCCCCTGGGGAATGTCTCAGATTTATAGTTGTCTGTTGATTTTGAATTTTATTATAATTAACTTTTCCCTTAGTCCCTTAATTTGTTTCCTCTACATTCCTCCTATAAATGAAATCACCTGATATTTTTCTTTTTCTTTCTGGTTTATTTCACTGAGTATAATCTTTTCTAGCTCCATCCATGTTGCTGAGAATTGCATGAGTTTATCTTTTTTGATTGATGCATAATATTCCATTGTGTGTATATATACCACATCTTCTTGATCCAGTTATTTATTTTTGCCATTTGGATTGTTCCCATAGTTTGTCTATTGTGAAAAGTGCTGCAATAAACATGAGTGTGCAAGTGTCCTTTTGAATTACTGTTTTTGTGTCCTTTGGGTAAATTCCTAGAAGAGGAATTGCTGGATCGTATGGAAGCTCCATTTTTAGTAGTTTGAGGAATCTCCACACAGCTTTCTATAGTGGTTGGACCAGTTTGGTTACCACTAGCAGTGTACCACTGTTCCTTTTTTTTTCTGATTGAAACCATAAAATATATAGAAGAAAATATAGGCAAGACTCTACATGACATACATCTCAGAACATCTTAAAAGACACAGCACCTAAAGCAAAGACAGTGAAGGAAAAGGATAAACAGCTGGGACTATATCAAACTAAAAAGCTTTATATAGGAAAAGACACATTAACCAAAACAAAGAGACACCCCACTGATTGGGAGAAAATTTTTGCACACAACACTACTGACAAGGGACTGATCACAAAGATCTACAAAGATCTGACCAGACTCAACAACAGCAAAAAAAAAAAAATAAAATAAATGATACAGTAAAAATAAAATGGGCAGAAGAGCTAAAAAGATATTTCTCCAAAGAGGAATCTGTTTGCTTCATACTGTTATCCAAAACCTCTAGTACTATGTTAGGGGCCTCCCTGGTGGTGCAGTGGGTTAAGCAACACACTATGAAGCAAACCCCAGCCACTGCAACACGAATTTGATCCATGCCACCTGCCAGAGAGGGGATCCACATGGGAACTATCTGTTGAGGGGAGCAGCAGTTGTGACAGGAGAGTGCTATTGCACCATATGTGGTTAGCTCCCTGACTGGATCGAACTCAGGGCATAGCAGTGATACACCTACTTAACCCTTTTGACCCAGAGAGGTTCCTCTTTTACCTCCTTATTTAATTCTTATTAACAGCAGACCTTATTAATTCTTCTTATTTAACAGCAGACCTCTCCTGCCTCACCCGCTGTTCCCCTCAGTAGTGTGTTTCAGTCAGTCTGCCTGTTCTGCTCCCCACTCTGTCTCTGGTGAATTCTCTCACCTCCCTGGACTCTGGCCTGTACCCCAGCTCTTGTATGCATAAATAAATCGATCTTAAAAAAAACAAAAAAATCTCTAGTATTACGTTAAACAGACATGATGAAAATGGTTATTCATGTTTGGTGACAGATTTTAAGAGGAAAGCTTGCAGTTTTTCCACCACTAAGTATAACATTGACTGTTGGATGATATATGCCCTTTATTATTTGAGGTAGGTTTCTTCTCTTATTTCCATCTTGTTTAGAGATTTTATCATAAAATTCTTACTCAGCATCAATTTTTTTCTCTGCATCTATTGATAGTATATGATAATTATAATAGATATTATGTGATTTTTCTTTACAGTTGTTGACATGGTACATTACATTGATTAATTTATGTTAAACCATCCTTGCATGCCTGGAATGAACTGCAGTAGAGCATGGTATATAATTCTTGATATACTGTTGAGTCCAATTTGCTAGTGTTTTGTTGAAAATTTTTGCATTAATGTTCATCAAGAATATTTGATGAAGGACATTAAAAATATAATTTTCTTTTCTTGTATTGCCTTTGATTTTTGTAATAAGGTAATGTTGTCATCATAAAATATATCAGGAGGATTCCTTCTTGTATTTTTATAAATAACTTGAGCACAGTGGACATTAATTCATAAAAATGAGAAATTCATTTTGTAAAGCTACTTGTTCCCAAGCTTTTGTTTTTTAGAAGAATTTTATTATTGTTTGAATTTCATTTTTGTTCAGTTCATGTGTCTTCCTGGGTTGTCTTGGTAGATTATGTCACTCTAGAAATTTATCCATTTCTCAAGATTGACTTATTGGCATATAGTTGTAATAATTTTTGTAATCTTTTGTTTCTGTTCTATCTGTACTCATTTCTCCTTTTTCATTTGTGATTTTATTGTGTTTATTTTCTCTCTCTCTCTTTTTCATTAGCCTAACTAGTGTTTCATATTTATGTTCTCAATGAACCAGATCTTGGTTTCATTAAATTTTGGTGTCTACTTCATTTATTTACACTCTTATTTTTATTATTTCCTTCCTCTAGAAACTTTACATCTCAGTTGCTCATCATTTCAAGTTTCTTTATGTAAGTGTTCTGCCATTCATTTGGGATTTTTCTTGCCTTTTAATGTGGATCGGTACTGCAATTACTTCTCCTGTATAACCACTTTTATTGCATCCTATAGATTTGGTAACTTGTAACAACATTTTTGCTCATCTGAAGGTGTTTTTTAAATTTCTTGTTTAATATAACTGCTATTAAGCAGTATGTTGTCTAATATCCAAGTATTCAGAGTTTTTCTGGTTTTATGGCACTGTGGTCAGTGTGTCTAAATGATTTCAATCGTTGTGGTTTTATTGACAATTGTCTTGTGTCCCAAGAGAGAGTCTATTCTTAAACATGTTGCATGGACACTTTAAAAAAAAAAGTGGTAGTTTTTGTGTGAAGTGTTCTAAAAATGTCTGTTTGACCTATTTGTTTTTTTTTTTTTAAAGATTTATTTATTTATGCATACAAGCACTGGGGTACAGGCCAGAGGTGCAGGGGGGTGAGAGGATTCACCCCAGAGAGCTGGGAGCAGAACAGGCAGATCAACAGAAGTACACTGCTGAGGGGAGCAGCGGGCACAGCAGGAGAGGTCTGCCACACCATGTGGGTTCCCCCCCCCCCCCCCCCCCCGC
>JAGFMF010011983.1:3926919-3953396 GCA_019455555.1 Galemys pyrenaicus
CCCCCCCCCAGCCGGCAGCAGGGATCGAACTCGTGCTGCAGTGGCTGCGATTTGCTTCGTAGTGCGTTGCTTAACCCACTGCGCCACCAGGGGAGGCCCTGTTTGACCTATTTGATCTCACTCCTCTTTTAGAGCTGTTGTTTCCTTTTTTGCACATTGTCTTGTTGATCTGTCCATTATTGTATTTGGGGTATTAGATCCCCCTAGTTTTATTTTGCTTTTATCAATATATGTATTAAATTCTGCTATTGTCACATATATCTTGGTTCTCCATCATTTGGCATATATATAATTATAAGCTTTATTGCTTCTTGTTGCAGTACATCCTTAATCATAATATAGTACAATTCTTTATGTCTTTTTACCTTTCTTAATTGAAAGTCTATTTTATCAGCCACAGGTATAGCTATTCCTGGTTTTTGTTTGTTTTGGTTCCCTCTTGCTTGTAGAACTATCTTTAATTCTAAGTCTATGGTTGTCTTTGTTGTGAAGGTAAGTTTCTTCTAAACAGTACATACACTGTCAAGCACTATTTCAAAATCCATTCAGTCATTATGCATGTTTTGATTGATGAGTTAAAGCCATTTATATTTAAGGTGACTATTGAAATATAAGTATTTATTACCATTTTGTTATATTTTTTTATTTTTTTGTTTTGGTTTGTCTTATCCTTTTTATTTTTTTGAGGGCTGCCTATTACATTTTATTTAGGTTCCATTTCCATTGACTTATATATTAATTCTATACTTAGTACATGATTGACTTCTGTGACCCACTGGATGGTCTGGTCTCTAGCTGGCTGTAGTGGGCCACATTGTTAAATTTCTCATTCTATTTCATTTAAGCAATTTCGGTTACTTTTGCCTTGATATTATTATTCTGTTGATTTATTGTAAGCCATTTAGGATTTCTTTCATAATCAGCCTGGTGTTAATAATTTTTTTTTTCTTTCAGTGAAGTTCTTTATTCCTCCTTATTTCTTGATTTTTAATCTTAGTGGGGAGGTAGATTCTGGGCTGGAAGTCTTTTGTTCCTTAAATATTTTGAACATCTCTTTCCAATCCCTTCATGTTTACAAAGTTTTAGTTGAAAAATCTGCTGATAGTCTGATTGGTTTTCCCTCATTAGTTTCTTTCTTTCTTTCTCTAGATAGTTTTTGAGAGGTGATGATATTTTTGGTGAGGAGATGTTTGCTTCTTGCTCTTATGTTCTTGAATTTAAGAAAACTATAGAGGGCCTCCCTGGTGGCGCAGTGGGTTAAGCAACACACTATGAAGCAAACAGCAGCCACTGCAGCACAAGTTCGATCCCTGCTGCCGGCCAGGGGGGTGACCCACATGGCGCAGCAGACATCTCCTGCTGTGCCCGCTGCTCCCCTCAGCAGTGTACTTCAGTTGATCTGTCTGTTCTGATCCCTGCTCTCTGTGGTGAATCCTCTCACCCCCCCACCCCACACCTCTGGCCTGTACCCCAGTGCTTGTATGCATAAATAAATAAATCTTTAAAAAAAAAAGAAAACTATAGATATGTATATATAAGAATATATTTTTCTTGATAATTTTAGTATTCTGTCCTTTTCATTGGTTCTTGCTTTATTATTATGTGTTTAGTTTACCTCTATCTGGTATTATTTTGCTGTGAACACTTTGGGTCTCTTAAATCACAGCTTTTTGTCCATTTTCCAGAATGAGATTGTTTTAGTTATTATCTTTTCTATACCTTTCTCTTTTTCTCATTCTGAGAGTTCCTGTGATATGGATGTTATGTCTTTCAGTTGTCCCAGAAAATTCTTACTGTTTTAATTCTTTTATGAACTTTTCTCTACCTTGTTTTATTTTCCAGTATTATGTTTGCAAGTTAATTAATTCTATAATTCCTGTGTATCTGCTATAGTGGCCCTCATTTGTACTTTTTAAATCAGCTATAGTGTTTATTATCTTTATCTTTTCTGAATGTAGCTGTCTCATATCTTCATTATATTTGTTCTGATGCTGTTTTAAATTATCCAATGTTATTTTAAGTTCCATCAGTGATGTCAGGACAATTACCCAGAATTCCCCTTCTCCCATTCTCCACATGACAGTTTAAAGGGAGGTGACACAAAAAGAAACAAGCAAAGAGGCTACAGTGAATGAGATGTCAGGAATTTTAGCATAAATCAGGACATGATAGATAGCTTTTTAAAATGACTGCTATGTGCTATTTTCTGGGGAGATTATTATGTGTGGATGTAGAAGTGAGGACTAGGACCAGAGTGAATGTTTCAATGCAGTGCAAGTAATACCATGTGAGAAACTAGGTGCTGAATGTTGGAGGGAATAAAGGGTTTTGGTGAGAAATCAGAAAATTTCCTGTAATAATGATAGTCAGTAAATTAAAAAAATATTTTATAGAAAATGTGTGCTATTCTTGTTTCCACTGTTTTTTTCTTGTTTATTTCTAATTTCTTAAAATTCTCCTTAAACGATTTATATCATTCTTCAAAAATGACTACTAAGTCTGCTATATATCTGCAATAGTAACCATGACTTTGTAGAATTCAGGTTCTTAAGCTGATTATGAACTGAGAGGATGGTGAGGAGATGTTTGCTTCTTGCACTTATGTTTCTGAATTTTAAAAAAATATAAATAGGTATATATAAAATGTATTTTATATAAAACATAAATATATAAAAGCCATACATACTACATAAATACTATGTTTATGTATGTTATATATAAAATACAAATATATTTATAATATACATATAAATATTATGCTTATATAAATATATAAAACAAATAGATGCTATATTTATATAAGCATAAATATAAAACACATTTAAATACACAGTCACAAAGTTTTTCTTTAGTGCTATCAATTTTTATTTAAATATTAAAAGTTTAATACTCCAACTTCCTCCTCCAGTCTGGATAATTTTTCCCCCCATAACTATTTTTTACAGAGGGAACATTGTTTTACAACACTGTAAACAATTGGGGAATAGGTTCATACGTCCTCAGATGCATGTCACTAAACCATGCCCACCACCACAGGACTCTCCCCCTTCTTTGATCCCTACTCTTCATTTCCCCTCTGAGCTCTCAAATTTGCTGTCATATTTATAGGATTTGTTTGGGTTAATTTTGTCCCCTCCTTCAGAATACTATTTCATGAATCAAATATTTTGCTTTTGATTGGTGGCAAGTCTAGTGGAATAGTGCCAGCAATATTACCATTAACTAGATCTATGGCTGTCTTATTCTTACAGCATCTTTACATAGGGAACCTTGGTCTGCTATATACAGACATTATTACTCACAGGATGGTTTCTAAAGATAGCATCAAGACCCACTTATATCTTTGTTTGAAATGGTAACTTTTGGTAATAAGGTTCAGAAAAGTAAATAAAACACAAACATGCATACACACACGAGTGTGCACACAAACTCATAAACACACACACCAACCGGGTAGCAAGTCAGGAGTAGTTCTGGTTTGTTATAAATGCTTTTCCATAAAGAATGAAGAACATTTTTTCAATAGAGAGGAAAAGTGTAGATGATGCAACAAAGCTGATGCTACCAGAAAAGAAAAAAATTCTAAGAGCATGCCAATATCATTAGACTTTATTCAGAAGTGAGAGCTGTGTAGGAATCCTTCTGTGAACCATAGAAATAATAAATGCTGAGCCCATTGGAACATAATCTCAATCAGCAAGATGCCACTGTTTTCCAGATTTCCTCCCAGGGCCCTGCTATTTCCATGCCAAAACTAGCAGTGGATTTCTTCCTTCTAATCTCCCCTAATGCCTTTTTTGATTATTGTCACAGCTCTCTGACCATGCACTGTCCTTCAGATTTTCATTCCCAACTGAGTCAGTCAGAGGAGGCTGAATGTCCATCGGGATAGCGTAAGACCACAAGCCACCTTGTACCACGCAAAAAGACAGAAATAAGAGTAAAGGGAGCAGGGGGACCCCTCAAAGTTTTGCTGGCAACCTCCTCTTTTTTTTGGATTACTGGCTGGAGGCAAATCTGGAAAAGAGAGATGAGGGTTTTCAGAAGATTGCTCTAGTTGATTGGCAAAGGCGAACTTGTTGGGGGAGGAAGTGGCAGGAGGAGGGTGAACTGAACATTTTGGTATACGGTGGGATGGCATCGCTTCTGCCTTGGCTGTACATTATACTTTGGTAAGTAAGATTTTTTTTTTCTTACTTTTCCTTTTAGATTAGAGGAAAGGAGAGGCACACACCCATGGGTGACTTCACGAAAACACTAAGGGTTGTGTGGTGTATGTATCTTTGTGGTGGGGTAGACAAGGTGTATTGAATAGCATCTGTTCTTTGAGGCTGGGAGTGTGGATTACTGATGGTCTACTCACAGGGTAGAAAATGCCCTAGGGACACTTGAAGATGAAGGAAATTTCTACTCAGAAAACGTCAGTCGGATTCTGGACAACTTGCTTGAAGGCTATGACAATCGACTAAGACCAGGATTTGGAGGTGAGAGGCAGCTTCCTTACTAGATAAAACATCCATACTCTCCTTCACTCTTACTGAGGTTCCAAGATCCAAAGATGTGAGAAGGATAGGAGGGTGAGAAGGTGCAGGGGTGTGGAGAGAGGCACATGTGTGTTCCCATCTATCTTTGCCCCTTCCTCATTACTGACCTTATTATATACAAGTTATCTGAACTCTGGGCCTCAGTTTCCTTAACTTTATGGATGTGTGAAATCACACCATGTAGAGCTATGTGAGTACTGATTCAATTTCTTCATGTGAAACACTTACGATAACATGTCTCAAAGATATCAATATATAGTATTGCCTTACTTTTTATTAGAACAATACATACTTTGCTCCCATTCCTTAAATTGACCAGAAAAAATCAAAATAAGGCAACTGATGTGAGTTTTCATAGCTGAAAAACTCAAGGACTCCTTTTCTTGGCATTTCTTTAGGGTGGGATGCAAATTTTGGCCATGGGGAAGGCCTAGGTGGTAATGTCACTGAATTCTGTCCTTGAACATCGTTGGTGGTAACTGACCACACCCCACTGGGCTCTTTTCAGGTGCTGTCACTGAAGTGAAAACAGACATTTATGTGACCAGTTTTGGGCCTGTGTCAGATGTGGACATGGTGAGTAAGCTCAGACCAAGGAGAGCAATCTTAGTTGTGGGGTGGGAGGAGGGAGGTTGAGTCCCATCACTCATCACAATGGGCACTGTTACCAAGCCTGGACTCTGGTCCATGACGCTATGTGTGGGGGCCTGCTGGGAGGGCCTGGTCATTAGGGCGATTACTGACTTAATTTCCTTCACATTCACTGAGGGTTCTGCTTAACGTACACATCTGTTACAATAATGTCCTTTCTTTCATTCATATGCCATGAACTAATTCCTCCCTACAAGGTAAAGACTGTCCCTAAATACTCCTAGTGTATTTGTTGGAGTAAGAATATTGTTGGAAAAACAGCAATGATGTTACACCAGATAAGAGCAGAGAGAGATTATCCAAGAAACTTAAAACCTAGCTGTCTTTTGTTTTGATGCTTTCAGTATATTGTGTTGAAGCAGTAAAGGGAGTCATTTGGAAAAGCTAATGAATTTCACCCTTTACATGGCAAAACCAGCAGGTGTTCCTGTGACTGTTCCAGGTACAGATGGCTGTGGTTCCGTAAGAGGGTATTTATAGTGATGGCAATAGAAACCTGAATCAGTCTTTTAGAACAAAGTGTATCATGATATTCTTTCCCATTTTCCCCTAACAGTAAAATATCGATACGAAAACTGAAGTAAACATAACTATCTTTAAAGGTATATCATGACATTTTATTGGGGGAAATGCAATTTTGAAAGAAAGTTATTGGAGATTTTTAAAAAATTTTTTCTGCTTTTTGAGTTAACAAGAGAACAGAAAAAAAAGTAAACCAGAGCAAAGAAAGAAGAGAAATAAAGAAGGAGAGGGGAAAGTAAGAAAGGAAAAAAAGAAAAGGAAGTGGGGCAATGAGAATGCCTTTATTTAAAAGTTAAATGTCTTAATACCTGAGGGAAAGGAAAGTCAGCATTATCCAGAATCCCCAAATATGTTGCACTCATGTCTGTCATTTTAGTACTGACTCATCCCAAGTACAAATAACTGTCTGTGCTAGGGGATCTGGGGATACTTGGAAATTATTTTATGCATGCCTCTCCTTTTCAAGTATATTGTACAATAAAGCTTTGTTATAACCTGGAACGTTATTATATGGAACTTTATTGTGTATCAAGTTATATCTTCAAAATATAATCACCACTTACAGCAACAGCTGTCAAAAAGAACAGATAAAGTAGACAAAGCAAGCATCAGTGATATCTTGATATAACCACAAGTTGTTATTTATCATTGACTTTGGAAATAGACTTTACCATAATTTTGAAGATTTTAATATGATTTCATAAAAGCCACACATTGAAGTTCATCATTTTGATTATGCTTACTTAAATGATAGATTGCTTTTATGTTCTCTAAGAACAATATAAAATAGTTACAATATGCAGCCAGGGGAAGTTTATCTAACTAGGAACTTAACAGAACAGCAAGATAATGGTCAGGAAAGCTTCAAAGATGAGGGAGATACTAAGCAGAATAGTGAGTCTGACTGATGGTAGGGAGGTCAGCACAGAGCCCAGACTCTAATCCTTTTCACTGACTGTTATTCTCAAATAAGGAGTAATATAAGTCCATGGATGACTGCTATTTTGAAAAAGAAGAACACTAAGGAGAGTCAAGGAGGAGGAAGCATTGTATAACACAGTGTTATCTCTGATAATGTTAACAACTTTGAATTTGAAAAAAAATCACTGAAATCATAGCTTTCTTGTGAAGTAACGGTCATTAAAAAAAAAAAAAACCTGCTTTAGCTCAGGTTTTAGGATTGGGCATATGAATTAATGAATAAACTTTTCTTAATCAGTGATCTTCCCAGCCTGCCGGAATGTTTTCTTTTCTCTTAGGAATATACAATGGATGTTTTCTTCCGCCAGACTTGGACAGATGAGAGACTGAAGTTTGGGGGGCCAACCGAGATTTTAAGTTTGAATAACTTGATGGTCAGTAAAATCTGGACACCTGACACATTTTTCAGGAATGGCAAAAAATCAATTGCTCACAATATGACAACTCCTAATAAACTCTTTCGAATAATGCAGAACGGGACCATTCTCTATACCATGAGGTGAGATTTTCCCAATTCTACTCCTTCTGCCCAAATAATTCACCCATCACCTTAACTCAGAACCATTTATTTAAATGTTCCTAGGCTTACCATCAATGCTGACTGTCCCATGAGGCTGGTTAATTTCCCTATGGATGGCCATGCTTGTCCACTCAAGTTTGGGAGTTGTAAGTTACAAAAAGCTTCTAAGAGTCAAATAATGATTCCAAATATGTAGTTACTTAGAAAAAAAATAGTATTACTATGACACTTTGAGTGTGATTTCAGGAATACATGAAGACTGTCATCATCAATATTATAGTCAGATTTTAATCACCCAGATTAAAGAAAAACAATAAAGGAAATTTACGTTTGCATTTCCTTTTACAAAGACAAGGATTGAAAGAAAGGAAACTACAACTAGTGTAAACACTGTTATGTTTCTTTTAAAATAAAACTCAGATGCTTACCCCAAAAGTGAAATCATATATACATGGAAAAAAGGACCACTTTACTCAGTAGAAGTCCCAGAAGAATCTTCAAGCCTCCTCCAGTATGATCTTATTGGACAAACAGTATCTAGCGAGACAATTAAATCTAACACAGGTAAGAATTAATCGATGTTTAGGTGTATTCCTTCATGGTGTTTCCAGGGCACGTTTTCAAAATATGTTTTGTTTTCTTCTCTGTTAGTAATACTCAGCTATGCTTGCTATTTTGAAGTGATGAGTAGCTTTCTTTAAAATTATTTTGCAACCATGTGCATATAATGATTTGTGTAACCTTGAAATGAATAGTTTGTAAATATCTGACACAAAGAAGCCCACTGAAAAGAGTGAGCTTATGCCTCTATCATCTGTTGATCAAGGAGCTTTGTCATACACTGAAAGATGTGTTTGCTTGTTCTGGTCTGCAAGATTTATTTCCAGCTACATTCTTTTTGTACCCTGTTTAAAGCAATGACCTTGATATTTGTGTCTTCCAACAGGTGAATATGTAATAATGACAGTTTATTTCCACTTGCAAAGGAAGATGGGCTACTTCATGATACAGATATATACTCCTTGTATTATGACGGTCATTCTTTCCCAAGTATCTTTCTGGATTAATAAGGAGTCTGTCCCAGCAAGAACTGTCTTTGGTAAGCCTCACTCCTTGACCTCCATTTCCATTCTTTCTCCAGCTTAGGCTTGTGTATTTTAGGTGAATATTCACCCTGATACACATTTTCAGCCTCCTGTCTCATTCAGGCTTATGTATCATGTGTATTATATGACTCTCATCATCTGCAAGGTATATGATCAATCAAAAATCTGTTTCAGTAATAATTCTAACTGACTTCCTGTGACTTTCGTGAGTCCTTTATAGGATCTTTTTAAATTTCATTTGCAATTTTTGTAGCTAAGGAAGAATCAAAAAGTAAAAACTGACATAAATCCATGAGCACAAAGGCAAAGCTCTCAAACCTGCTAGCATGTTAAAATGTATCTTGTTTCGTTAGATCAGTGTTTAAAAAATTGCCATTTTTGATAGGCCTGAAAATAGTTAAATGTCAAGTTTTCTATGGTTCCAACCTAAATATTTAGCCCCATCTATCATGGACAGAATCACTAATAGCTTTGAAATTAGCTTTTGATAGAATAAATAAGAGAATGGACTGTGACAGAAAATACCATCAATAAGAAAATCCATTCTTTTTTTTCTGAGTGTTCATGATTATACATAGTTGGGAAGAACTGAATCTTTTTGTAATCTCAGATGAATTTAACTTTTTAATTGACCACATTAGAACAAATTTCTGTCTGCATGCTATAAAAGAATATACAATGTTGCTAACCATTGCTGTTACACATCTACAAAGTACATAATTTCTCCATGGTGCATATCAGGACTTAAAACTGGCAAGTGAGAGATGAAAATTGTTTTTCATGAGTAACAACAGGCTCAAACTAAAATTACTAAAAAATAAAGAAACTGACTTATGTTTAGTATTCCTACCAGATCAACTTCTTAAAAATGACAGACGACAGTATCAACTGCTAAAGTTGATCAGAAGTTCAAGGTTTCTTTCACTAATAATAATTCACTTCAAATTTTCTAAAACACTAAAAACTAGAATTTATTCATGACAAAATTTACAATTGATTCCACAAATATATTTGAGCAACTACAATATACACATCATCATTTAGGTATAGAAGGCTCCCAAAATGGTAGCACCTGTGATAAAAAATTGTGCACAATTATTATAAAATAATTTCTCCTTAGTTGGTATAAGTGACTAAGGAAGAGTAGGAAAGTGTGGGGGTGATTTCAATCTGATGGTAGGAAAGGCACTCAGCTTTGGTGGTGGGTCAGGTGAGGCTTATACATAAAGAGGTGTAAAGCTGAACTACAGAAAAAATCAAATATTGTAAATCAGTAGGATTATATTTTATAAAAAGTACCTGTGTAGATTGTTGAGTCCTCTCCACCAAATTGTTCTCATCTCATCTGGCCATAGGATCCCCAAAGCTAACACTACCTTCCCCTTTCTTCTTTCATTTTAGGAATCACCACTGTTTTAACCATGACCACTTTAAGCATCAGTGCCCGGCACTCCTTGCCTAAAGTGTCCTACGCGACTGCCATGGATTGGTTCATAGCTGTTTGCTTTGCTTTTGTCTTCTCTGCACTCATCGAGTTCGCAGCTGTCAACTACTTCACCAATCTGCAGACCCAGAAAGACAAAAGGAAGGCCCAGATCACCACCTCACCCCCTGTGACAATATCGAAGGCGACTGAGCCCTTGGGAGCTGAGATTGTTTTGGTAATTGTTTACTTTTCCATTGTTGCCCCCCTTACAGGAAAGGACAGCCCGAACACTGATCACAAACAACTAAGTAGCCCGGAGGTAGTGTCAGTGGAGCATGAGGTAGGTACATCTGGCCAACTTCATATCCAACTGCCAGAATAAAGCCAAGCCACCATCTTTCATCTATCTTTGCTCTAAATTGTTGGCATCCCTTTTTCATCCTCACTACTACTCACAGATTCCAAGCTCTCCAAGGAGAGAAGAAAATTCTTCTGAGTCTTTAGATTCTGCCTTTGAACAGGTTCAGCTATATTAACTAAGGAGAATAAAGTCAGAAATAGAATGTTCCAAATGAGGCTTCAGAATTTGAAGGAAAAAAACAGGACTCCTATAAAATGGATGTTTTTTGCTAGAAATATGCTTGCTGTTTTATTTCAAGGCTCTTAATGCTGAGTCATAAGCCAGGTATTTGGTTCATATGAAAACACTCCCATATTCCCATTTATGTGTTAGATACATGTATATTGAGATATTTTTATTCAAAGACTTATAATCAATGAGAAATATCTAATAAATTTAAGTTCAGATTTGCTGTGGTTATACTCTTGCACCACAGGTTTTTTGAATAATAAACAAATGGTATTAATATTCATTCAGGGTTCATTAAATTGGCCCGAGTTTCAATTTCACATGAACATATTCTCAGAACAATAAAGGTGATCACACATTTTTAAAATGGATTACCGAACTGATTGACAAGTATAATTTTTCATTTCAATGCAAACCCCAAAGAGTAGCTTTTAGAAAAAGGAACATTTAATCCTGTAAAATCCAGTAATATGGACATATGGAACTGAAAATTTCTGTACAATTGATCAATTTTCATGAACATTTCCAACCACAGAAAATTTCCAAATATACCCCAATAATCTCTGGTTAATTTTGTGATGTAAATTACAAATATGTTTGTTTCACTATCAAATAATTAGATAATTATTGGCTTAAAAGATACTTTTTAATTGAATTTTTCTTTAATAAACTAAAAATTTTCAGAATTTATATTTTCTCCAAGAGATAAAACCATTTACAAGATAAGCAGAAGTGGATAATTTATAAATTTTCCCCCCAGATTTATCTCTCATTAAAAAAAAAATAACTTGCTCCTCATTTATGTACATTAACAACCTCCTGTTATAAATGAGGAGGCAAAGTTTCAAGAGGAGAAATGTTAGTTATGGTTGATAGAAGCACTAGGAATTTATTCCATAACCCCTGATAGCCACAACTTTATAAAAGTCTAAGGCCTCACACTCAAGAATTCCTCAAGAATTAAAATATGCAAGTGAGGGGCCTCCCAGGTGGCACAGTGGGTTAAGCAATGCACTGTGAAGCAAACCGCAGCCACTGCAGCAAGAGTTCGATCCCTGCTGCTGGCCAGGGAGGAGTCCCACATGGCATAGCAGACCTCTCCTGCCTTGCCCGCTGCTGCCCTTGGCAGTGTGTTTCAGTCAGTCTGCCTGTTCTGCTCCCCACTCTGTCTGGTGAATCCTCTCACCTCCCTAGACTCTGGCCTATACCCCAGATCTTATATGCATAAATAAATAAATCTTTAAAAAAAATAAAATATGCAAGTGAGAGGAACCGTGGCATAAAATATTCTAATATTTCCAGAATGTAGGCACAGTCATTCTCCAAATATGACCCTTGACTTAATGTTTTCTTTATATGTGTCACAAAAATAAAATTCTATAATAGAAATATGGTAGTCTCAAGACTCACTCCAAAACACTTGAAAGTCATTTTTTAAAAGACAAACTAAATATATTTGAGAACTGTTTTGATTATAAAAATAAATAACTACATTTTAAGTCATCTACATTTATGTAGGTATATAATTATATATTGTTTAATATATTGTTCCATATAATATGGAACATTGTTTAATATTGTTCCATATAATAGTATATATAAAGGAAGAAGAAATAATATTTATCAAAATTTAGTGTAACATCTTCTTATTTGAGAAATACAGTAAAAATGAAAAGAGAAATTCTTGAGAAACAGTGTAAAAAATAAATCCAATGTTTTTGAATGTGTTCATGGGTCAGATCCTGAGGTAAAAGGAGGAACTTCCTTTAACTCTTTGAAATAGTTATTACTCAGAAAACTATGATTTCAAATTCTTGGAGAAAGCATAGAGTTATTATTCCCTCAGGCTATTATTTTAAAGGTACAGTTTATTAATAGGATGGAATTTAAGATCTCAGGTCTTCATATATACTATCTTCTAACCTTCTAAAATAGTAACATATAATGAGCAGGTCCTTTGGGAAGGTTGATAAAAAATTGCATTTAAATCATCTCAAAGTCCTCTTTTTCTTACGATTTGCTTTATTTTCCATGAAAAAGTGTATTTCTAAACCTGGTTCCACCTAAAATATTTAAGGCAATAAAAAGTCAAATTTTGCTTCTAAAAGGTGAGGCAAAAGTGTAAAAATAGAAATCAAAATAAATAAAACCAAATCTAACGGTACAAATCTTGAAGTAGCATAAATAAATACAGATTATTACACAGCACACTTATATTTTATTTATTCACGTCAAAACTTAAGGTTTTGCCTCATATAATGTAGAAGAACAAATATAAATTACACATTTGCAATTTATACTACACAATGGAATATTATGATTGCCAGGACTTTTTTTTTTTTCTTTCAAATACCATGACATTTAAAAATGCCTATTTGGTTGTAATCAAAATAACATACTTTGAGTAAGTTGTACATTGAAATAGGAAAGCAATGGGGTGATGCTGGATTGAAATTAAGTGCTTGGATATTTCATGTGATTCTAAGTTGTGTACTTTAAGGTGTTCATTACTTTCACAGGAAACGACTTAGAATGAGTGTGGGGAACAGTTTATTACTTTTATTTTGACCTTGAAATTTAATATCAATATAATAATGTCAAAGAAATTCAGGCATTTTAAATCTATCACTAAAATCTGAAGATATACCTAAAGCTAAATCCTCAGAAGTACTTAGAAGACTAATTCTCACTGTTCTTCAGGCATTTGTAACTTGAAACTTTGTTTTTAGGTTTTGAAAGGGAATTATTCACAGCTTCTTTCCTGCTTATATGGTATCTTTCTTTATTTAAAAAAAAATTCTGGCATATTTTCTTGACATTACAGTAATTCCTATCTTCATGGTTTCAGAACCATTATAAATCTGGGATATACTTAGGCGACATGTCAGATCAAATTTGAACCTTGATGTCTTTTTGGCTGGTTTGCTAGTTTCCTTATTATTTTAAAGTTCTAAGCCCTCATCACTATGTTTAAGAACTAATATTCTCCCAACCCCATTAAAAAATCCAATGTGAAAAAAAAATCCAATGTGGCTTCTTTTTTTATAGGAGGTATGTCAATAATTGGAAAATTGTCTACAAATAAAATTGACCAAAATTACTTTAGTTGGGATAACTATATTTATACTGATTGCATTGTTTATTCATTTCCTTTTTGTTCTTTTTTTGTTCCTAGCAACTTACTGAGTTGCTATGTATTCACTGAATTATTCATACTATAAGTATTTAAGTGCTTTTATGTGCCAGTTCCTTTATAGAATGCGGAGAGTACATTAGTGGGTGACATCAAGAGGGCCCTCTTCCCTCATGGAGCTTCTTGTCTAACAAGAAGAGACACAAGAGTCAAAGTGCTATGACAGTACATGGTGGTAAAAGCTATGGCTAGAGATGTAGAGTACACTGAAGATGAGCCATGCAAGCATACCTAGATCAATATGCAGAGGCTTCCACTCTGGAGGAAGGGATGCCTCATCTGAAAACAGAAAGAGGAACCTGGTCATCCTCGAGAAGCACTTAAGTGTGCTGCGTGCCCTAAAGAAATTTGGGCATAGAGATATCTGTCCTTTGACCCTCTTTTTCAAGGTGGGAGTGTCTATCGGCCATTTCATGTCGCTCATCTGAAATGCAGAACACTGAAAGAATCTCTCTCCCGTTTTATATATTGCCAAAATTTCTGTCAAATACTCTCATTACTAAATAAAATTAAGGGCTGAATTCAGATCTTCAGGGACTCTATGCTCCAGAAAGATCACAGTGCCCCTTCCCCATGGATATGAGTTAAGAGAAGTTGGAGTGGATGAGATGCAGATTTCTATCTCTTTTCCTACATGCTCTCTCAGACCCCTGCCCAATAGTCCATGCTACAGCTTCCAGACCTTTCACTACAGTTCCCAGGCATGACCCTTGCATCGCTGACCCTCCAGATAGATTCTGAACTGTAGAAATTCTGAATCATCTCTATTCCTCACTCAAACAGTTATAACATAAATGCAAGGATATCTGACCTTTTATTTTTTCCACAATGAATAATATGAAGTGTTTCAAATGCAAAATATTTTTGAAAATATCTTCTTATAATTTTAGTGTCTCTCTGCTGGTTGTAAAAATCTTTTTGTTTGACCCTTGAGGAATGCAGCTCTGGGTAGAATTGCTCCCTAACGAGTTGGCCCAGTGCACCTACTCTTTAATATATGACTTATTCCATGTTGTATCAAAATTGCTCTAAGTACTCCCCAAAAGTAGTACTCCCTCCACCAACTGATGATTCTCATACCAGTCCAGTTTGACTCAAAGTACCTTTGCAATATGGTGTTACTGAAAACAAAGCAGTATTCTAAAAATACCCAGAGCAGGATGGCATTCAGCAGCAGGGGAACATTGGAAAAATTCAAAACCATAGGTGTTCCACTCAAAACAGTGACAGCCCCAAGCTGAGCCCTCATCTGGACTCTGACAAAAGCCTATTTTACCATCAGCCAAAGCTGCCAGGCATACAATAGAGCAGGCGGGGTCTCATGCAAACCTGTAGCTAGTACGGCTTGCAAGATTGGCTTTTTTTTTTTTTTTTTTCATTTTAGAATTTCAATGTGATTCTTCTAAATTGGCATCCAGTCTCCTCATGCTGCCAATTCCCAACTATCCAAAAGCTGATTATCCAGTCTGTGGGTTAGCCAGGCCTCTTACATGTCCTTTAGATGATCATATTTGTTGCGATTTAGAAATGCCCCTATCCCCAGTGGCAAGTGGGAAAGTGGTACTTCTGACCCACCAGGATTCTCAATGGTGGGTGAACTCTCCCATCTCTCACCTAGAGGACGTTTAAAAAGGTAAATTTTTAGTTTTTGGTTTAGTTTTTTTGGTTTTCACAACTGAATGGGTATTATAGGCAGCTGTAGGTCAGAGGTCAAGTTTGTCACACAATGCCCATGACATGCAGTCAGTGACAAAGAATCACCCCTATCCAAAATGTCAGTAGTTCTGTGGCTGAGAAAGCTTGCCCTAAACCCTAAAGCAGATGGGAAGAATAACTTGTTGCTAAGAGTATGCTCTTTGGCCTCTAAGAGCTTAGAGCTTCCTGTTTTAAGTCTTCAGTTGCTCATCTCTAAAATGAAAATAGCATGATTATATTGTAGATTATTTCTAGGAAAAAGCAAAATAATGCATGCAAAGTGCCACATAGCGCTTGTTATTGCTAAGCATTTAAAATGATACATGTAATGTAACATGCTATATTATAAAGCACTATCCTAAAATATAAGGCAATATAATCATAAAAGTTTTTGGTCCCTCCTTGATCTTTGACTACTCTAAGAAATCTTGGGAAACATTTACATTTTCCCCCAGTTGTTGATTTTTAGCATGTTTATTAAACATATACTATATTCTATGCAGATAAGAGAATATATGCCTTTCATTACCATTCAGGAAATTTCATGTCAGGAAAGAATACAAGTCACAAAAGAAATAATATTTACAGGAAAGAACTTGGTAGCTTCTACAAGAGTTGTAACAGCTAAGTAAGCAGAAAAATGTAGTGTACATACATATATATATATTTGTAACATGCAAATATATCTTACATTTTCTTTCTCAAATTCTTAAAGAAATGGAAAAAATTTGAAGGACATAATAATTGTCCCTATCTTTAAAGCTGGAACTTGACACTTAGGGAGAGTGTCTAAGTCAAACAACAGGTGAATAGGTATTGTGATCTAGGGCTTTCTGACCTAGCTGTCTCCTTAGGAACAACCTTGGCAACCCTTCAAAGGGAGTGTTTGGGGGATGTGGGTGAAAAGGGAAATCCTGTTATAAGAGGCCTTTGATTTCAGGCTGCCACCACAATGTTTCCATTTTTCATGCTGTTTGGGTCTGAATGATGTTGCTTTACTTTGGACAAGGGTTATTTAGCAATTCTCACTGAGTCATTTGTGACAATGTCAACAGATTGACAAATAATGTCCCCCCATTTTCAAAGGAGGGGGGATAAAAAATTTCCTTTCATTTTAATGGGCGAGTACGTTTTTCAATCACTTTTTCATCTCAGTGAACTTTTTCATGGCCGTCTTCTTTCTCCCCAACAAAGGAAGCAGCACAGGTTTCGGATAATCAATGCATGCCATTAAAAGTCAAGATGAGTCTAGAATGAAAATCTGCTCTAAAGATGTGCCCTTAGACATTATATTAGATAAAATGATTTCAGTGTTCCAGCTACCAAGGAGAAGGGAATTCTTTTTAGAGGATGATACAATGACACATGTCTCTCTTTTAGTTAGAGAATGATTTCATAGGGTATTTAATGGATGAAAGATGAAATTTGAGTCTGAGAACATAATAGAGAAGTCTTGGAAATGGTGCTATGTCTTTTCTCTATGAAAGGCAGAATGAGTGCCACTCTTGAATCAAAGTCCCACACTCCAGCTCTCTTCACTTAGTCTGGTGGCCCTCGACACAGTCACCTACGCCTGGCACATATTTTTTTTTAATTTAATTAATTATATTTGACATCATTTGTATTCCTCAGGGAGTACCCACCTCCATTCCACCCGTGCACCATCACCTCAGTCCCTTGTGTGCTTTCTGCCCTCATCCCCGTCTTTGCCCTCCTCTCCTTCCCTTCCATCCTATGGTCCCTTTGGTTTATCTTGGGTTTTTGGTCTTGTTGAGTTTTTTGTTTGCTTTTGGTTATAACTGCCCATTTCCTTGAGCTTATTCTTTATTGTTGTTGTTCTTTCAGATTCCTCCTTTTTTTTGCACATATTTTTAATAGAAAGTATAATTTCCCTCTTGTCCAAGATCAGCAGACTGAACTTTCTACTATTTTAAACTCTCTCAGGTCTCAAAGGCCTACAAATTAAGTTCTACCCAGAGTGCCTGGTCTAGTATTAGGCCAGCAGAAAAACAATAAAGCTATTCTTTACTTGAAATTCATCTGGTCATGTCATCTCAGACCTGACTACACGAACCATTATTTTATTTTGGTGAAGAAACAGATTTTTCCCTGGCCCTTGAAAGTACCCTGGGCTTGTTCCCTCTAGGATGACTACTGAGATACTCAGGAACTTCAAAATCAAATAGCAAAATTCAGGATGGGATCAGAGAAAGAAAGAGAAGAGGTCTGTGGGGCTGTTGTTTCCTGCAGTCCAAATGTCACCACATCAGTGGGTCATTCTGGTCCTGTGGCTCAACCCGTAAAGGGGTGGCAGCTGCTTCATCCTGTAGCTGTGGGGTTGCTGGCTAAAGCCATGGGAATATGCCACATGAGTGGCATGTCCTGCCAGGCAGCAAAGTGGTGATTTTGCTGGAAGAGAGGAAACCAGGAGGTTTTACAAGAGTAGGGAACATGTACAGTAAGTGTCTGAAGGCAGAGACCCAGCAAGCTTAGCTGACCACAAGGAGAGTGACTATTACAGAATGCAGGCAAGAAAAGAATCAGAGAAAGGACCCCTAGACTCTAGCTATAGGAGAGGATCTAAATCAAAGAGTCTCTAAGCTGGGCTCCATACTTTAGAGGTGAGAAAATGTTGGAGGAATCTAACCCTGAAATTTACCAACAGGAATGATGATGGGTCCTTCGACCATGCAATAGGCATTTCTGCTATCTGGACCTTGGCCCTTTCACCTATTAAATATGTGAACTACCCTTTTCAAAGCTAAAGTTGGCTGTCTTGTGATTTCAGTGGAACAGAAAATCTAATGCTAGGAAAGTACATATAGCAATTTTGAAATTAGTAAAGGAACTACATTTTGGTGATTTCAGATGGAGCAAAATGAGCAGAGAATTCTGATTGGGAAGCAGAAACCTCTCAACATAGACCTTCTTGTAGTTCAAGGCATGAACAGGGATCCCACACAATTCAAGGGTATTTATATTTTGTCACTGGCTTTGACATAGATAGTTCCTTCAGTTTTTGTTGTTGTTGTTCTTTTTTTGTTTTGTTTTGTTTTTGGTTGTTGCTCTTGGTTTATCAGTTAAAATTTACAAGTGTGTGAAGGTGAGAAAGTAGGTTGGGGATGGGTCTAGCAGAATATCAGCTGAGCTGTTATTTTCTAATATTAACTAACAGTTCACACATTCCAGTTGAAGTCCCCTCTTATTGCCCACACTCATCGTCCCTTAAGGTTTATGCATAACGAGGAGGTAGATACACCTCTGCAACCTGACTCATCTCCTCCTGAAGATACAGTGTTCAGCACAGTATCTGCCATGTGGGATTTGCTTAGCATCAATCACTGATGTATTAAATTATAGGATGTTGGATGGAAGTGAATCAAATTTTTAAAATTACATTGTACTCCTTTCTTGGAAAAGTAACACCATCAAATGCTATTAACAATCTGTATATATTTAATATTACATAGTAAATAGTCAGTGGATTTCTATTAATTTATTATAAAAATAAATGACTAAAGAAGGGGTCTTCTATTCTTTCACCTAGGTTGAATATTTTTCTTTTTTCCACAGCATCCCGATTCCAAGTATCATCTGAAAAAAAGAATCACCTCTCTGACCTTGCCAATAGTTCCATCCTGTGAGACCAGCAAAGTCCTCACCAGAGGTCCCCTCTTGGAATCAACACCTATCACACCCCCACCACTCTCTCCAGACTTTGGAGGCACCAGTAAAATAGACCAGTATTCCCGGATTCTTTTCCCAGTTGCATTTGCAGGATTCAATCTTGTGTACTGGGTAGTTTACCTTTCCAAAGATACAATGGAAGTGAGTGGTAGTGTTGACTGATTTGCAGGCAAGTAAGAATGTGCTCCATAAATTCTCACTTTCTGCATTCTTTCTAAAAACACTCAGACTTGTGTAGATGCTTTTATGAACATGAATTCAGAATTATAACTCGGTAATGTATAAATTTAAGTAAATATGAGCCAAAAAGTTGAAGGCTGCTGAAAAAAACTTATCTGTACATTAGAGAGAAAATTTTACAGAAAGATGAATTCAAGATGAATTTGCCTTCAAGATGCATTGTCCTTCATTGTTCAATGTTTTTAATTGTCACTGTGAGTAACATTTAGTATAAAGTAGATAAAATAATAATGCTGACACTTTCAAAGGTTGCCTTAAAATATGTTTACTTTGGCTTAGTTTTCAAGAGAGTTGCATATAAATAGTTTAAATATTTACCCATAGGTGCAAAGCAGCATGTTGGAAGCCTTTATGCTAGTATTGAGATATTCAGCGTGTATTGAGCTTAGTGATTTGTTTTTAACCTTGCTGTGCTTTTTTCTCTCAATGGAGTATGCTGTTCGTACACATATGAATTATACAGATATCATAAATTATGTATGCATATGTACACAGCTTCAGTAGGACTGCAATACAATGTTGTTTATCTCATTAAATTCTCCTTTGAAAATAATATGCTCATGATAATTTCATAAGTTGTAGAAAATAACAGTGATTATAGGAAGCCATGTAGATGATAACTGTGGTTATATCTTGTGGTTTCCACCTTTCTAAGTATTCCACTGAAAAAAACAAGAATAAATTATACCCCTGGATCTGTTTCATCAAGCTAAGAAGAGCTTAAGTACAGAGGGACATGAAATGGTCACCTCTAACACAGGGTTAGAGTCCCTGATGATTCTCAGAGGAAAAGACATGGGGTGGCCAGACTCAGACACCTTGCTCTAAAATGAGGCTTAAGTTAACATTCAAATAGTCATCCTTCCTTTCTGTCTTCAACAAACTTTCAGTTATAATATGAATAAGGTCTGAAGTTCTAATGTACAGAATGGTGACTATTGTTGATAATATTGTATTATTTAACTTAAATATGATAAAAGTAGAATTTTTAGGTTCTCACAAAGAAATAAAAAAATGTAACTATGAGAAGTAACAGCTGTGTTAATTTGATGATTGGAATCACCACAATTTGTTTGTGTGTGTGTGTGTGTATTGAAATATCACATTGAACACTTTAAATAACTTACAGTTTTGTTAATTATGTCTCAGTAAAGCTACCATTACATTTCAATTCTTCCTCATGGTAAATTCTATGTGTCTTCCACAATAAATTGTTATAGGAGTGACTGGGAGGACAAGGAAGCATATGGTATGGTTTGTCAGTCAGTTCCTTGTTATCTGTTGCTAAGTCTTTTTTTCTCCATAGTTGAAGATCTCTTATTGATTGATTGATTGATTAAACATCCTTTGGATTTTTCCCGTAAGGTGTGGTAATCATAGTTTTCCCTCCAACAAAGCACCTATGTCCTCACCATAGGCTATTCTGTTCTGCTCTTCCTATATCTTTTCCTTCTCCCTCTCTCTACATTTCTCTCTCACCTCCTGAATGCCTGCTTTCAAGGTCAATTTTAAAGTTTGCCTTTGACCTTTGGTTTCATCTCTCTATATTTTAAGTATAAGTGAAACCATCTGGAATTTATCTCTTTTCAGTTCACTTCATTTAGAATAACCCCTTCCAATTCCATCTTTCCACAAATAGCATGAAATTATCTTTTTTGATTGCTGAATAGTATTTCATTGTTTGTATGTACCACATCTTCTAGATGCACTCATCTGTTCTGGGGCATATAGGTTGTTTCCATATCTTGACTATTGTAAATACTGCTGCTATAAACATAGGAGTGCAGATTTCCTTTTGAATTAGTGTTTTTGTGTCTTTGGGTATATTCCTAGAAATGGAATTGCTGGGTCATATGGTAAATCCATTTTTAATGTTGCTGACTCATTGAGATGCTGCTGAGTTCTGAGCTTAGACAGAAGTATTTTGATGCTACTACTCTTGTATTTTTCCAGGAAAAGGAAAAAAATTCCACAACTAAACAACTTGGAGTTTAGCTGAGATAACATTCTACAAAGGGTGAACAGAGATAACTCCATCTATTTCCCTATTTGTGAATCAGTTCCATAACCAAAGCTCTTCATCTCTGGGAGACTTATTTCTATTCTGGATTAGACACCCTCTAAAGGTTCTGCCATTTTGAGCAGTTTGTGTCTGTTTCATTAATATTACTTTTATTTTAATTTAATCTCATTTTATAGTACATTATCAATTGCATGTCAATGTTAAATTAATATTAATAGTGCATTAAATTAGTGAGTACATTAAGTTTTAGTGACTACATTAAGCAATTAAAATCTAGGCTGATGATAATCCTTTTATAACCTTTGTTACATTTTAATTTTCCTCACAACCTGTAAAGTATATACTTCATTTTCTCTTTTAAAGATGAGAAACTAAGGCATGGACCAGATAAATTCAGGATAATCTCATATGACATCTCATATGATTATCCATTTTGCATATAAGCATCATAAGAGAGTACAGATGTTTGGAATTGGAGCAAATATATAAATGACTAATAACTGATTTAATTTACTCCTTTGGTTAACTGGAATTCTTGTGGCAGTTTATGTGATCTTTACACAGAGACAGAGCTATACTTAGCTCTATAAAAATAAGAACAAAAAAGGAATAAAGCAGGCAAAGCTTCCATAGTCCCCAATTCTGTGATTCAGTCTCATTGCTATAAAAGACATTCTTCTACTATTACTCTCTTTCTCTCAGCCAGCATCTCAGCTGAATGATATGTAATTCTTTCCCAGCACAATTTATGAAGGGTCTGAATCCAAGAGCAAGATTATCTTCTAACATCCAAGAAAGCAGATTGCTTCCACTACTAAGAAAATCTTAGATAGTCTTGGGGCTCTAAGATTCTCAGCATTGTCCAAATCTATTGTTTCACCTGCCAAGTTATAGCCTCAATTTCCTCTTCAATTACTGTCTAGACTTTTTTATTATGGAAATGAGTCATGTATGATTTTGATTAAATTGTAATTCGCCAATGAGCACGATTAAACTATGCATCTGCTTCTTATGCGAAACCAGCCCTACAGTAACAAGAAATGGGAGTATTTTAAGAATATCGTAGAAGCATTTTTGTTCCCTATTACTTGCATAGAGAATTTAAAACTTATACATTTTGTCTGTAGATTTCTACCACAGTCAAAAGAGGCCATCCCACCCACAGCTCATCATAATTACTATAATAAGTATGGTAGAAGGCGTTTGATTCTCAGGATACTTCATCACAACCAACAAGAAGTGGTTCTCTTTTAGGGGCCTCCCTAGTGGTGCAAAGGGTTAAGGTGCAGCACTAGACACTGTCCGCAGCCACTGTAGTAGGACCTAGATCCCTGGTCAGGGAGGTGACCCACATGTTGGAGCACACCTCTCCATGCCCATTGCGCCCCTCAGCGATGTATTTCAGTTTACTGTTCTGCTCCCCACTCTCTGTTTCTGGTGAATCCTCTCACCTCCCTATTTCCGGCCTGTACCCCAGTTCTTGTACGCATAAATAAATAAATCTTAAAAAAGCAGTGGTTCTTTTTAAAATTTTTTTAATAAAGATTTATTTATTTATGTGTACAAGAACTAGGGTATAGACCAGAGTCTATAACTGGAGATGAGAGGATTCACCAGAGACAGAGCGGGGAGCAGAACAGTCAGACTGACTGAAACACACTGCTGAGGGGAGCAGCAGGTGAGACAGCACCATGTGGGTCCCCTCCCTGGCCAGGAATCAAACTTGTGCTGCTCTGCTACAGACGCTTCACAGTGTGGTGCTCAACTCCCTGCGCCACCACGGAGGTCCAGTAGTGGTTCTTTAATTAACTGTCCCATGACTTCACATTATGAATCACTAGTATATCATTTGCTGTTGGAAAGGTTAACTTCATTAAAGGCCATGTCCATAACCAGATAGATACATCCCAGAATCTCCTGGTATCAAGTACAATTCAGATAGAGAAACCTGTCCTTAGAGCTAGAGAGAAATAGAGACAGGTTGAGGTTATCATATGGGGAAGAACCCCAAAGAGCTGCAGTACGGACCTTCAAAGAAGGGGACATTGCATGAGGCACGAGGAGGCTGGCTCTGATAATGCATGAAGAACCTAGAGGGAGAATCAAGTGCAGCTGCAAAGTGGAGCCCACTGTCAGGACAGTCTGTACGCAAGAGCAGCTTTACAATGGAATTAGAAAGCCCTCACTCCCTTTCCTTCTGTCTTCTCATGTCCCTGCAACGCTGTCCATTCTCAGAACTGGTAGAAAGTATCTGAAAGGGGGAAGTAAAGACGATTCAGTTCACCTCTGGTATTATAAAGTACAAAAGGGTGTATCAGAAGTTCAGACCATAGCTAAAACACACAGATGGCATCTAAGTAAGTGATTCGGTGTTCAGTTTAAGTTCTTTAAATTGATGAATTCTTAATGGCTGAATTTCAGAAGATATGGAATGCTGGTGGGGACACATCACAAGAGAACAAAGAGTAGTCAGAAAGTACTTCCTGGTGAAAACCCATTTCCTGGGTGTAATCATCAAATGATAAATTGCTTAGAACAGAGTCTGGTTCATTTAAGGCAATAACAAGTGGTTAGTAATAGCAGTAGTATATTATATCATTTTACTATTAATATTAGTATTAATTTAGCATTGACATACAAATGAACTTTCTTATATTATCTGGTACAAAGTAAAGTGTGTGCAGTCACATCAAAAACCAACAAAATAAAAGAAAACCAAAAACCATCATCGGAAGTTTCAATGATGCATAGGGTGGGTGATCAAAAGGTTACATCTACAAGAGCTTCGTGCAATTTTTGGATACTCGATTATGTGACATTGCTTAATAATGAATGTCCTGAACTCAGATTTTGTCAAATGCCTCTTGCCCCCCCGCCAAAATAAATGGCCATTGTCTTAAATCCTACAAACCTGTGTTACATTCATCTTTCTTACTATATGTGCTAGCAAGCATTTAGGTAAATATTGGGAGAAAACTGGAGATTTGCACTATGATAATGTGATGTCAGTTTGAATGGAGAGTCTTACAGATTAAGATGTCTTATAGACAGAGTCAGAAAAATAATAAAATAACTTTTCTGACATTTCTACAATTAATTTTCTTACTCCTCAGTTATTACAAAATGAATGAACAAACTACCTTCTTTATGTAAAATCTACATGTAAGTTCTAGTCAAGTCCGTCAAAAACTGATAATTTATAAAAACTCAAATGCCAAGACATGAAACCATAAAATAAATAGGAGAAACCATAGGCAATCCAACCCCAGACATTGGCATCATGAATTTCTTTGGGAAACCAACAGCAAGAGAAACAAACACAAACAAATGGGTCTATATCAAAGTAAAAACCTCCTGCACAACAAAAGACATTTGCCTCAAATGGGAAAATATTTGCATATCATATTACAACAAGGTGCTCTAATAGTATACAAAATAGACAAAGAACTCATAAAATTCAACAATACAAAAAACAAAACATGATAAAAATGGACAGAGAATTTGAATAGAGACTTCTCTAAAAAACTGGTCCAATCACTATGTAAAGCTGTGTGGAAGTTCCTCAACCTATTAAAAATGAAACTCCCATATCATCCAGCAATCCCAACCCTGCACACCTATGTTTATCGTGACACTTTTCACAATAGGAAAGCAATGAAAGCCACCCAAATTCCCAAAAATGGATGACTGGATCAAGAAGATGTGGTATATTTATATAACGTAATATTATGTAGCAACCAAAAAGAAAAACTCACACAATTCACAGCAACAAGGACAGAGCCAGAAGGGATTACGCTCGATGAAATAAGCCAGAAAGGAAAAATATCAGATGGTTTCACTTATAGGAGGAATGTAGAGGAAACAACTAAGGGACTAAGAAAAAAATAATTATAATAAATTAAATCTCAAAATCAACAGACAACTCTAAATCTGAGACATTCCCTAAGAGAAATGGAGGGAAGAAAAACAAAATGAGTGGAAAGAGTACAAGGGACTATGGTGATGGTGCATGGGGGAATTGGTGATGGGAATTTCAGGGGAGGAGAATTATACACTATACAAAAATGAAATATAAAATATATATAATAAAAAAGAGTAAAAAATATATACAGTTAGAAAATAGGCACATAAGATATTTGTCATCTCCTCTTAATAGGGAAAGGTAAATCGAGGCCACAATGAGAGATCATCTCACACCTGTGAAGAGCAAGTATTGGAGAGGATTCCATATGCCCCAGATTTCCCATCTCTAGTTATTTACAACAAAAAATGTAAAATCACTAATTTGAAGAGAGAGATACAACCCCATATTTACTCCAGCACCATTTACATGGCCAAGAGCTAGAAGGAAATAACCTAAGTGCCCATCAATGCACAAAGGGATAAAGACATGGCATATACACAAATGGAATACTATTCAGTAATAAAGTAAAATGAAATGCTGCCATTTGTACCAATATGGATAGACCTAGAGGGTATTATGCTTTTGGGAATATGCCAGATGGAGAAAGTCAAACACTGTGTAACTTCAGCCATATGTGATATGTATAGAACACAGACAATGAATTAAAATACCAAATAATATGTTTGTATTACATGACCAACTAGCAGATTCCAGAGGCAAATGGAGGGGAGTTGTGGGTAAATTGGGGGAAATGAGCAATTGTAGGGTGAGAGATTTTAGCAGCGAATTTAATGTAGTAGATATACATGTTAATTTTCAATAATGCTTGCCCTAAACATATGTTTTAATGTAATGTTACTTAAATTTAAAAGAAATCTCATAATTTAGTTATTATTCTTGGATTCTTTTTACATTTATCTAAATGTAATATGACAACATCTCACTTTCATCAATAGTTCACTTCTCTAGTGATTTTAATTTTTTAGAAGACCAAGTAACCTGACAGTTATCACAGTATCCCTCTCTCTCACACCACCATCCACAACTCTGGGCTAGTCAAAATGAATAAACCAGAAACCAGGTATTGATAGGCAAGAGTTTATTCACAGAAAAACCAGTGCACCCTCAACCAAATTTTAACCCAGTTTACATTAGTTCAAGTGTTCCTTAGTCCAGAGTGGATAAGATAAAATGGGAGAGACATAAGGAATTTCAAAATCATATATACCAAGAATCGAAAAGACAGCAGGTAGAAGTATAAGACAGGAATAAATATCTGCTTCAAAATTGTGGGCACGGGGCCTCCCTGGTGGCGCAGTGGGTTAAGCAATGCATTATGAAGCAAACCGCAACCACTGCAGCACGAGTTCGATCCCTGCTGCCGGCCAGGGAGGGG
>JAGFMF010011983.1:3953446-3983033 GCA_019455555.1 Galemys pyrenaicus
CCCGCTCTGTCTGTGGTGAATCCTCTCACCCCCCCACACCTCTGGCCTGTACCCCAGTGCTTGTATGCATAAATAAATAAATCTTTAAAAAGAAAAAAATTGTGGGCACGGTTACAGTCCTCTTTGTGAATGCAAGCAGGGCAGAGTGAAAGCTGCCTGGAGCCCTAATACATTAGGATAGGAGCCCAGTGCCTGCATTTCTACATCTTTACAATTGGGGGTGGGGGTGTAATTAATTAAATGGTTTCCAAAATCCTTTAACAACTTATATTTCTATTATTTCATAATAAGTTTCTAATGAGTTTTCAACAATCTACATTTAAAATGTTAACAGTGTATGACACCTTTTAAAATATTTCCACCAAGAGCAGTTAAAGTCAATAAAAAGGGGGGACTCCCTGGTGGCACAAGGGGTTAAAGTGCAACATTATGACACTATTTGCAGCCACTGCAACAGAGTTCTATCCCTGGTCAAGGAGCTGACCCACGTGGCACAGAAGACCTCTCCTGTCTTGTCCGCTGCTCCCCTCAACAGTGTAGTCCTATATCTGCTTGTTCAGCTCCCCACTCCGTCGGTGGTGAATCCTCTCACCCCTCCCAACAACTCTGGCCTGTACCCCAGTTCTTGTACACATAAATCTTTTTTAAAAAGTCAGTAAAAAGGCTTTGATTTTGACATTAGTACTTGTTATTTAGCACACATCACGTCTTTTTTAAAGTATTTACATATATGGTTTGACTTAATTTTTACAATTCTGTGAAGTGGATTCTATCTATATACATTGTGCAAATGAGAAATCTGTGCAAATAAGAAAATTGAGGTTCCCTAGTGATGTGAACTGTAAATTATTTAATGTTGAGACAAAAATCCAGATCCATTTTTTGTCTCTGCAGAACCTGACACTAGCTAGAACCTGACAAGTAAGCATATATAACCACTAAAGATCAGCTCCAAATACATGCATAGCTACTTCTGCTTTATTCCAGGGTTATAACAATGAGCAACTTCCTGGTATATAAAATTGCACATGTTGCTGTGCTATCCCATTCGAGGCTCATTATTTGGAGCATAGCCCCTCCTTGGCTAAATGCATTCTTAGATTTGCCCTTGTATCAGGCAGCCCAAGTGTCTGCAAGAATATTCAAGGGGTTACTGGTATAAAGACAGACACACAGACCAATGGAACCATATAGAAAGCACAGAAGTAAAGCCACACAACTATGGACAACTGATCTTCAACAAAGGGGCAAAGAATCTGCAATGGGACAAAGACAGCTTATTCAATAAATAGTGCTGGCAAAACTGGCCCACCATATGTAAAAAAATGAAATTGGACCACTATCTCACACCATGTATGAAAATCAACTCAAAATGGATAAAAGACCTAAATTTAAGACCCGAAACTATAATATGTAGAGGAAAACATAGGTAAAACACTGCAAGACATACATCTCAACAGTGCCTTCGAGGCAGCAGTCCCCAAAGCAATAAAAATGAGTGAGAAGATAAACAGGTGGGGCTACATCAAGATAAAAATATTCTGTACAGCAAAGGAAACATTAAACAGAACAAAAAGAAACCCCACTGAATGGGAAAAAAATCTTTGCGCTTCACACACAGACAAGGGTCTGATCACAAAGATATACAAAGAACTCATAAGACTCAAGAAAAATAAAATAAAAAACCCAATTAAAAAATAGGCAGAAGAACCTAAAAGACACTTCTACAAAGAGGATATACACATGGCCAATAGGCACATGAGAAAATGCTCAACATCCCTCATAATCAGGGAAATGCAAATCAAGACCACAATGTGGTACCACCTCACACCAGTAAGAATGGCACACATCAAAAAAACCAACAACAATAAATGCTTGGCAAGGATGTGGAGAAAAAGGAACCCTGGTACACTGCTGGTGGGAATGCAAGCTAACCCAACCATTATGGAAGGCTGTATGGAGGTTCCTCAGTCTACTAGAAATGGAACTACCATATGATCTGGCAATCCTGCTCCTAGAAATCTATCCAAAGGACACAAAAACACTGATCCAAAAGGGCACCTGTACTCCTGTTTATTGCAGCACTATTTGTAATTGTTAAGACCCGGAAACAACCCAAATGCCCAAAAGTAGAGGACTGGATCAAGAAGATGTAGTACTATACACAATGGAATATTATTCAGCAACCAAAAATGAGAAACTAGGGACATTTATAGAAACATGGATGGAACTAGCAGGAATTATACTCAGTGAAACGAGTCAGAAGGCAAGAGAAAAATATTGGATAGCTTCACTATTAGGAGGAATATGAAAGAACAACAGCAACAACAAAGAATAAGCTCCAGGAATTGGGCAATTATAACCAAAAGCAAACAAAAAACTCAACAAGACCAAAAAGCCAAGATAAACCAAAGAGACAATGGGGGGGGGGAGGGAAAGGAGGGGAGGGCAAAAACAAGGATGAGGGCAGAAAGTGCACAAGGGACTGAGGTGATGGTGCATGGGTGGAATGGTGGTGGGAAATCTATAGGGACCACAATTGATGTCAAATATAATTTAAAAAAAAGAATAATCAAGGGGTTAAATATGATTCCTGATGCTGAAGTACCATAGGATTTGAATACCAACTCATTGTTAAGGGCTTGATGATGCAGGACCAGTTTTCTTTTTTAATATGGTTATTTATTCATTTATTTTTTTAAAAAAATCCATCACTTCTGTGCCTTTTTAGCAAATATGTGAAAATACCTGTCCATTGATTTCTTGATCAGTATTTATTATCCCCCTTCTCTGAATCCTAAGAATGGAAGTAAGACACAAGAGGGGATTCTTGTAGCAGAGAACAGGTTGGAGGTATCTTGGAACAATACACTTTTTAAAAATAAAGATAAAATACTGTACTACAAACCATTTTTAAAAATGGCCATTAAGATTAGAAGGGTCTTAATTGACAAATACCATTAACAAAATCAATGAACACTTTTAAATAAAACATCTTGGGCATAAGATACAAGTTACTTAAGCTCTTGCAGCCTTGGTTCTTTCCTCTCAACAATGGTGACTACAGTACTTCTTAGCCTATAAGTTTGTAGTGAAGAGTAAATGAGAAAATGTGTACAAATATGTTAAAATAGCGTCTGACATACAGTAAACAGTGAAAAAAATGTGTAGTTACTATTAACTACTCACTCACTAGAGCAATGACGTTTGGAGACAACCAAAGGGTATGTAATGTGGATGATTTCCCTTTAATTTCCTAGTGTCTAGTACAAAACCTGATATATTATAGATGCTCCATTAATTTTTGAATGGGTATCATTCACATCTACAAGATCATACTATTTTTCATCTCTAATAAACTTAAAATACTAGCTTTGCCTACATGAAAGTGTCTTGATAGGTCCTATAATATACTAAATCGTTTATTTTTATAAAATCTCTTAAGCAAGGTATTTTAATATCTTGACCTCACATTTTACAAAAGAGGAGAGCCTATTACAGGCTCACAATCAGCAAAGAAAAGCAGAGGCAGAATTTGAATTCAGGTTGGCCAATATGCTTCTCTCATATATTCTGAGTTACTCATGAGAGAGGTCTTAAGATACTGAGCAGCCTGATGTCAATAAAAGGCATTTTTATATGCTGGCAAGTTTATAAGCATTTCCCTCTTAACCAATAGTTCTCCTTTGTGACCACACACTCTTTCCCTTATCTCTGAGTCTCTCTAAGATTATCAAGAAGCAATATGTAGGATGAAGGTGAGTGCTCTTGCCACACAAGTAATTCCAGAAGGCCAATTATCCACATTATGTATTATTCTTCCCTTTCATCTTCCTAGTAAATTGTCCAACTAGTGACTCTTTTCTCACTTATTAGCCAAAAAAAAAAAAAAAAAAACCAAAACAAAACATTTAGATTGGGCCTTTACAAAATTCATTAGCAGGGCCTTTGATAATCACATGGAGAGAGAAACAACAATAGCCATGTACAATTATTTATGAATTTAGTATCATAATTTTCACTTCTGTGCTTTAATGCAATCATTTGTAAAATTGGGACACCAAAGTTCTTTATATTCATGAGGATTAAAATGTAAAAGTAAGGGCTTCCCTGGTGGCACAAGGGGTTAAGCACTGCACTATGAAGCATCTGTAGCCACTGCAGCACAGGTTTGATCCCAGGCCAGGTTGGTGACCCAAATGGCGCTGAAGACCTCTCCTGCCTCACCTGCTACTCCTCTCAGCAGTATATTTCAATCTGCCTATTCTGTTCTCCACTTTGTCTCTGACGAATTATCTCAAACCCCTTAACTCTGGTCTGTGCCCTAGTTCTTGTATGTGTAAATAAATAAATCTTTAAAAATTTTTAAAAAACTTAAAGGTAGACATTCCTCTACATGCCTGGTACACACTTAGAGCTCAATAAATCATTGCATTTTGTGACTAGCAATTGAGATGAAAGATGCACTTTTTAAAAATTAAAATATCCATAGAAAAGCCCACAGAGAAGGTGGCTCATTTTTCACATTTTATGCAAATCTTTATTTCTATCAAGTGTGGTTGGACTTCGCTGGCAGAACGTCACAGAACACACACAAATTTAGTAAGTATGGAGACCATGAATTATAGATGCCAAAGTCTTTCTTCTACATAATTGATTTCTAATTCAATACATATTGTATGTATGACTTTTTGTATTTGCTCTTTTTCCGAATTTATTTTCCATTATTAATCTGAAATATAAACCTCATTCATACCGAGTACTTATATGTCAGAACCAGGTTGAAATCTTTAAAAAATTAATATGTACTCTGTGCCCTCAAGGAACTCAGTCTGATGGAAAGAGAGAAACATTAACATATAATTTGAATCCAGGGAAAGTGTGCTAATAGATGTATTTTTAACACAACATGGCAGAAATAAAGACTAGGCTAAGCATGTGCCATGTCTGGTGGGGCCTTAAGTAACACAGGAAGACAGGGTAAGAAAAGGGATCTTGGCCTACTGGCTCCTTTCTCAAATATTCATTTTGTTTCATTTTGTTTCTTAGAGAAAACCACTGAAATGGAAGCTAAGAGATATGGAGGCAGAACAGAAATATCCATAGGTTGATGTCTACACATTTTTTACCCATAGCCTACTATATAGTACAGTAGGAAGAAGAAGGTAATGGGAATTTGAATCAAAGAGAATTCTTTTCAACAGACTGAAGAGAATCTTTCTTGCGGTTCTTTAGACAAAAAGCACATCACTCCATCTCTTTTGTTATCCTATTTCTCCTTTTGTTTTCCTTATATCAAGTACTTTGAATGCATTGCCTTATTTAATAAATTTATTGAATTATAAATTAGTAACCTGGCCAGAAAATTGAAAATAAAGTAAATAAAAAAAGAACTTGGGTCTCAGTTTTAGCCAAATATATAGAGCTAATTAGTGGAAAAGTCCATAGTCAAACTCAAATCTATCTCCAAGTACTCTCTCTTAAATCACTCCCCTATCCAGCTTCCATACATTGGAAACTTAAGAGAACAGAATCACTTTTGTATGGAATTATTTCCAATTCTAGCACTCTATAATTTTACAAATACCAAATACTTCCAAATAAAGTTCCTAACTTCATAATATACTTTATCTATGATATACTTGTTGAGTGAAAAATAAAAAGTACAAGAAATAAGACCTAATTATGGGTGCTTTGTACATACATTTGTACACAGAGTTAGTATTAGATCATGGGGTCAGAAATAACTAGCCACTTTCTCCACTGCCATTTTCCATGTCAAGATATAAAAGCTGATAGTAGGCATAATGACAATAACATTATTTTGAGTTTGTACAGTGCATCTGAAAAATTAAAATACTGACAGTAGAATTAAATTCTTCATATTTTATAGACAAGAAAGCAAGAAACATAAAAGAGAACTTGGATAGGAACATATAGTACGTTAATGAAAGGGTATATAACTTCATGAAGGTTGGTAATCCAGTTTAATTATTAAATTTTCATCTGGTAAATCAGAAGAACTTGCAGTTCACTAGACTATAGCTCATAGTTACTTTTCTTGAAATATCAAATTCATGAAATGAATCTGTAAGAATCCATTTCAGCCACATAAAAAGAATGCATAGGGTGTGGTTAGAATATTTCATCATAGTCTAGATTAAGATGCAAGGCTGAAAGAAAGCTAGGAAAGTTACTTCTTAGAATAAAAAGGAGTATATTTATGCATCTAGTGATATTAGCTACTTAATTTCCTTGAGGACTTGAAGATGATTAACTGGATCATGACTAGAGAGTTGTCTATGAGAGAAGAATAAAACTTGAGTAGTCAAAAGTTATTATGATTTCACAGCAATTATCTCAAATTTTAACCCTTCCTTGACAATGTCTCTATTGGTTTTATCAGTTCTTTGAAGAAAGTCATTCCATGATGGAGATATACTCTACTGTAAGAGGTTGCAGATATTGCAAACCATTTAGCAGCTGCACCTCCAAGGAGTCAACAAAATTTGAAGAAGATGTGGTGGAATGATCAGGCAGCAGGGAATCATCCAGAGCTGTTAGCCCAACATAGTATTTTATTTTTTAAAAAAGACAACTAAAATTCAGAACAGAACAGCATGCTGGTTTGACTCTAATCTTGAACGATTTTTCTCTTCAACCTGTGGGCACTTGGATCTGTGGGGCTGTATGTACACAGAAGCATCAGGATTATTTTCCTTTCAATGTAGAGGAGGAATGGAAGAAACAGTGATTCTGCCATTGTAAAACAAATACCATTTAGCTTATCAGCAAGATATGAGCATTATATCTCATTGGCTTAAGCGCTGAGTGCAGGTGGAAGATGGCTCAAGTAGATAACTCCTGACCAGACTGTGTTCATTATTAGAAAGAGAAGAGGGGGCCCATCCTGAGTCTTCCTACAGTAGTGGAAAAACTACCGTGGGCTCTGGTAGAAAAGCACAATAGATAAAGTCACAAGGACATAATGAATGGGGCTAAGCAGCTGTTTTGAGCTCAACCAAACAGTGACACCAATTATTTCTTCTCAAGATGATATAAAAAAAAATACACATTTCATATTTACTGTCATAACCCCTTTAGAAATGAAATATTTAAACTGCTGTAAGGAGTACCAATAAATGGGTGAAAATGTTCCAACATTTGGTAAGTAGTGAAATTATTCCCTTTTTTGATTTAGCATAAATTCTAGACTCCTGTAAAATACTGGAATTGTACCTGTGTGAGTTCCTCTTTAAATCAATCAAGTATTTATCTATGAGGCACAACTATGCAGAATATAAAAGCTCAGAAACTTCAAATACTTTAAAAATATTTGTTTTAAAGACATATTTTAAATTATGTACACCAGGTAAATACACCTATATAATGCCATACAGAATATTTTCTTCAAGCAATCATAATCTATATGCTCAAATTTAACTAACCTAACTCAACTTACTTGTATCTATAAGGGAATAAATAATAAAACCACCTTCTATGAGTATGGTTAAAGGTTTATTTTTTAACTCATTCATTTTTCTTTTAATACTGATACAATTTTCAGGTTATATGGAAAGTGCTCTGAAATGTAAAATTAATAATTTGTTCATTGGATTATTTAATTTTTGCATTACACAGTAAATCAAATTTTATCAGTGTGGGTCTAGTCTGTGACTTATTTGCCTCTGTGTGTACAGTTTTATCTTTTTCTAGCTTTAGCTTTTAAATTTTAATATATTTGAGGTATAATTTATGTACAAAAATTGCACACATGTAATATATGCAATTTAGTGAGCTGGATACATGCAACCCTCAGTGATACCATTATCACAATCTAAGTTTTAAACAAACTATCACTTCCAAAACCAGCAATCCAGTGTCTTCTTTTTTTGTTGTTGTTGCTATAGTAAGAATGGGTAATGTGGGACTTATTTTCTTAACAATTTTTAAGTGTATAAGCACATACCCTTAACTATGTTCTTTAGCAGGTATCTAGAATTCCTTCATCTTGTATAATTCTATATAACTGATGTAAATCAGTTAAATCATAAAGGTAAAATCATATAAATCTCTACTTGTGGGTTTATTTATTCCAGAAAATTTTACCTATTTATCTTTATTATTTTATTAATACCTTCATGTTTTATACATGCAAGTACCTGAAATAATTTTTGAGCTTATTTTTTTGGAATTGCACTAAAATCCACATGGACAGGTACCATTATTCTCATTTTGTAGATATGAAAATAGGTAGCACAGTTGGTCAAGCAATTTTCTAAAATTCCAGAGCGCATCAGATGCTATACTTGTATAGCAAGGAACTGAACTCTGTGGATTTCAGAGTTCACTTAATTTTAGAGTATTCAACCTCATGATATTATAATTTATATCAAACAGATCAAAGTCAACAAAAAGAAAATACATAAAATCAGCTAACATGGTTCAGACAACTATAACAGCTAGGTTTTGCTTGAACAGGCAGAGAATTTTGACTCTTCTTTCTCTATTTTAGTGACCGACACAAGGCATGCTGGAAAGGCAAAGGTTTCAAGGTTTTCCCTTTAAAGGAGTGTTTTTCTTATTTCTCAGATTGCAAGACTTCTTTGAGGGAGGAATAGGGAAAAGGGAATGCCTATTGTTCCCCATTTCTTTACAATTCTAAAACTCATTTGGAGTGTTTTTTAAGGGCTTAATTTATAATGTTTCTCTAAATCTTTGGAAAATTTTGAGAGGCACTAACTCCAACTATGACACTATAATGCATATGTAAAGCCATGGTACAAAGTTTCTCTTGATTTTTTTTTTTTTGAGTCACTGTAGAAAATTGGGGAAGAAAAAAGCACTAAAATAGTTTGAACTGATACTGGTTTGTATTTGTGTGTGTGTGTGTGTGTGTGTGTGTGTGTTTGAGACTATAAATTATGAAGTCAGAGAAAATCTTTAATTTGTATCGAACACTAAAAGAAATGCTGAAGCAACTGAAAGGACATTAGAAAACAAGGGAAGATGAGAAAAAAATCTGTGGGGTTATTTATAAATATGATTTTCCAATCTTTCTCTTCTATTTATCTTGCAGACATATTCAAACTTCTTCTTTTATTTACCAGGGAGGCATTCTATGAATGTGGCTTGCATATACAAGAATTTAAATTCTCATCATACAATATTGCTAAATCTCATTCAGTTGCTACCTGCCATTTCAAAATAATGACTAATAAGCCCCACTCACCCCATTTAGTCTTATAGATACAATTCCTGGGGTAAATTTTCATTGGAGTCTAGATTTTTTCTGAAAAGGCTAAAGAAAAAAATCCATATATTTCATATTTGAATTGACTTCAATGATGAAATGAAAACCTTATTGACCAAATTCTACAAGTAAATGCAAAAAGGGTAGTGAAAACAAGAAAGAGCACCCAGGCTGTCTATCATTTCCTAGCTCTTAAAAGTGTTTTAATTGTTAATATTTAGGTGATAGCGTTCTGATAAGTGTGACATTAGCATGCTTTCTTGACAGGTTATAGAACAAAATGAAAGCTTTATAATGTTAGTCTGGAAAAAGCTGCATTTCAATTATATCTGAAATGGTGATTTTTCCCCCTAATCTTGTTCCTAGTTATATTTTTCTTATTATTACCATAATGAAGTACAAAGTATAGCATGTATACAGTAATAATTATTATTCAAAGTATATCCACTGTATGTGTATGTGTCCTACTGGCTTAAACAATCTTGTTTTTTTTTTATTTATCTTGACTGGAAAAAATTTATTATCATTTGGATTCTGGGCACTTCTGTAAGAGTGATCAATACAGGACTATTTGTGCTGCAGACAAATTATCATGTCTACTTCCTTCACAAAGAGACAGTGTGCATATTTAAATTTTTTTAAAGGTATAATAAAATTGCAATTCAGAGCACATAATTTTTGTTGTTGTTTTTCTGCTGATAATGTTATTTTTCATTATTTGAATAAATATAACCATAGCCACAGTGATCAAGAACCACTATTCTCAACCACAGATTAATTTATCTTGGAAAGGAAAAACAATATGAGGTCAGAGCTATCAGGCTCAATCACTGCAGGAGTCTCTGAGAATAGTATTTGGAAATCTTGCAGGTTTTGCTCTAGGTATCCCCCATACACAATGACTGAAGCAAAAAGGATGTAAAACTCAGTTAATGTTTCCATCTTACTATTAAAATTAAATATAGAAAGACTTGACTTTCCATATCTATCTTACTATTTTGCAAGCCCAGCAATTATTGTCATTTGCTATCATTCTAGTAAAACATTATACCTTCCAAAAATGCATTTCCTTTACATTATAGAAGACCTCATAATATAAGCAGGAGTAAATTACAGAGAGCTATGACTTTTAAAGATTAACATATTTTTTGCCCTAAAAGAGACTGCATATATCTTAACTACTAGTTAGTCTGAGAAATACCAATTCCTCAAGACTGTATCTTTGTCACTGTGTAACTACTTTAGTTACAAATATTTTCCTGTATTTGATACACGTTATATATTTAACTTCTCTGAAATTTGAACTCATAATCAGTGGAGAAACATAGTATTGTTCCATATATTGGAAAGCCAGTAAGGAAGGTATGATTTCCAGGCTATCAAAAAATAGATTTCAGTTTTTTAAATACCCTTAAAAACTAATTTAAATATAAAATATACAATATGACCAATTATGTTCAGTATATCTAAAAGGATCATGCATATGTAAATACTATAATTCCATATCACAAAATATATTCTGAATATTTAGGAATGGGTGAGAAAAAAGAACATTTACTTCTGCAACTTCAAGATCGCTCCAAACCACATACCCATGATGCCAATAGTCAGGTACTCTTTTTAAATGGTACATACCTTCCTCTCACCCAACTTCCCCCACATTCTTTCCCTTCTCTTCCTCCCTCAGTTGGAAAAACAGGGTTGATTCGTGTGACTAAAATATAATCATTGGATAATCCCAAATGTATAGTGATAAGGAGTTAAAAGACTATAAAACAGTTCCAGCACAACCACCCTGCATTCAATTTCTATTGTACAATCAACAGGAATGACCTGAGCTATGAATAGTTAAGTACTCAATAAGCTTTCATCAACTACAAGACAACATTCTAGAAATGGAACACTATAAGAGGGTGATTGAAGAGAAATTAAAGATAGGAATGTATTATTTAGGCTAATTCTTCAATTTGGCCAATTACTAGATAACATCAAGAAATCACAGCTTTTGTTGAAATACACAGTGGAAGCGTTAATTCTAACAGTTATTGGAGAGGTAGCAAAGTTAAGGCATTGCCATAACTCACAAGATGACAATCCTGAGGTCCTTAGTAGCTAACTATCACACAACTTGTGCTATGGATGACTTACTTTAATTGGCCAACTTTAGGGACACACACCTGAACAGATTGTTATGGACTGAACTAAGTCTCCCCAAACTCATAGCTTGAAACTCTGGCTCCCAATGGGGTTGTATTTGGAGAAACTTTAAGAAATAATTAATTACATTAAGTTATATGGTGAGGGTAAAGCCCTGATCCCTTAGAATTTGTGGCTTTTAAGTCAGGGGAGATTCTGTCTCTCTATGTACCTAGATGTAGATATGATATATTATATACCATCTATTATATATTATTACCATATATTATATACTATATATTATACATTATATACTATATACTATATATATGCTTTCTTTTCCCCACCCACCCCATACCTAGCAAAGGCCAGGTGAGGACAAAGCAAAAAGGTAGCTATCCACAAGCCAGGAAGAGAGCTGTTACCAGAAAACAATCCTACCTGATATTAACTGGGGAGGTGTAACCTCAGGAACTAAAATTTTTGTTGTTGTTGCTTAAGGTGTTGATCTATGTCATTTTGCTATGGCAGCCTGAGCTAGTAGACTAGTCCAGATGTGTCAGCCACAGCTCTACAGAAAAGCAGAAGCAATTAGGTTATATCTGTGTCTGACTGACAAACCCCATGATCTGCTGATGCAAAGTGTGTTGTGAAATTCAGTTTGAATCAGAAGATCTGAGAATGGGGCAGCTGATGGTATGAGTTTCAGTCTGAGAACTGGGAAGGAGGGGTGAGGAGGTTCATAGGAACTGAGATATTTGTCCTGGTCTGTCTCAAGTCAAAGATCCAGGAGGGTTGATGTCCCAGGGTTATAAATAAGTCCCGGCTCAAGCAAATTCTAATGTTAGTCTCTTCTGGAACACCCTCACGAACATACCCAGAATTAATGCTTTCAGTATCTGGGCATCCCTTAGCCCAGGTAAATTGACACAGAAAATTAACCATGACAACAAGGATTAATTGCATCAAAACAACATTAACTTGCCATCAAGAACCACTACACAGTTATTATTGTATAACAGGGAACTAGAAAAAATAAATCTAGTCAGTTATCATGGGTCACTACTCATGAGAATTCTTTTCTTCCCTAATTTCACTTTCTTGTACCTCAGGAGGCAAATTCTTGAACATCCCATCTCATATAGAATCTTATCTTTGTTATGAACTCCAGAGTAAAACTGACTTTTTATTTGCAGTACTAAAACTTATGCCTTCTTAATTATATCTACAATCATTTTGACCAGTTGTATGAGAAATGTATGTTACACATTAATCAAAAGACCAGGACACGCTGTGGTCAATTCATAGAACACATGTTAAAAGAGCTGAAGGCCATTTTTTTTTTCAAATAAAACTCCTATTTATTCTAATTTCTAGGCCTTACAATATAGTAGGCATGGTTATCATTAAGGCTGAGACTTTTAAGAGAAGGGCCAGGTTGTTACAAGAGTAGAATAAAAATTCTGCACAGGTCCTGAGGGTTGATTTAGTTCCTGATCTTAGAAAAAATATACAGACAAAAGACAAATGGACAGATATATATGTATTTATTTATCTATGTATATGGTGAGTGATAAGGTGAAGATAAGAAATTTGGAATAATTAAAAGAGATAAAGCTGTCTAATTTGGAAACTATATTATTAACACTAGTCAGAATTATTAAGTATATGCATTTGATTATGCATATAATCATAATTATTATTCCAATAGAACATCTCATTTACAATCCCAATCAATATTTTCCAGAATATATTTAAACTATCTATTTTAGGGGACCTCTCTGGTGGTGCAGGGGTTAAAGTTAGCAGTATCAAGCTACTGACAGCCACTGCTGCATGAGTTTGAGCCCCGCCTAGGGAGCTGACCCACATAGCACAGCAGACCTCTCCTGTCTGATCCACTGGTCCCCTTAGTGTATTTCAGTCGATATACCTATTCTGCTTATATGCATAAATCAATAAATCTTTAAAAAACAAATCATTAAAAAATAAATCAAACTATTTTATTTTATAGAAAAGGAATGTGATGCTTGGAGAGTGAACGATCTATCAAGGGTTCAAGGTCAGTGTGCAGGATGGTAGAAATGAAGCGAGTCCAAGTTGAAGCCTTCCTCTAACATCTCATAGCTTGTAAGAAACTTGAAGAGTTGAAGCCTAAATCCCAATGATTTTCCTTGTTCAGTGGTTCTTTTGTCATTGCTTGAAAGCATAGAGCTCTGTAACATGTAAGTATCTATCAATCTTTTTTAAAAACCTGTGTAATTGTATTTTGAACTGGAATTTGTCTCCATATAGGACTCATCCATTGATTTCAGATTTTTTTTGTTCATACACAGACAATATTTTTACATTCTTGCTTTTGTACAATTCCTCTTCCTATCTATTCATTCAAAAATATGATAATGTGTGCTATTATTCCCAGAAGCAGGAATATAATAGAGCACAGAACAGATAACAACCCCAACCTCTTTAAGTTTACATAATAGTGGAGAGAAGTAGGCAATAAAATTAATGAATGTGAGACACAGTAGAGAAGGAGTATGGACAATGTGTTCACTGACAGTAAAGGACGTTTTAAGCAGATTTAAAGAAGTGCTCACTGAGAGTGGAGTCTTGGAAAGGAGACAATGACCCATGATGCTGTGTGAGGGAACTGGTTCCTCAGGAGAGGCAGGCAGGGAAAGCACAAATCTCTGAGGAGGAAATAGACAAGAAGGACTTAAGGAGTCAGTATGTCTGGCTTTTAGCAAATACATGGAAAATTGGAAGCAATGGGAAAGAAATGACTAGATGGGTCTTGAGGTATTTCTAGAGTAGAGCTTACCAACCTCAGCACCTACATTTGGGCTAGATGAGTGTTCATCATGGGAGGCTGTCCCATAATTTGTAGATGTTTAGCATGATCCCTAATCACCAGAGTCCAGCACAATTATCTCCTCATATCAACCCAAAATGACTTTCCTAAATTACCTCAGAGAGGTAAAATCCACTCCTATATGAGACAGGAAGAGTTCCAGAACAGGAACAGGGATAACACAGGGATCAAGAACAAACATTTTGAAGAATTTTTCTGTTCTCACAGACTGGTAAACAACAGGTTAAAAAACCAGGTAACTTTTGGCCTGGGCACTTGCTTCTACAAATTTCATTGGCTTGTTGTTTGTCTTCACTAAATTCCCCAGTCTAGGCATTTCTGATCTATATTCCCACAGTTCCTTAAGTTGACTGCTATGGGGAAAAATTAGTTAAAAGACCCAGAAGAAAAGGGGAGTCACAGACCTTGAGATGAAACTGGTTCAGCCCAGAGATGCAGACACACAGTCTCCATGAGAGGCTTAGCTTGGGTATGGTCATGAACCTTGCAACCACCCAGCTGCAGCAGATCGCTGCTCATCATGGCAGCAGAACTTCAGCTAAGTCCATTCCTAGCTTTTTCAGTCAATAAAATTTAATACCCTGGGTTCTCAAACTCCAGTCATAAAAGAGCCCCCAGGCTTCCTGGGAGTCTCTCAAGTCTAGAGAGGTCTCCCCTGGGTGCCCTTTACTTGCTTTTTCTCAATAAACAACGCTGACTCCTTGCCTGTCCTCACCAGTATCTGTGGAGTCCTCTTTTCAATCTTGACCAGAATGTCTCAAGAGCCCTTTCCCCTCGACAGTTCCTGGGGCTCCTGGCTGGTGGATGGTAGCTGGCCTGTAGCTAAACCAGCCTCTTTTGTGGAGGAGGCTGGGATCCGCCTCTGGGACCCTGGACTATTTCCTTGCTGGTGAAAGTCTCCCCTACATCCGTATAAACAAGCCCTTAATAGGCTTCGTCCTTTTTTAAGTAAGATGGGTAGATACTGGATATTTTTTTTAAAGCAAAAGAATAATGTGACTTTCCATTTTAAAAGCATGGCTCAATTGCTTAAGCCAAACTATACCCTGCTTCCACTCGCTGCGTGGTATGAAGTGCCTTAGATGGCTCTCAGTGCACTCTGTTTTTAAGCTTCACCAAAACGTCTGGGCTACAGTTCAAGTTCAGGATCATAACCCGCCAAATCCCTAAACTCACCTCCTCTCATAAACACTCAGGATTTACAGCCACTTATGAAGCAAGTTCCTCACAAACAAAAACAACCCGAGAACTGGCAGACTGTACACATCCTGTGAACAAGAGACCCCCATAGAAGCGGCTGGGGAGCCAGACTCAGCCTCGCCTCTAACCCAGCACCAGTACCCACAAACTCTGAGCTGCTCCCGGAAGAGCAAAGGGCTTGAACCCCGCTTGGGTCACCTCCAATGTTTAAGACTTGCTCCTGAGACATGAACCCCACTACATCCCATTTTGAAAACCAACAGGACTCGGTCCTTGAAGCCACAAAGCTAGCTGGAGCTGAGGAAAGGGCTGCGCCCTTGACTCACCAGCCTCAGGGTCCCGCGCAGAGCACCCCTGGGCGTCTTGTGGGACAGGTCCACTCGATTGTTCTGGTGCGCCAATCAGTGTGACAGGAAATTGAGAGCCCGCTGGGCGCAGGCCCAGAATGGCTAACACCACGGAGAAGCCCAGACCCCAGCAGCTCTAGCCGTGGCAGCGCCATCTTTGTTCTGGGCGGACTCAGTGGCGGCGATGGTCACATGCGGGTCCACCCCATGCGGGGCCACTGGCGCATGTGCAGCTACTGAGAACCTGAGAGGACACGTTGGTCACGGGACACGGTTCACTTGCATTTTTTTTTAACCTCTTTTGTGTATAGATATAATTCTTTAATAGTTCCTTTTTTTTTTAATTGCGGTACCAATGATGTAGAACCTTATATTAGGTTTCAGGTATGTAACACAATGATTCACTATTTATATATATTGTGACACAATCATCACAATAAGTCTAGTTAATTTATGTCACTATACATGGTTGTAAACTTTTTTTCTTATGCTGAGAACTTTTAAGATGGACACTGTAGGGTCAGAGAACAATCAGGTCTTTCCACCCTCCCACCACCATGATGATGGACACCTGCGGTGCTGCGAGCATTCCAGGGTGGGCATGCGCAAGTGGGCGCACCTGAGTTGGACACAGGCTTAAATGGGCGGTGTCATGAAGACGCCAGGACCAACAGGGCCGACAGTACCAGCGAGAGCAGCAGAGAGAGAGAGAAGAAAGCAGCCGAGAGGGTGAGATGCAGGGGGGTTGGGAGGCCTGCCAGCCTCCCGGACCCCTGGCACCCCTGCCTGCCATGTACCTGGCCACCTCTACTAATAAAAGCATGAAAAACCACCGAGGGCTCCAACAGACGCCTTCCTTTACACACACACACACACACACACGTCTGCTAGGAACCATCCCGAACCTTGCTCCTGTGCCGCCACCACAGACACTCTTAGAGACTTTCAAATATGTAATAGAGTATTACTCTATTATTGTAGTCACCCTGCTGTGTATGATACCCTTCCGACTTACTTGCTTTTATAACGAGAAATTTGTCAGACCTCCCAAACCCATTTTCACACTTATACCCTGACACTGCCTCTGGCAACCTATGTATCTAAGAACTTCTTTTTAGATCTTTGGATTTTTTTTTAGGTTTCCACATATAAATGACATCAGTATTTGTCCTTTACCTGACTTGTTTCATACAGCATAATGTCTTCAAGGTCAATCCATGTTGTTGCAAATGGCAAGGTTTCCATTTTTGTGGCTGAACAAAATTCCATTCACATAACATCCCACACTTCTTTATCCATTCATCCATTGATGAGTACTTAGGTTATTCCCTTGCGTTGGATATCATAAATAATGCTGCAATCAATATGGAGATATAGCTATCTTTTCCAATTAATGTTTCTGCTTCCTTCCGATAAATACTTGGAGGTGGAAATGTTGGATCATTTTTTAAAAGATTTATTTATGCATAAAAGAACTGGGGTACAGGCCAGAGGTGCAGGGTGGTGAGAGGATTCACCAGAGTGAGGAACGGAACAGGCAGATTGATGCACACTGCTGAGAGGAGCAGCAGGCGAGGCAGGAGAGTTCTGTGGCACTATGTGGGTCCCCTCCATGGCCAGAGTCATGTATCAGTTATCTAACTCATGCTGCAGTGGCTGCGGTTTGCTCCACAGTGCGTTGCTTAAGCCATTGTGCCACCAGGGAGGCCCCTAGTCCTATTTTTAAGTTTATGAGGAGCTGACATTTTGTTGTCCGTGCTGGCTGCACCAATTTTCACCAACACAGCACAAGCGTTCCCTTTTCTTAACAACTACACCAACACTTGCTATTTCTTATGTTTTTAATAATATAGGACTAGTGATGCTGAATATTTTTTCATGTATTTATTGGTCAGATTATATTTTGTCTTTCTGCATGAATTATTTATATAATTCCTCCTTATTGTCAATCACGCCCTCCAAATTTTTTACAAATTATATATGTACTTTTTTCAAATCTCATTGTACATTTCCTCCAATTTAATACAGTAGTTGGCTGCAGTGGGGAGGTGTGTGTTGAGGACGAAAATTATTATCCTTGTACACACCCTATCCAAGAGAAAGCGTCTTATTGAGATTTATATGTGTAGTTTCTCAGGAACTGTTCATTAAAGTAATACTCAGCAGATAATCTATAATAAAGAGATGCCTATTTAATAACTTTTCTATTTAGCAGTCTGATAAACCCATCAATCAAGCATCCACAAAGTACTATGCAAGAGGTAATTATCAAATATTTGTTTTTTTGCTCCTAAACATCTCTTCAACAGGATCTGTTATATTTTTTGATTTTATTATCAGCAGCATATATTTTGTAATTTGAATGGTGAACTACACAGAATCTCTGTAACTGCTATTGTCACCAGTATTCATCATCACTAATGTTAGTTTCTTCAATATATTCACCTGATTGATCAGTGTTTGTAACTATGACTGTGTGCGAATGACATATATAGCAACTGCTAGAGATATGACACATTCTAACAACACAGTTATATTTTACTGACATACAGCTCTGTTCCTGAACTTAAAGTACATAATATCACTTTCTGTATTGCATTATGTATTCTAGATTTATCAGTGAAATATTCCACATAGGGAATTTTATCAATAGGATCAAATTCATAAACTTACTACATCTACATATAGTTTTTCAGTAGGTCAAACTGTCTCATAAATTTCTGCACTAGCAAACCTCACTGTTATCATCTCTAGTGGATCTTACAACATTGGACTAAATAGGACCATGTTTTGACTCTTACTGGATTGTGTTGTACACATAAGGATAAGAACATTGAGGTATACCATAAAAAATTTTTTTAATATCCTTGTTTATTTTTATACAATATAGGCTTTCTCCCCTCAGGTGTGATCACTTTAGTTTTTCCATAAACAAAGCATCCACAGTCCTCCACCATAGTCCTTTATGTTCTTCTCTCCCAATGTTCTCTCCCTTCCTCTCCCCTTCTTCTCATCCTGAATCAGCTTCATATCTATGGTCTGCTTTCAAGGCTATAGAATTTTAAAGTTTGTCCTTGCCCTGATCCTTTGGTTTTTCTATATTCCACCTATAAGTGATAGCATTCAGTATTTATCGTTCTCCTGCATTTAGAATAATGCATTTAGAATAATCCCTTCCAGCTCCATCCATGTTGCTGCAAATGGCATGAGTTTATCTTTTTGATTGCTGTGTTGTATTCGTGTATGTGTGTGTGTGTGTGCATATACATATCACATCTTTTTGATCCAGTCATTTGTTCTGGGACATTTAGATTTTTCCATAGCTTGGCTATTGTAAATAGTGCTGCTATAAATATGGTAGTGTGGGTTTCCTTTTACATCATTGAGACTCTTAAAGAATTAGGATTACTACTTTAAGGGTTATCAAGTACTTGCCACAACTTTATATCCCTTTCCTTAAAATACTTAATACAAACCATCAATGAAATGTTCAAATATTTATAGAACAAGACACGAATTATTATAAATTACCACATAGATTTCTGTAAAGGGCATATAAACATCAGTCTTTTCGGTGATCCATCCTGTTCCATAAACTTCAGATTAAATTTCTAACCTCTGATGGCAATCTTATAATAATTTTACTCATGTTCACAAAGAACTTAGCTGAAAAAAATGTGGTGATCTCAAGGTAAAATTATTTCTACCACAATAAAAAAAAATCAATGTCAACTCATGCTTTGAGGTCAATATCATTATGGGTATTTTTTGTAAAAATAACATCTCTGTAAAAAATCAATTTTTAAACTATAAACAATATTTCCTTCACAATTCCTCAAAAGTACATTAACATATATGGAGTTAGAAGAGCATGATATTTAAACTGAAACTACAATAGACAACAATATATGTCAGTATTATATCAAGTCTGAAATTTGGTATGAAATAAGCATTTCCTTATATTTCACTCAAGGAATCATGTACACAATAGATAAATAGTAGGGATATACTTTGATTTTCAAGGAACTATGAACCATATATAAAAGCTAAGGTGAACATATTTCAGGCCTCAAAATAAACTTGCATAGAAATCAGTAACACTTTAACATACAGATATTTATTTATTAGATATAGCTATATTAGATATAAATATTATAGTACTAAAACTATAAATTCTGAAAATATCAATGGTAGGTATCTTTAGGTATAGATTTTGGAGTGATTGTTAATCTTCAGTTTGCCTGAGCCTTTTAAATGCATATCTGCACTTTGCATAAAAGTAATATTTAGAACCAAAATGAAACCAATATGGGGTTCTATAGGAGTATACTATTTGAGGACTGTTAGTAGCATAAGAAGTCTAAAGAGGTGAGTGAAGGATAATAAGTGCTTTTTATGTCTTGTTCTAGCACTAAGTGATTCACAGTTGCCTAGAGCACTGTGCTAAGAATGATTCTGAAGTTGTCCTTTGACATCAGAGGGGAAAAGTGCAGGCACTGATTGGTGATGCTTGCCATGGGTGTTTGCTATCTGTCAGGTGTTTGCTATTTGTTATCTAAATGAGCCCCCTCATTTTATAGATGGCAAAATAGAAGACCTTTGAAAGTAAGGGCTTTATTGCCAAAGGTCATACAGACTTCTAATTAAATATGAAGTATAGTCACTCCTATATTAGCATAGAAAAAGTTATGCCTTAAAAAGTCTCATATACTAATTATTCTTGGTGATAATTTTGCAAAAATTATGAGATCCTTTAAAAATATTAAGGAATGAGTGAAAATTATCCCCCTAAGTTGTCCTAAACACTGAATCATTTTAACAATTCAGAATTTTATAGCCTGAGCCAGCTTAAGTTCACCTGACTCCGGATCTTATATTTATTTTTAAATCCACAAACTAACATGCCCAGGCATGAGGTATCATCTTCTCTAAATTAAATAACAATCAAGATTCTTTCACTTTCCTAATGAGGACTCGTGCATGGCACCAAGTCTTCTGAAGTATACTCAGGTGAGGAAGTGTGATTTTAACATCTAGACTTGCTAAGGGACTCATTTAAAGAACAAGTGTCCTAAAAGGAGCTCTTGAGAGTCAACACATGATTAAATAGGGAAACGCTGGCAGAACTCTGCATTTTTCTCAAAGGAGAGCAAAAGTACAACAAGGTTATCCCATTTAGGATGAGACTGCTACTGACTCATTTAACAATGAATATAGCAATTTCCAATGAAGGTGGGAAGTAGTGATGTTTACGAACAAAATTCTGCTGTGTTGGTAGTTTGAAGACTACATGGTGCAGATTGCATGCAGATCTGAACTTATATTCATCTTTAAATATCAATCTCTTGTTTGCACCACTTAAATGAGGAGGGGCTTATCCTTTAACTTTACTCTGACTTGTCATTTTGGTAAGGAAGTTCTTCCTAGTCCCCAGTAAATCTTGTGTTTTTATTTCTTGGGTCACAATATATATTGGAATATTACCTTGCCTATTTACTTGTATTTCTCCCATACCATACAAAAAGCTCTGTGGAGGCAGAGTACATATCTATGAAACTTCTTCCATGCCTGTAATGGTGTCTACTGTAGGATAAATGGTTATTATATAATGCATAAAAATGAAGAACAAGTGAATGAATTTAAGACATAACTTCTATATTTTTAGTAAGACATGAGCACTATAGATGTCTTAGGCTCATATCCACATTATACCTAAGTTTACTATTCAGTTCATATTGGACTGATGGGAAAATGGGAAAGATGAGGTATTACCCCTGAGAAATGAATGAATTTAAAAATATAGAATGAAATAAATGAATTTAGAGATATTCTGAGGGTGGTAAACCTTTTCCACTCTGGTTTGTCCTCAATATATAAAGTACCACCTAAGTGAAAAAAAATGAGACAATAAAACTTAATCTAATACTCTGTGTCATCAGATCAAAGGGATAATATATATTGATTTAGGATGCTAGCATTCACACCAGTCAGAGCAAGCACAATAATAAAAATTGTTGGAATATAAATGTCATTTACTTGCACATTCTGAAGTTGATAAAAACAAGTAGAACTGGCTTTGCTTCACTTTAGAGTAATTACTGACTCAAAACTTAGAAAGTCAATAAATGCATTTCAATGTATATGATATAATAATCACACATTATGGTCCATTTTCAAAGAAATCATAATTACTCTCGGAATGTGACTCCAATCACCAAGGAACATTTAGAAATGCCAAATTGCTTGCAATTTGAACATGCTAAAAATGCCATGCCATTTACCACACAGAGCAAATGAGCAATGGATCAAACTTAGAAAATGCAATTCACTCTAAGTGATGATACTAAAATGTTTAACAGATGGTATGGTCACTGAGGTTACTCGAGGCTTGTTTATTTTTAAAAATCTGATTTTAGGTATTTTCAGGGATTTCTAATTTAGATGCTTTGAAATAGTTTAAATCTTCTTAGTCCTGGGGATGTTAACCCAAACCAATCCAAAATCAAAACATTTCTTAAACAAGATGTAGAAATCTCCCCTTGGCCACCCGAATAATTGAGATTTATTAAAATCTAACTCTTTTTTTTTTCCATTTGGTTAACATATTCTAACTGAGAATCTACTAATTGTAGGCCCTTCCTAGATACTGATCACAAAGAGTTCAAAGGCACCCTCCCTCCTATAAAGGATTTGTAGTTTAGCACAAAATGACTATCATGCCAAAGTCTCATTGACTGTGGGCACATATTCCTGAACTGTCGCTAGAAGACTAAGTAGGATTGAGGGCCTCTCTGTACGTGTTAAATCTCAGTGGTATCAAGCTATTGCCAGTCATTGCAGCATGAGTTTGATCTCCAGCCAGGGGACTTACCCATATGGCACAGCAAAACTCTCCTGTCTTGCCCACTGCTCCCCTCAGCAGTGTATTTCAATATCTCTGCCTGTTATGCTCCCCACTCTGTGTCTGGTGAACCTTCTCACCCCGTCACTTCTGTCCTACACCCCAGATCATGTATGCATAAATTAATAAAATAAATCTTAAAAAAAAAAAGAACGAGTAGAGTTGATTCAGGATGAAATGGGTAAGAATCAGAATGGCCATTAAATCTTCAGATGACTGGGAGTAGACCACACAAAAGAAATCAGCAGAGAAGATGCCTGATCATAGAGAATCTTGATAATCATGAGATCATAGAGGACCTTGATAGAGTTTGAATTTTATCCTAATGGTAAAAAGAATCTGTAGAATATTAAATCCAGGGACCCTTAAGGTAGAAGGACCTTTCCAGTGGTAGTGGGGAGACTGATTAAGAAGCAAGACCTGGCCGATTCCACAGTACAGGCTAACACAATAATTAACCCAGATAAGAAGTAAAAGCACTTGGATAAAGATCTTTAGGAATACAGGAAGGAGGCTATTACTCAGGGGATACAGCTGTCTCCATGACTAGTGGTTATAGCACTTTCTTATCTTTCTGGGTGGAGTAAAGAAAATCTACAGCCAAATTTAAACTGGCTCAATATAAGTATTTCTTAAACCTTGCAAACAAAGATATATATCACAAAAATTCTTAAATATATTTCATACATATAGTTCATATCATTTTATGCATCCCATCTAACATCATTTAGTTAGCTGTGCATTCACTTGCTAAATATTCATTATGAATGTGGTACAATGAGAGCCATATAGGGCACTGATGATCCCAACTCTGAAAAATCTAGAATGCTTGTTAGCAAGATGTGAATTACAAAAGATAAATTGACTAAAAAAATAGTTGAAGGCAAAATTGAGAAAAAAAAAAAAGTCAGCAAGATATTTAAGAGACTTTGTGCTTTGAGGACTTTAAAGAAATGAATAGAAAAACATGAGGCCAAACCATTCTAGATTATACAACCTTCATAAGCATTTAGCAAGGAGAATGAGTATGGAACATACTCATTATATATGAGGGGCATACACTGGAGTTTCTCACCCCACTCTTCCCCCACATTTGTGAGGGAAATTCAACCATGGGAACTGAGATAACCAAAAGGGTTAGTTAGAAATATTAAAGCAGAAAAATGGAGATGACCAGTGGTAAGAAAGTAGTACTGGGAGCTTTTTAATATCAAATCCTTGTTTATTTCCGGGGCTATTATCAGTTGGCCTTTGGTTTCTCTGAAACATATTTTCAGCTTTTAACTATTTCTCCTTTTCTAATTGAGTAACTTGAACTTGGTTTATTATTATAATAAAGATAATTATATAAATATATTTATTTTATTATAATAAACAAGAGAATTCATGTTACTTAGGACAGCAATTTACAGCTCTTAGAGTGGTGTTCGTGATTGGGTATCCACTCATTTAAACAGCCTTTCTGCACCTATGTCCTTGTCACCTACAATGCGGTTCTTGGGGGTTGTCGGTTCTTGGGGACAAGGGGTCTGTTTCGTTCTGAGGGTCCTTCTAGTTAGATAACTGTTCCTTTTCCTTGGATTCTATTCCATCTCACTCTTCTTACTACCTCACCCACTCTTGAAGTGTAAGTGTCACTTTCTTGAGACTTTTATGATCTAAGTTTGCTCTCCCTGTTAAAATAATCAGCATGCATGGCTTTTTAATGTGTGTGATATTTTAATGTTTTTCTTCCTATAAATATATGCAAAATGTATTTTAGTTCACTATATATACTGTACCTATAAAATTCTAGAAACATTTTTTAACTGAATGCATAAATAGTAAAATATGTACACACATATATGTACATATATGAAGAGAAAACATATACATATATACATGTGTGTGTATATATGTACACAAATACATATATTGTTAGATTTAGGAATAAATACTGCTTTTTTTGAACTGTTGCAAATGTAGCTTATCACTGCTATACAGGAAAGCAATTTATGTGCATGCTGATCTTTTATCCTAAGAACTTGCTCCACTTGTGTGTCATTTCTAGAAGTTCTTTTGCAGTTGTAAAGGATGATTTAGAATTTTCTACATAAACTACACAGTCTTCTGTAAATAAAACTATTATTTATTTTGAATTTCTCAACTTGTATACCTTTCATTTCTTTCTTGTACTATCTAAAATCTCTAGTGCAATATAAAATACTATTTATAATTTAGCATGGTATGGAATACAATTGGTGAGAGAAGACATTCTTGCCCTTAGATCTCTTTATGGAAAAAGCATTCAACTTCTCATAACTAAACAGAATGTCAGCTGCACATTTTTAAAAAGTTGTCTTTCCTCAAGTTAAGGGACTTAACTTTTTAGTTAACTTAGAAATTAACAGGTAGGAAGATTTACCTCTGCTTTTAGTTTCTGGAAGATATTATGGTGAACTGACACCATTTGGAACTGTTGCATTATTTTAAGAGGTTATTAAGTATTACTTCAACTAATTTAATGGAAATAAGATTATTCAAGCTTGTGTAAGCTGTGGCAGTTTGTGTCTTTCTAAAAATTTTTCCATGGGATCAATAGACAATCCTTTTTTTCTTTAATTTTTTTTTTATTTATTCAAGAGCAGGGGTACAGGCCAGAGTTGCAGGAGATGAGAGGATTCACTAGAGACAGAGTGGAGAGCAGAACAAGCAGATCCACTGAAATACACGGGCAACGCAGGAGAGGTCTGCTTCGCCATGTGGGTCCTCTCCCTGGCCAGGGATCTACCGCATTACTGTGTGGCGGATGCTTCACGGTGCAGCGCTCAACTCGCTGCACCACCAGGGAGGCCGGACAACCCTTCATTATTAATATTATAAATTTGTGTTTCACCTTTTTTTCTTGGTTAGCCTAATTAGATATTTTTCAATTTCATTAACGTTTTATAAGAACCAAATTTGGGTTCACTGATTTTCTCTATTTCCTTCCTGTTTTTAATTTTATTGACACCAGCTCTCATTATCTATTTTTTTCACCTTGCTTTAGCCTGTATTTGTCTCCTATCTCTAGATGCCTAAAATGGAGGTGTAAATGACTGATTTAAAATAAGTTTTCTCTTCTACATTCAATACTTATAGCATTCAATACTATAAACTAAAAGTGTTGCTTTTGATGCATGCTACAATTTTTTTGTATTTTTATTTCATTTATTTAAACATATTTTCTCTACTTATTTCTACATAATTTTTCATGAACCCATTTGAAACACAAAAATGTAGAGTTTAATTTTCAAATATTTTGGAATTTTTCAGCAATTTTTATAATATGATTTCAAGCATAATTCCACTGTGGAGTGTATACTTTGTAACATTGTTATTTAAGAACACCTTATGTATATTTAATGGCTTGTGATGGTCTGTTTTATTGAATACTCCACTGAACTTGAAAAGAAAGAGAATTTTGCTTTTGTTGTACGAACATTGTAAAAAGTGTCTATTTGAAAAAGTTGACTGACAGTACTTTCAATTCATCTAGAGCCTTAATGGTTTCTGCCAGCTTAATTTGTCAATCTTAATAGTGTCTCGATATACTTGGTAGCAGCTTGAGAATATCTTGATATCAAGATAGCATCTTGATGTAGGCAAGTATTTTGATGTAGTCAAGGATTTCAGATATTTAATTTTGCACATAAACAATCAGTTGCATTATCTATATATATCCTTCATAGAGACATTGGAAATTAATGTAGAAATTCTCTACATATACACAGGATAAAGATATCATTTTAAAAGTTTTTCATATGCCTTTATAATTTTATAAGAGGTCAAAATCTTATTAAATAGATTCCTCGTTATTTTTAGTTTTTTTTGGTAAAAATTTATTTTGTGTATACTTATATATATATATTTTTAAAGATTTATTTATTTATGCATACAAGAGCTGGGGTACAGGCCAGAGGTGTGGGGGTGGTGAGAGAATCCACTAGACAGAGCAGGATGCAGAACAGGCAGATTGACAGAAGCACACTGCTGAGGGGAGCAGCGGGCAAGGCAGGAGAGGTCTGCTACACCATGTGGGTCCCCTCCCTGGCCGGTGGCAGGGATTGAACTCGTGCTGCAGTGGCTGTGGTTTGCTTCATAGTAGTTGCTTAATCCACTGCACTACCAGGGTGGGCCCTACAAATAAATATTTATGTTGGATTCAACAACAACAGCTTTGCTTTCATTAATAGTAATATTTTTAAATTTGATTGTCTGGATTTTCAAGATGTATTCTCAGCAAATGTGAGAAAAATTTCCTTTTCCTCCTATTATGCTAATAATTTTGTCTTCCTTTTGTGCAATTTTTATAACCTTTAAGTCAATTTCAATTATTATGGTCATCCTTGACTCATTACTTTTTTTTATGAAATGGTTTTAGAAATTCATTATTTAAGAAGATGGTTTCATTTCATGGATTTTTAAAAGTAGAACTTTTTTTTAATCAAAAGCCTGTCCAACATGTATTGCCATATTTTTGCACTGATTTATTTATATAATGGGATTACATTGACTAATTTTCTGGCAAGGATTGCTCTTTTATTGCTGCAATAAATTTTATACCAAGTAATTTGTTATTCTTTTGACACTATATAATTCTATCTACTAATACTTTATACTTGTTTCATTCATACTAACAAATGGAAAACTAAGCTATTGTCATTTTAACATTAAAATTTAGTTGGGTTCAGAAGAGGAATATGGGAAGTATCTGTTTTTTAAGGGCTAGGAATATTTTAAGTTGCACTGAAATTACTTATTCTATCTATATTACAAAAATGCAACTCAAATAATCCTTTCTTATGTCATTTTGAATGTTAGAATTCTAATCATGTTTCTATTCATTTTGAAGATAATTTATTAAGTTTCCTTTTCAAGTAACTTTTTGAAAGCTGTTTTTTCCAGGAACTCCTTCATTTCTTCTAAGATGTCAAATTTGCTACAAAAAATTCTTATAATCATTTCCTAGAATTCAGTGCCATTTTTGTTAACTGCATAATTTTTCTCTTATGCTTTGATTAAGGTCATAGGTATTTACTTTGTTAATCTTTCAAACTGTGTTATTTTATCAATTTCATCTTTTATTACTGCATTTTTGGAATGTTTTTGCTCAATTTTTTCTGTCTTCCTAGGAGTGCTTATTTATGTCATCTTTCTTTTAAAACACAAACACTATATATTTTCTTCATTAAATGAATATGCCCTTAGAGTTTATTATAAAATGTTCCCCTATACATGACTTTTACAGTTTGAAATTTTCTTTTTATTGTTTTCTTTCAATTAAGTGATTTAAAGGTGTGATTTTATTTTCCTCATTGTTAAGATTTTTTGTTGCTGATTAGTATTAGTTTCTCATTTTATTACCTTACCTTAGACTATAACTTGTTAATCTGTAACATACTCATTGGAATTCTCTTCAAAGACACTATAACCATATGTTTGTAATTTTGCTTGAGCTCTGGAAAATGTCTTGTGTTTGTAAGAAAGGTTAAGAAGCTCTGTATATAACTGGAAGGATAGACAGTTTTATTCAATTATTGTTTGTCCTTTCATTTTTTCTCACTAGCTATAATACTGGAATATAATAAATTCTTCATGCATTCCTAATAGTTTGTTTTTTTTGTTCATGCAGTTTTTAATAACACACCTTTTCATAAACTGCATTTATGAACTTATGTAATATTCTTCATTAATTGTTGGATATACTTTAAAATCCATCTTGTCTTTATTAATATTGCCACATTTGCTGTTTTGTTTTGCTTATATTTAACTGTGATATATTTGTCTCTTTCATTTGAACACCTTTATATATATAATATATATGCATTTAATGTCTACTTCTAATGAGTAATTTATAGCTGGCTTTGATTTTAGAGCTTCTGTTTCTTAATGGAAAAGTTTGGTACTTGGCCTTGAACATAATGACTTTAAAAGTTACCTTTTCTTTTGGATTAGTTTTTTTTTTCATTTTTATTTCTAATTAATCAATTTTTTTTTCTTACAATATTTGCTTTCCTTTCTAGGTATGGTCCTCGTAGAATTTCCACCACCAATTACCCATGCACTGTCACCATAGTCCTTGCACTCTTCCCATCCCTGCCTTAATCCCAGTCCCTTCCTCTTCCCTGAAGAATGTCTGTTTTGTAGTTGTCTGTTCATATTTGTTTTGTTTTATTGTGGTTTTTCTTATTGTTGCTCTTGATGTTATTTTTTTCCTTTGATCCCCTATATTCCTCCTATAAGTGAGACCATCTGGTAATATTTATTTTTCCTTCTGACTTATTTCATTAAGTATAACTCCTTCATTCTCCATCTATGCTTCTATGAATGGTGCTCGTTTATCTTTTTTGATTGCTGAATAATATTACATTGTGTATATAATCCACATCTCCTTGATCCAGTCATTTATTTTGGGGCATTTAGGTTGATTCTAAGTCTTACCTATTATAAATAATACTGCAATATTATTGCAATATGCAATATACTGCATAGGTGTGTATGTATACTTTTGAATTAATGTTTTTGTGTCCTCTGGGTAAATCCCAAGGTGTGGGTTGCTGGGTCATATGGTAGCACCATTTTTAGTAGACAGAGTTACCACCATACAGCTTTCCATAGAAGTTGGGCCAGTTTGCATTCCCTCAGGCAGTAGAGTTCCTTTTTAACCACATTGATGGGGGCCGCCTAACTATGAAGTGAGGCAAAGGCCCATTATAGGGGAACTGCCCTGAAAAGTCAGAGGTTCCACAGTTGGCCCCCCCTTGGACTCCCTTTTGTTTTGGCTGATTTAATAATTAAAATTTTAAAAGTTACAAAAAAATGTGTTTGCTGGAATATCATCCATGGGGGCAGTT
>JAGFMF010011983.1:3983083-4024447 GCA_019455555.1 Galemys pyrenaicus
ATATCATCCATGGGGGCAGTTGTAAATTTGGCTGTTTGTTAAACGAGATAGATGGATGCAATACATTTACTCCAACACAAACCTTTATGACTGGTAAATACTGCCACTAATTTAAAAGCCCATGGAGCCAGAAGGAGCAAAATATGGCTGTTTTACAAACCCAAAAGTTAGTCTTTAGTCACTCTCCCAGACTTAAATATTTACTATAGGAAACTGGCCTTAGGAAATGAGAAAAGCCCTCTGTGATCTAGCCCATTGTGGAAGGCTCTGCATCATCCCAGGTGATAAAGGAGTCACATACACTCTTCCTACCCTCCTCCTCTTCCTTTTGCCTTTGTTCTACTTAAGTTGAGATCATACATAGAAAAAACTCCCTAATTAGTTTTAGGCTTAGAATGAAGTTAGTGATTCCCTTAGAAGACTAAATGTTAGGTTTAGAGATAACTAAGCCCTTAGTATTTCCCTTTGATTGAGGGCCTGTAGCTTCTTAGGTATTGACACTAGTTTGATCTTAGACATTGTGACTGATAGTCTATCTTACACTCAGAATAAACAAAATATTTACTTGATAAACAAAATATATTACTTACAAAGTTGCTTTGTCCTTTTAACATTGATCAGTAACCGTGTGGATTAAGATATTGTTAAGAACGTGTTTTGGATGTAAACTTTACTTCAAAATGGTATGTGTCATAAAACTTGAATGGAGGCCGTGGGACCCCAAGCTGTTCTTGAAAAACTGTGATGTTTGTTAACTTCCTGCTCTATGCACACATTGATGTAATCCCACTGCCTGCTTGTATATATAAAATAAAAGCCTGCTGAGACTTAGCAGCAAGGAGACACACCAAACCCCAACTTGAGTTTTGTAACCCTGGACCCCCCCTCCCTCGCTGATGCCGTTCCATCCTTTGGGGACCTGGCCTTCTGCTGTAGCTGGTCTTCGGCACCACATCCTCACCAACATTTATAGTTGCTAATGTTTTTAATATATGCCATTCTTACTGGTGTGAGGGGGTATCTCATTGCAGTTTTAATTTGCATTTCCTTGATTACAAGTGATGGTGAGCATTTTTTCATATGCCTGTTGGCTATTTGCATTTCTTCTTTGGAAAAGTGTCTTTTTAGCTCTTCTGATTACCCATTTTCTGAATGTCCATTTTTTGACTGGGTTGTTTACTTTGTTTTTGTTGAGCCTTGTTAGCTCTGTGTGAGCAGTCCTTTATCATTAGTATTGTGTGCAAAAATTTTCTCCTAGTCTGTGGGGTGTCTCTTTGCTTTGGTTAATGTTTCTTTTGCTGTACAGAAGCTCTTTAATTTGATGTAGTCCCAGCCGTTTATCTTTTTTACTTTGTTTCTTATATTCCTCCCCCCACAAAGGGAATGAAATTATTTTCAGTTTTTTTAACGTATATGTATACTAGTCTATGTTTCATTTTCATATATTAGTTTCTTCTATTCTTCTCCATGATGAGACCTTTGGAATAGTTTTCTCTCTCCCATTTTCCCACCAATCTGAAATCCTTCTAATTCTTCATATTGTTCATATGTTCATACGTTATTTTAAATATTTGGAGTGACCTTTAGACCGTTTTCCACAGGGTCTGCACCAGTCTACGTTCCCTTCATGTGCCAAGGTTTTCATTTTTGTTCCCCAAATTCTTCCCAATATCTGTTGTTTCCGGTTTTCTTGATTTGGATAATTCTCACTGTAGTGAAGTAATACCTCATTGTGGTTTTGATTTGCAGTCCCTTGATAACTTTGCTAATTTTTAGAATTTGAAATTATTTTTCAACTTCATGAAGTTTAAGTCTTCTATTCATTATTGGATCATTCCACATGGGCTTTTTATTGCTAGTATCATCAATTTGCTTCAAATTTCATTTCATTTCTCCAGTTTATTTTCCTATGTTGTTATTTTTCTTTTTCATCGTCTACTCTCTGGCTTCTAATTAATCCTTATATGTATAAATCTCTTAAGTTGGATCATTGGACATGAAGTGTTGTTACTATACTATTCCTAATGGTGGGACACTGACTTGTCACAAGAACTCTCTTTTCTGTCCTTGTGTGTCACAGAGCAAAGACAGGTTGACATTTCTCTGCTGAAGCACCTGGGCAGGCTACTCCAGTCTCTGCAATTCCTGAACAACCTGAGCCTCAAAGTCAAGGGAAGCTCAGACTAGTGCTTCAGCTCCTCATGGCTTTGGGGGTAAAAGCACTATACAGCACATTTTAACATATTTTTTAACATATTCTTATGTGATCATACCACCTCTGTCTGGAGGTTGATATGTTCAGAAATACTAAGCTCATCCGGGAAACTGTTTTAGGGTCCTGAACTCTGATATTGCTCTGCTAATCACTGGCCATGATAGTGAGGTGGAACCCATATTCTTGCATCCCTCAAGAAGCCCAAGGCTCACCACACATATAGTTGCCCTTGGAGTCAAGCAGTACTTTGGATCAAAAGAAACAAAGTGTAGAAGGACAGGGATCTGACTCCAAATGCTACTCTCAAAAATTCCCTGCATTCTCTTTGAAAAATTATTGCATTTTTCAATATCCAGTGTTCAGATCAGTTCTTTAAACCACTTGCTTTAGCTTCTGTTAACACAATTCTTTATCCCTTTGTTGAAATTTTTATGCTTATTTTATTGATCAGTCTGTTCCATTGATTCTGCTTTTGTTGGAATCAGATGTTCAGATGTTGTCTTCTCTCCTCAAGAATCTGGTTATTTTTACTTGTCTTTATTTTTTTCTTGGAGTATTAGCTTTCTTAGCTGGTGAGGCATTTGGAATTGGAAGGCTGGGGTCAGGTTCTGGTTTTTGCCATTCTTTGGCTGGCAGGAGTGGCACCACAGAGCAATGAGCCTATGTCTGAACATGAGCTCTCTTTATGTGATATTTCTTCCCTAGCAAGCTCCTTATTCCTCTTAAGCCACTAACATTGCCGTTTTTCCTAAGACTTTGTTGCATAGATTGACTGGAGTCAAATGCAGGAGGAGGGAATATTCACAGACCAGCAGATACCAAGTACCAGTTTTTAGGTGTCTGTAGTCAACCCAGACCCTACAACTTCCTTCTGTGATTCCAAAAATCCTGATCCAGAAACTTCTCTTTTGTAGAGATAAAATGCAAGGGGCAGAAAATGATCTAATTCCCTGGACACTAACATAGAAGGTGTGTGGCTCAAAGCCCATCATATGCTAAAACCAATATTTAGTGGAAAAATATAATAAATGGTACAGGTGATAATATCTAAACCTCAGCATTAGCATCACTAAAGTTGGGCAGTCAGAGTTTATATACATCTTGATATAATAAAGGCTGTCTAGCACCATCCAAGGCATAGGTTTCTGTCCAAAATAATTAAACTTACACATAACTAAGTCTTTAGATTTAACTATAAGTTTATAAAACTAAGAGAGAGAGAAAGAAATGAAATAGCAACATTAGTACTATTCAAGCAAGTCAAAAATGTGTAAATTTCTACAGGATAAATGACCAAACTATGGGAGGTGGGTGGGGGGAGAAATAAGAAATGGCTAACTCTTATAATAGGTTTAAGATTTAATCTGGAGCCTAAGGATAAGGAAGGGAGATGTCTAGCAAGACAGCAAACATTTACACTATAATCTTTCTTTTTATTTATTTATTTATTTATTTATTTATTTATTTATTTATTTATTTATTTATTTATTTATTTATTTATTTATATTACTTATATTTAAAATATAAAATTATATTTGACATTATTTGTAGTCCCCAGGGCATTCCCACCACCATTTCACCTGTGCACCATCACCTCAGTCCCTTGTGCTCTTTCTCCCCTCATCCCAGTTTCTTCCCCATCTTCCCCCAATTATCCCTTTGGTTTATCTTTGACCTTTTGTTCTTGTGTTTTGGTTTGTTTGTCTGTTTGCTTGTTTGTTTGTTTGTTTGTGGCTGTAATTGCTCATTTCCTAGAGCTATCTCTTATTATTATTGTTTTTTTGGTATTGATTTTCCTTTGCATTCCTCCTAAAAGTGAAGCCATCTGATATTCAGCATTCAAAAATGATAAACTAGAATCATTTATAGGAACATTGATGGAGCTAGAAGAAATTATACTCGGTGAAAAAAGTCAGAAGGCAAGAGAAAAATATCAGATGTCTTTCTACCTAACTAAATACCATGTAGAAATCTTGGCCTTACCCAACACAGACCAGAAAGACTGTGCTGGAAGCTTAGACTCTCACCCTCAAAACTCTGTAATAGTGCATCCTACACCCCACTCAGGGTGGTGTCAGAGAAGGTATATGATCAGTAATATATACCTTCTCCTGTGTGACAATGTTGAGGTACCCCAACTTGTTTCTACTGGGTTGTTGTCCTACAAGACCTAGTGGAGAACTGGGATTTTTGTCACCAGCCAGCATTAAATGTATGAGAAAAGTCTCAAAAGAGTAAATAAACTTTCACCTCAAAAACATAGAAAAAGGGCAAACTAAACCTAAAATGATAAGAATAAACTAAATAATACAAACAAGAACCACAATCAATAAAACTTATAATAGGAATACAAAAGGGAAAATCAATGAAACAAAGAACTGCATTGTGAAAATACCAGTAATACTGATTAATATTAGCAAGGCCAACAACAAAGAAAGCGAGAAAGCACAAGTTGTCAACACCATAAATGAAAAAGAGAATTTTGCTATAGACTCTGCTACTATGAAAAGGATAATAAAAGGATACTACAAATAATTCTATTCTCATAAATATAACAACTTAAATGAAATGGACCAATTCTTTAAAAAACACAAACTATCACAGTTTATACAATATGAATAGCTCTAAAACTATTAAATAATTTATATTTTAATTTAAAAATTCCCTCCAAAAGAATCTCTGGGAAAGTGTTTTTACTGAAGAATCAAGTTTATACTCTCTTTACCAAAAAGAAGATGAAGAGTTCCCAATTTCTTTTATCAGGCTAGTAGTATCCAGTTAACCAAATCAGATAAGTACCAAACAAATGAAAAAAGAAAACCACAAATGATTATAACTAATGAACAAATATGCAAAAGCCTAGGTAAGTTGTAGCAAATAGATTTAACAACATATAATAATATTTAACACAAACTACTGGTGATTCATTCCATGCAGGTTTGGTTCAGTAGTCAAAATTCAATTAATGTAACCCACCAGAATAAGAGAATAACATGTAGAAAAAAAAATCTGACAAAATTCAATACACATTCATGGTATAAAACAAAACAAAACTCTTTTATTCTAGGAATAGATAATATTGAAAATCTGTAAAATGTCTTCATCTAACATAGTTAGTGGATTAAGACTGGCAGTTCACCCCTAAATTAGGAAAATTAAAATTATCTCTGTTTGCAGAACATGTGACCTTATATACATATATATATATATATATACCTTTAAGACTGGTTAAAAAAAAACCTATTATATATTCAATTAGTGAATAATTACTAAATGGATTAATTAAAAACTAATAAAGTTATGACAGAAAGTCAACATACAGAAATCGGTTGCATACACTAACAAAGAATTATATGAAAGAGAAATTAAGAAATGATCACATTTATAATTGCATCAAAGAATAAAATATTTAAGAATAAATGTAACCTATGAGCTAAAATAACTGTACACTGAAAACTCCAGGGCATGGATGAAAGAGATTAAAGTCACGGATGAAAGATATAAACAAATGAGAAAATATCTCATATTCCAGGATTAGAAAAATTAAATAATTTAAAAATAACCATGCTACTCAAAGAAATCTGCAGATTAATTGAAATTCCTTTCAAAATTGCAAAGAAATAGAAAAAAATCTTAAAATTTGCATGGAAACACAAAAGACAGAATCAATGTTGAGAAAAAGGAACAAATTTGGAGACATCAAATGTCCTGATTTCAAGTTATATTGCAAAGCTATAATAATCAAAACAGCATGGTATCTACATAGCAACAAACACATAAACCAATATGACAAAATAGAAAGTTAGATAAACTGACATATATAGTTATATAAACAATATTTACATACATGTTAATTGTATAAACCCACTAATTTTTGATGAGGTTTCATAAACACACAATGGGAAAAGATTTGTCTCTTCACTAGATGGTGTTGGGAAGTTATCTGTATGCAAAGTAATGACTCCGGACACTCAAGCAACTCCCAAAAATTACAACATAATGGATCAACAACTTAAATATAAAACCCAAAAACATAATAGAAAAACATAAAACATAAAACATAAGAGAAAAAAATGGTTTTGGCAATGATTTCTTGGAAAATCATTGAAATCAACTGAAAGCACAGGCAAAAATTTAAACAAGTAGGACTACCTCAAATTAAAGAGATCCTGGGGGGAAAATGAAGCAATTAATAAATTGAAAATACAACAAATACAATAGGAAAGATAGTTATATATAGTTTAAGGTGAAACCTTATTTTTGTTTTAATTATCATTTCCTTTATGATTACTGATGTTGAACACTGTTTTATGTAACTCTTGGCATTTATTGAAGAGACAAATTTTTTCCCATTGTGTGTTTATGAAACCTCATCAATTTACTGGGTGTTTTTTTAAGATTTATTTACTAATTGTCCTTTGTTGATTTTCATCTATCTAGATAATTATATCATAAGTTTGCTTTAGATGATTATCTCTGTTCTCTTTTTAGAAATTCCCTTAGAGATATATTGTAGTATCTCATCTATGTTTGAAAAAATGTTACATTTTGGCCATCATTTTCTTTCCTTTTTTTATTGTGGTAAAGTTGGTTTAGAGTATCATTACCACAGCACAACCATCATTCAGGCACCAAAAGTGCTCCACCGAGTTCCAGAACTTTTTTGATTTACATATTTTATTCATCAATAGCCTCAACATTTAATACTACAGCTCATGGATACATGTTATTGCTTGAAGACATTAGTTATCAATTTACACAGATATTAAATATGTGTCGACTTTAAGCTGAGTGTTAGTGAAGTTACCGTGGAAGGCTTTGGAGAGCTAAACAAAACTGGTACATGCTCTACTCTTCTGGGCTTTTCCTGTCATCTTCCTTTTTGCCAGATCTTTGACCACAACCATGACAGTTTTTTTAGATATTCTAGACATAAGTTTCCTGTTTGAAAAAAATGTGAAATCAGGTAAATTTTAATATGTTAACACCACTGCCAAATTTTCGCGCTGTAAGTGTATGTATGTGTGTGTATATACACACAAAAATGTATGATGCTTATGCCTGTGTGTATGCAAATACATATACTCACATTCAATGAAGGTTTCTTTGTTTTTCCTTTAGATATTCTTAGATATTTTCATTCTTTTATTTAACATAAAAAGGAAATTAATATCCAATCAATAATTCTGATTAATTATATTAGTCATATGAATTTATTGGCTAAAATTTTGGCTTTGGTATTTCTGTGGGGGTTGCATTAATCCATACTACTTTGATCCTTCACAATACAACAAATAATTCATAGTTGATTAGAATCCAAAACTTATTTGTCAATTAAGAGTTACTCAGTTGAGGAAAACTATAAATCCATTTAGAAATATTGCCTGGTCACTGTTTCAATATAAATTACTTGATATTCAAAGTTTGCTATTTTTCAGTAAGTAGAATTCAGTCTTGCTTAAAAATATCAAGTAACCAATCTTTAAACATCTGCCTGAACAACTAGATAAAAATGTTCTATAATGGAAGTATGAGTTGCTTATTTGAACAAGAGCTGAGAAAAAATTTTATTTATCAAATGGCATTTCTCTTGCAACACACTCCTATGAATTTAAAAATTCCATTTTTCATGACTTGATAAGAGGAAAACATTAGGTCCATAAATTCCATTAGTGAACTACAGCTGGGTGAACCATAGTGAGTCACTATCCCCAAATATTTGCAAGCTTGATAAAATGACATTGAAAAGAATTGGTATTAGTTAGTTTTGGTTCACCCAAATTTTACTCTTGATAGCCCACAGGTAATTTTATTTTAGTCTTATTAATAATTCTAGTAAAGTAATACTGTCAAATTATTTGAATGAATCTGGAAAGGAATGAGTTTTTCTGGAAAAAAAAAAAAGGAATGAAATTTTCAACAAATATCTTGAGGTCAGTTTGGCAGCAGAAAAATGATAATCCAGGAGGCAAGTTTCAGACCTTTGTGAAAGAAAATTTCTCTGTTACACTAAAAAGTTACACTAAAAAGAATGGGAAGTGTTGTCTACCACTCAGCAAGATCTCAGCTAGAGATCCTGAAAAGCTGTAACTTACTCTAGATGGTATACTCCCTTCCATGAGCTCAAGTTTTCACTAAGTGCTCATGAGAAAGTGGAGTCTGGGCTTTTCCACAACGTGGAGAATGGAAGGGAAGATCTTTGTGTATGGGATGAACAGAAATCGCAAAGGGAGGAGGACAGTGGGGTGGTATTTAGGTTGCAGCTCCATCACTCAGGGGGTTCCTCACAGGAGCAGTATGGGAACAGAACCCAAGGGCCCAGAAAATGACCTGTGTCTGAAAACAAGTGAACATCATTCCTAGACATCCCTGAAATAGATAAGAGACACTAGAGGTGGGTAATTTTATCCTTTAAGCCACTGGGAGTCTGTGGTATGAAAATGTGGGTTTCATGAGCTTTTTCTGCGCTGGACTTTTTCCAATTACTGAATTATTTTTGTCATCTAGAGGGAGCCAGGTCTGGGCTAGAGTTTATCAGTCTCATTATTTCTGAGTTTCCTGTAAACTCCATTCCCCTACAGAATCTTCACACCACATCCTCCCCATCTACACCTGCTATTTCTTTCCTCTACAGCTCCTAACAGCTCTCCAAGTGTGAGAGGCATCTTAACACACTGGTAAGTGACAGAAAGAGAGAAATTCCAATGTTGAGAATGGGGATGAGGAAAGAAGGGAGGGGAAGGAGGGGGAGGAGATAATCACACAGATTAGCCTCTCTTACTAAAAATAATATGTGTGATACTCTGAAAAGCGGAGATTTTAACTGCTGAATCCAAATTTCTAAAAGGAGTGTGTCTCTCCAGGACGTCAGATTTTGCAAGAGAAATGACTAACAAATACCAAGGACCCCAGAGTATATGCACCCATTTGATGTTAAATACACATTGGGAAATTATCTGTCCTAATATAATAAATACTGTATCTGTTTTCACTGGAAATTTCAGTACTTAGGGTTCAAAAAAAGTCACAGTTTTGCCCTTGTTTTTACACTCACCACTTTCTGAAGAAACTGCTGTAATACTGGATGTTGTATTAAACAATTACATGTGGTGGTGAGTTATATCAGCCTGTGGAATAGGAACAGAAACATTCTCTTACGTCACTCGATGTATGAAAACGCCATTTCTTCACATGCCATTTACATTTCATTGTACTTTATATTTACATGGATTCTACATAAAAGTAGATGAAAGGGAAAATTCAAGGTGTAGAAAGAGTAGGCTCTAGCCATAATTAAAGCTTTGTGTTTCTAAATCAACTCCATATTCTCATTCTCAAGTGCAACTGTTTTGTTCATAGGAAAAACCTTTTTGATTTAGGAGAAATATATCATCTGTTTACAAAATAGTTATTGAAAAATACAAGGAGTGCAGACACTACAACACAAAGCAAGCTCAAGTCATGGAACACTACACTATCAGGCAAAAGTCACTACACAGAAAAGGTCCAACTTTCCAGTTTGCAATATCTGCTGCAGTTACTGAAACATTTAATGAATTGAATCCCCCACGCCCCAATGTGCAAACAAAAGGACAAGACTGTGTCTGTGCCTGGTCACTTCAATTTAACTCTGGAGCAACACAAAACACATTGGCACCTTGTACCATTCACCTATGTCCATCTTTTTATTCTAATGTAAGATGAAGGACAAGATGACTACAAAGCAAAATATATGGACTCTCATTCCTGAAAAGATGTATGCTCCCTCATTGTCTCTGGAAGACCCCAGAATGGGTTGAAAGAGAAAAAGTTAAAACTGTTGGGAGCTCAGATGAATGTACGATTCTTATGAAGGCATTCTGTACAGAAGTGAACAATGCAATACATACATTATATGCAATTATGTTAACAACAATGCATTTGTTTTCTAGAACAAAAATGACTTGGTAGTAGAGCATATTTAGAATTACTTGAGATTATTCTATATGTTATGGTCACTTAAATAAAATATGCCACCAATTAAAAAAATCTAAATTTGAACTCAGCATGACTGATAACTCAAACAGAAGATGGTATTAAGTGAGGAAATTGAAGCCTGAGTCCCACTACAAACTGGCCAATTGATGCTGGTTCATTGTTCAACACCTTGGTGTAACATTATCATTATAAAGTTATTTATATGTTTTTGTTACTGTTCAACTTGTTTCTTAAAAAATAAAATAAAGGAGAAATGAACCTTAAAGAAGTGTTGTTGCAATATTTTCCTGTTATTTTGTCAGGGACTTCCTTTTAATGCCTTAGCTACAGCATTAGATTAAATTGGATTCCTCGATAATCACATGAACTCTCCTAGATTAGAAATTAGGTAGTAATTTGACAGAATAACTTAGTATTTTGAACTTTAGTCTGTATGTAGGGCTAATTGGTTCATGTTAAGATCTGAGAATCACAAAAATATGAATTTCAGTGTTCCAGTGAATGTAACTAAAGATTTGGGGGTTGCCTTGAAGATAGAAAATGGCTGTCTGCCAAAATATCAATTACAATTATCAAACTTAAGGGAAATTTGATTTTTTATTTAGAAATGAGAGAAGATTAAGCGTACAATACCTAAATTGATAGGTAACTTTTTCTCTTGTTTTTAAGAATAATATTAGTAAAGATGATTAAATGGTGAACTTTTAAATCAGGTACTTGTGACTTAGTTTAATATTGAAAGAGATTCATTTAAAAGTTATCTCTTTTAGGCAGGGTAAATATATATAATTTTTGTTGCATATGTGAGAATAGGAGGATATACTTCTTAAGTCATTTTTAGAATCAGATGGACTCAGTAAATTTTTACTAAGTCAGTAAATTTTTCATTAATCACAGCCAAATTTATGTGACACTCCAGTTACTTAATTTTTGTTTTGACATTCATATTTTAGGAAACTAAGATACAGCACAAGGAAATATAATTGAAATAGATTTATAGTTTGTCTTCACCTCTAGATGTAAACTTCCTGAAGACAGGGCCTGTTTATAATAATCACCATTGAACCCATTGGGTCTAGCAAAGAAGGTAATAGGTGATAAATAGATGTTTGTCTGTTGAGTGAAAGCAAGACACTCCCTGATACAATTAAAAGCAAAGGCAAGTAACAAGCCAAAATAAACAATTTATATGCAGGGAAACCTAAGTATCTTCTAGACCCTAGATTCTAAATCCATTAAAAAAAATTCTCCCTAGCATGAACCCTTAATTCCCTTTGACCTTTTCTCCTGCCCTCTCCTTAACTTCAGAAATCTCACTTTATTGGTGTCTTCTAGATCTTACAAGTGTTTTACTATGTTGCAGTGCCCACTATTTGCCCACCTTTGCCACAGGTGTCAAGTCTCCAAAAGCATATTTATCATTGTTATAGAACATATTGCTCACGTTTTTTTTGACCTATCTTATTGTTGCAGATTTTTATCTAAATTCTAATTCATTTTGGAATCTAATATTTTTTCCCAAGATTCATTTCATTGAGTTTATTTTTTTCCAGTCGAATACATTTTATTATTTTTTAATATAATTTTTTTGATTTACATATATTTGACATCAATTGTAATCCCCATGTATTCCCCATCACCATAACTATGTAGCCAGTCATTGACTTCAGTTTTTTATTGGCCTGTCATTTTTGCCAGAATTATCTGTTAGGAACTCTTTCTTCCCCATTGTATGGTGGTGACTATATTACCATAAATTAAGTATTGATATGTATGTGATTTTATTCCTGAGCTTTTGATAGTTTCATTGATCCTTTATTTGGATGCCAGTATCATATTTATTTAATTACTGTTGTTTTATAGTGTAATTTAAGGTGAGGTAATATGATCCCTCTTTTTCTCTTCTTTTTTCTCAAAATAACTGTTGCTATTTGAGATTTTTATGGCTCCATGTAAATTTCATATTTCATTTATTTGAAGACTATTATTCATATTTTGATGGGAATTGCATTGACTTTATATATTGCAGGAGGTAGAACAGCCATTTTGATTATATTGATTTTCCCCATCCATAAGCATAGACTGTCCTTATGTTACAGCCTAAATCATTGAATAACAAATTATAGCTCTAATTTTATGTCCTTTACCTCCTAAGTTAGTTTAATCACAAGGTATTTGTTTCTTTTTGAATTATTTTTAATTGTAAATGGAATTTTTGCACTCCTAAATCAATAATTTATTAATTTGTAATCTATAGTCTTTATTAACCAAGGTAGGTTCTTTTTATTTCCCTTTTGTTTAGAAGTATTATCATATTGAATCTTATCAAATGGTACATCTATTGGTATTATTATATATTTATCATTACTACTTGTTTTAATTATATTATGCATTTATTGATTTAAATAATTAAACATGCTATCATGCCTGGGATAAGTTTCACTTGATCATGACACATAATCCTTGTGATTTATTGTTAAATTTGAATTTGTTAGCATTGTTTGGAATATTTTTTTGTAAATGTTCAACAGGGAATTTGGTTTGGCTGTCTTCATCTAATTGTGGTATTAAGCAATGTTGGCATTATAGAATATATTAGGAAGAATACCCTCTTCTTTGATACTTACAAATAAAATTGAGCAAGACGGGCTTAGATTCTTTATTAAATGTTTGATACAACTTGTTTGTTAAGCAATCTGGTACAGGGCTTTTGTTTTAGGGAAGATTTTCCATTGTTATGTTTCATAATTTCCGTGACTATGACTGGCTTATTCATCTCTTTTGTTTTCTCATGGTTAACAAAATTGACCTAGAAATTTGTACACTTCTTCAAGATTATCAAATTTATTTAGCTTCCATGTATTTATGATTTATTTCTTTTTTCTATGGTTGATTTCTAGGGTTCTTTTGTCTTATGGTCTGAGTACTAATCTTTATTTTCAACTAATGTGTTGAAATTGGGGTACTATCAAATAACTTTAAGGAATGTATTCAGTACAGATAATTAGACTACACTTTTATGCCAGGAATACAAACTTAAATTAATAGGGATATTTATTATGGATCAAAGTACACTATAGCATTGTATTTAAGATCCTTTCTTTTGAATTAGTCTTACCCGGCTTCAAATACCCACTTAAGTGTTCACTACTTCTGTAACCCTTGGGAAAAGTTTTTAATCTCTGTAAGTTTCAATTCTTTCATTCTGTCATCTGAAAAATGGAGTATTCACCACATAGTATAGTTGAGAAGGTAAAATTATATATATTATTGTATATGCATTAGTTAGAGCATTGTAAACAACACAAGGCAGACATGATTTATAAGTTAAGAAATTTCAATTTGCCAGTAGGTTTATTGAAAATTTAAAATTGAAGTTGTTTCTTTGATTTTGTAAACTGAGTTTTAAAAATTTTAGTTAAAAAATGTTGGTGAATTGTCTGGTGAACTGAATTATCTATTTTGCTTTAATGAAGGTGTTCTCCTAATTTAGTCACAAATCAATGATTAATTTATATATGATAGTTAGTATAAAAAGGAAATGTAGCTTGAAATTTAGGTGTTATAAGTATTATTTAGAAACGAAATTTATGATCTCTGAAGTCATGATGTCAATGGCAAAAATAGAAATTTATTTATAAATCGTAACATACACAATTTTTTGAGTGGTGGAGCCTTAGTTCTCATTCTGATAAATGAAGATAAAACTATCTGCCTTGGGCCCACCTGGTGGTAAAATGGGTTAAGACACAGCACTATGAAGCTATCTGTAGACACATCTCCAACCAGGGAACTAACCTACATCTGGTGTAGCAGACCTCTCCTCTCCTGTCTCTCCCTCTACTCTCCTTAGCAGTATCTTTCAGTCGATCTGCCTGTTCTGTTCCCCACTCTATCTCTGGTGAATTCTCTCACCCCCTGCATCTCTGGCCTGTACCCCAGTTATTGTATGCATAAATAAATATATCTTTAAAAAATTAAAAAAAAGTAAAAATACCTGTCTTCTCTTTTTCCCTATAGCTATCTGGGAGTAGACATATATGTAAATAATATCTCAGAATAGATACATAGACTAGAATAGATACATCGGCATAGATATAAGGAGAGAGAGAAAGAAGTATTGACATAGTAATCAGTATAATTGTTGGTGTATTGTTGACAACAATAATAATGAGTTTGATAATAAGGCATTTCACAAATGTGGTTAGCCAATTAAGACTAGAAATTTCAGCAAGTGTCCAGAGGAGACACAGTTATAAATACAATAGGGAAACAACTATTACATTCAGAAAATATCACTGGCTATATTAATTTCTCTTCAAGTTTATGATATCTGTTTCTCTGAAAGAAAGGAGTTAGAGCTTAGCATCCCCATATCTGTGTCAACATAAATGCTTTTTATGGAGTATATATGTACAAACAATTTTTTTTTACTTGACCCCTTTCTATTACTTTAAAAATGTTCTTTGTGAGAAACTAATAATTATGTAAATTTTGGCAAGATTTCTTTTCTTGCCAAACACATGCAGAGCAGCATGGAGACATACTCAGGCTCACAGGATGCACAACTATCATTATCTACATAAATGAGCACCCCATCATTATACTTAATGGAAATTTTAAAAACACATTTCCATTATGTTATTGTTATCATTTCTATTGCTTTGGATTTTGCCTAAGATAGAAACATGACTGAAAACAATGATTAACTGCATAGAATTAATTACAATGTAATGATTAATTTTATTGCTCCCTGAATGTAAAAGAACACAGTCATAGTTAACTATATATGTCAACTTGTTTGGGTCACTTGATGTTCAGTGACATCTGATTAAATATTTTGGGTTTGTCTATGACACTGTTTTCAGAAGAGATTAGTATCTGAATTGGTAGAATGGGTAAGGCAGTTTGTCTTTACCTGTATCAGTAGACATCACCCAATTTGTTGAGGACATGAATAGAACAAAAAGAAAAGGAGTTTGAGTTCCCTCTCTGCTTGGAATGAGATATCAATCCTCTCCTTCCTGCACCATTGCTGATTTTCAGGCTTGCAGATATGTACTGGCATCTACACTATCAACTCTCCCACCTTTGAACTGCGCCACAGCTTTCCTGTTACTCAGGTTTGAGTTCACAAATCAAGGGTTTTATCAATAAATACGTGTGTGTGTGTGTGTGTGTGTGTGTGTGTGTGTGTAGAGACGTCAATAGGAGATACAACAGTATGCAGGTAATCAACTACTATATTCAGAAAGTCTTCCTGGACTCATTTTAATTTCAAGCTAAAGATAATTTTTGGTGATATATATTGATAATTCCTCCACCCTCTCTTTCTACCTATGTATATAAATTTGATGATAGATAGATAGATAGAGAGAGAGAGAGATATCTGTCCCTCTGGAGTCTGTTTCTCTGGAAAACCCTGACTAAAATAACACATCACATGTGGAAAATTTGTAACTTATTCTATAGCAAATCTGACCATATGGCCCTAAATTAATGAAAGCTGAAGGAGCACCTTCCCTTTTCCTACACTGAGAAAGACTTTAGATAATGTAGGTCATTTTAAAAAGATAAGTCTCAGTCTGGAATTGCTGTAAATGTACTAATGCATTGATTTGTCCCTACATTAATTAAACTACACTGCTTATTAATTTGTTATAGTAGTACTTTTGACAGGTGCAACCTTTGAGAACTAAAGTGTATGAATTGATCTAGTTTGAGGCTTACTGCAGAGAAAGAAAATTAAAGCAAACCTATAATAAATGATAGCGTCTATTAATTGTCTCTGACATTCTCTCTAAGACTTTGAAAAAGGACATGGTGGAATTGAAATGATACCATTTTCACTCATAATTCAGCCAAGAAAATGCTTATTTCTCAGTGCCACCAATTTATGATTTTCTTCTATTGTATAGATGCTAAGATTATTAAAACTTCCCCATTTTTGTGAATTCCTTTTGGAAATGTCAGAGGCAATTAAGATTCATGAAAAGATAAGAGATATCTTTGCCATGTAAAGTTTTGACTGTAAGAAAAGTAAGGGTCATCTGGGGTCTTGGCATCGAAACTGGTTTGCTGCTCTTGGAACACTGTAACCCTTGGGTATCAACTGATATCAAAGTTTGCCAGCATCCTCAGATAATTCTTGCCTACCAGCTAAAAGTCACCAATTAAATATTAGTCAAGAGAATTTTCTTCTAAACAGAAAGTCAATGGCTTACTTTCGGTAAAATTTTCGGTAAAATTCAGACATAAGTTTTACTTTTCCAAAAAGACAACTATTCAACTTGCAGAACATTTTGAGAAATAAGGAAGGATATGCTATTAATTGCTCAGACTATTTAACAGATAATTTGATTCATATGGCTATAATAAATTTTATTATTCAAGATCATCCATTCATCCACCTGAAAGTGCTACCTAAGGTTGCTAGTTCACCATCTGCTATTCTACAATGAATTATTATTGATGGACTCTGGGCCTGAGGAAGTGCTTCTTAGTGGGAAACTCCATTGACTTTCTCTACAGGTAAAAACTGGCACATGGGAGCAAGGTCAAATCTTACTGAAGGTTAATTATTCTTAGGTGATTTTAAAGTTGATTTGTGGATTTCTCTTCCTTTACTACATCTTGGGTTATTGATAATCAGAAATATGTTGAAAGTAATCCATAGGTAAAGGAAATATGTCAATGTGCATTTTCTCAGTAAGTCCTGTAGCAGAACTGTTGAACATCATTGCATAAGCATTAATATCCAACAATGGAGCTTTTTTCAACTTTAATTTTATTTGCTACATTTGTAAATTAAACTTTGTATGGTCATTATAAAAAAGAGTAATTAGAATCCAATGGATGTAAAAAATGAAACATATTTGTCAGTACAAACAGCATTTAAAAACTCCTTTTAAAAATACACTAATCTAAAAATGGTGCTTTCAAGAAGAACTGAGCTTTAGTTTTAATTTGACTTTCCCATTTAGATAAGCTCTATAAAAATGAAAGCAACAACTGTCAATACACATGAAGAATATCAATTTCTGACCTGATAAAATAAAAAGCATGTGAATGTTCCCTCTACTTGGAAAACTTCTTGTACACACTTTTCTTAATTCATTATTTTATGGAGATGTCAAATGAAACATTAATTTCTAGGAAAAGTATCCCTGGCTGTTTTCATTCAGACAAGTGTGTATTCTGTATTTTTACAAGACCAAATATCATTCCTTCATAGCACTTTTCCTGAAAACAATGTTATGTATTTGTAGAATTTTTAAACCAGTATGTTCACCTACTGGTCTCCATCGTCCATGAGAGTAAGGACTCTGCCCATTTTTTTAATCACTGTTTCTCAGACCTTGAAAAATGCCTGCATAATCTTGAAGGAATGAATAAATCTTACCAAATTGAAAGCTTCTTGAATCTGAGCAAAAAAGTGACATACCTCTATGGGCAGATTAACACTTAACACCCAGAAAGATGAAGACTATGACCTTCAAGCTCCACGCACTTGCTGAGGCTCTATAGCATTTGAAAGAAACAGAGACAGACTCAAGGTATTTACAGAACATTTTTAGAGGAGAAATTTTGCTGAGCCCTTAAAATGAGACCCATTGTTACAGTCACGTAATTCACAACATACATGCATTATTTGTAAACATTATCCTATAGTATGTTATATATAATGTACTGTACATTATTTTATATTCATGTAAATATACATCAACTATATGAAATATTACATGTTACACCAAATTTGTATAACGTGACATATTGTGTATTATGTACAAATGTGCATGTATGTATTCACCATTCCATGCACATGTATAGCACAGATTTAACCATGTATCATTATTTTTGTATGTATGTTCTAAGCACCCCATAAAATACAACGTTATGCAATCATCCCAAGGTGCTCCTACTTCTGACATAGTCCACTTAAGTGACTTCTATGGAGATGGCAGTTTCCCAAGTTTTTCACAAGAGGCATCAAAGTTCTAAAACTATACTTTTAGTCAATAACAAAATGTTAATTTTTTCCTAAGCCATTAAGAATAAAAACTTGTTATCCAATTTGGCTCACATAAACAGATTGTCCTAAAACATAAGCAAAAATTTTCCTAGTAAGTTTTAATTTTTGCCTAAGTTGGATCTATGAAACCACTAATAAGTAAAGGGCCAAGATGGGAAATAGCACTAAGAACTAATTACTTGGATAATTTGGCTGGTAAAAGCATGATTTTTACTGTATAACAAACAGTAGTTAATTTTATCAACTGGGCTTCATCAAGATGTTCACTTGTAATATAATGACTCAGAGAGGATCTGGAAACATACCACGACCTGCAATGTCATCCTGCACCATTGTGGAGAAACCCATGTTTTGACATCTGTTTAATCTACAGGTTAAGGTAACTGCCGCCTTCTTAAACACCCACCTCACCATGAACTAACTCAACCACTGCTGTTATTAAGATCAACCAGATTATTACTAACTCTCTGGCTGCTTAATCTCCCAAGTACAACACTGGGATGGAGAATTCAAGTGACATTCTAGTTTATTTAATTGCTAATAATAGAAAATATACCTCAAGGAGAACTCCAGGAGTTGTAAGAAGAAATAATTATTTCTGTTTGCTCAGAGTCCATGAGAAATGATTCAGTTACTTTCAACAGTTTCTTCATCAGCACAGTATACTCAACTTTGGTTTCTAGCTGACTATTCTGGCCATACTGAATGTACAATGTTAAGCCTGAGGAACTAATCTAATATCAGATCTAATATCAGATATTAGATCTAATATCAGATTAATATGAGATCTAATATCAGATTATTATCTTTGTATTACATATAACAAGCTACAGGGTAGCTGTGATGAACCTCTCAGTGCAGACTTAAAAACTCCTAAGTAATTTCTACTTATTTAATATACTATACAAAAGCATTTTAAATTGTTAGATTTGCTCAATATCTTAAAGCTTATATACATTTGTGGTACATGTATGATAAATAAGTATATTTTCTGTATTACTGTATAAGATATTATGTAATATGTTAATGTTTATCTAAATATGTGTTATTATTTTACTAAAAGAGTAATATACATAGTAGAACTAGTAAAAATAATAGTAACAACAGTTAGATTTATCATTAGCAGGCATTTACCTTTGTATTTGCATGCTTCTAATTTTATTTAATGGCATTGATATGAAATAATAATGTATCATTTATATGATATTATTACTCACTCAGTCAGTCAAGGTAGATGAACTACCAAAACACACAGCTCTAAGAGTTCTGAAACTTAGGTAGTAAATGCTTATCTGCACTTGCCAATGGTGGCTATATTACAAGGTGAGCCTTTCCTTTGTGAACTCACCTCTTAAGTTCTTGGAACATCCTACAGTTATTCAAGAAAGAGACGGGTCATGGGTACAGGAGCACTGGGCAGGATTTAGCAGAACGAGCCCGGTACATGATCATCATCACTTCCATTCACAGCCTGGGAACAGAAGAGAGTCATGACTACTTCTTTCCCAAGGATAGCAGGAAGAAAGTGAAATATTTTTGGTTAACACATGACAGTCTGCCAGATTCATACGTATCAGTGAATAAAATAAGAATTAGAAAATGATATCAGCTTTCCCAACCAAACAAGTAATTGAGATTCTAGGTGTTATTTAGAGTTGGGTGTGATATTTCCACATGAAGTAACTGGAAGTAAGCCTATAATGGGAAAAGAAAAAGTGAATAAATGTATGAATCAACTGCTTGTAGACACTCATCAACATGCTGGAAAGGACCGTAAGTCCTTGGAAGAGAGAAAAACAGTGAAGTGAGCCCTATAATCACCTTGGCTTTCTAGGGTCACTTTCTAGATCATATTATAAGTATAAACCAACCAAGCAGATCATAGAAAATTACTCAGTTAACTAGACAGAGATTGGAGTTTGAGGTGTTTGAAGCAGCTGATATTTGTGGTCCAAGCACCAGAGAACAGAGACCTATGCAGAGAAAAAGCATCATAAATCTGAAAGACTCCTTTTGTACCTGTTGCTGAATGCTAACCTGTGTATATCTTGAGTGATTCTCCACTGCTGGGCAAAAAATAACTGAGGAGCTATAAACTAAAACATTATCATATTTCACTTAGGCCTGGGAGAATTTAAGTTCCAAACTGCCAAGAGGGGAAGTCTCTGTTGAACATTCAAGTCATTATGCAAAAAGCACAGAAGATCAAGACTTTTTAGTGGGGCCAAGTCAGCACTAAAGATCTACTCTAACAAAATAAACAGATTTTAAAGAATTCAGGTGTTTTGCAGTAACTTATTGTCAGATAGAAGAGTGCACTAACCTATGAAGAAAACAAGAAAATACAGTTCTGAACATAGTAATATTCACAATTTCTACCATCTCCTATTTAAAAAAAAAATGATGTGAAGAAATGGGGAAGAAATAAGCTATAGCCATGAGAAAATTCAGTCAATAGAACAGATCCAGAAATTATGGAGAGGTCTAACTAACAAACAATTTATAATAACCAAGTATATAAGAGAAAAGATAAATAGAATGAGGAGATTAATGGAAGCCATAAAGTAACCTAATGGAATTACTGAAACTGAAACATCCATTAATGATTGCTAGATGGGGTTAATAGTAAATTGGATACTTAACAACAAAAAAAGATCAGAAAACTTCAAGAGTCTATACCAACATCAGTTCAAAAAAAAGAGAATTACAGTTTGTTAGCATTAAGAAAACCATGAACGTTACATTATGTGCAAAAATACATGAATTTCATGATGAGATGTGTGATTTTATTCCATTATGTAAGATCTATTGATGGCATTTTGAGATATATTTAAAAGTATCTTATATATCCTTTTACATACAATTTATGCAGTTTATATTATCATATTAAGAGTGATAATATAAAGGATATTATATAATAGGCTATGTTCACAATTCATAAATTGTACTCTATGATAGAAAGGGCATTACTAATTTTCCTTCTTCTAAATACCTGGTGGAGAAAGACTTCTCCATCCTAATAGTCAGTTGCCCAAAAGTGTGAATCATTCTGACTTACTGATTTCATTCCTGAGCTCTGAGTCACACAATTCCATCACCAAGTTTGCTAATTTTCCTCCTTAAAATCTCTCCAATTCTGCCCCCAAACTATAATGTCCAAAATTGCTCAAAAAATGTCAAGGTTCGTTTATTTGACTCAGCCTTCCTTTTCTAGGTAGTACTTTGAAGATAGACAAATACTTGTACAACACAAGTTTGGTCATGGAAACCTTACTTAAATCCCTTCTGTGGCTCACCATTAATCCAAATATGTAGCATAGTTTCTTTATTGACTTTCCTTACTCTTGGATGTAACACTTGTTTTAGATCAATACTCTGGAGTATATCATTTATGTTTTCTTCTACGAATTTGATGGTTTCATGTCTTATATCCAAATCTTTAATCTACTTGGAAATATTTTTGGGTGTGGCATTAAATCTAGTTTGTTTTTTTTTTTTTTCTTTTCTTCCTACTACCCTCTTTCTTCCCCTCCCTCCTTTTCTTCCTTTTTTTTTTTTTTTTTTTTTNTTCTTCCTACTCCCCTCTTTCTTCCCCTCCCTCCTTTTCTTCCTTTTTTTTTTTTTTTTTTTTTTTGCACATGACTGTCCAGGTTTCACAATGTTACAGGGAAACTCTGATATAAAATGGGTTTCCCTGACAGAGTCCTTACCCACACGCTTGAAAGGCACTTATAATGCTCCAACTGCAGGCATACAAAGCAAAGGTTAATAAAGTGTTTTAGTTACAAAAGAGGGGTAAATAAAGTAAAGAATAACACAGTGAGAAGAGAGGGAGATAAATCCATGAATGTTTTATCAGTTCCTCTGAGCTGGAACCCAACAGCATGCTGAGAGAAGGCTCTGAACCAAGAGAGCCCCCCAAGGTCCACATGTCTGATTTTATACCAAGTCTGACTGCTTAACTTCACCCTCAGGTCCCAGTGAGCCAATCTTTGATGATGACCATATAGGATTTGTAGATCTTGGCTATTGTTGGTCTGGAGTGGGGGTTGGAGTCCATAAACCTATTTGTGTGATACATTCAGGATGACCTTTCCCCCTAACAACATCACCGTTTGTTCAAGAGTCTTTCCTTCCTTTATTGTGCGCTCTTGACTACTTTGACACAAATTAACCACATACATATATAGATTTATTTCTGGACTCTCAATTCTATTCCATAGGTCCACTTTCTTTCCTCCAGTACCAAACAATCCTGATTATTAATACTTTGTAGTATAATATGAAGTCAGAAAGCATAATAGCTTCATTTTCCTCTTTTCTCACTGAAATGCTTTGACTACTTGGGGTTTTATCATACAAATTTTAGCATTGCTTTTTCTATATTCTACAAAAATGCCAATGGTTCTTTGTTGAAACTGTAAACTGCCTAACTGAAAGTCAGTAGAAGGAAGGAAATAATAAACATTTGAGTAGAAACAATGAAATCGAGACAGAAAAAAATGACAAAAAGATGAAGGAAACCAAAAACTAGTTTTTTAAAAGTATAAAGAAAATTGATAAACCCTTAGCTAATCGCACTAAGAAAAAAGACAAAAAAGTATAATAAAAAAATATCAGAAGTAGGAGAGGCAAAATTACAACAAATTCCACGGAAATATAGGTGTGAACATTGATATAGAAATTTTGGACAACTTAGGAGAAAAGAACTGAGGAATATTCAGAAGTATACAATCTTCTGAGCCTGAATCAGGAAGGAATAGAAAAGTTGAGCAGACTACAAACAAGGAAATTCAAACAGTAAACAAAAGTGTCCCTAAGAACAAAACCCCAGGACCAAATGGCTTTTCTAGTATATTCTACCAAATGATTAAAGAAGATCCTCTTAAACTCTTAAAAAAAGAAAAAAAAAAGATTGGAGGGGAAAGCATCTAAGTACATATTGCAAGGCCAATATTTTCCTGATCCCAGAGAGAATGGCACACTAAGAAAGAGAAATATAAATCAAAACCTCTGATGAACATTTTTTTGAAAAAAATCCACAGCGAAATACTAGCAAATCAAATTGAGCAGTACATTTTAAAAATCATACAACATGAGTAACCGGAATTTATTCCAGAAATGCAAGGGTGATAAATATATTCAAATGAATTAATGTAACACACCACATCTACAAAAAGAAATAAAAATCACATGACCATGTCAGTACTGAAAAAGCATTTGAAAAGATGCAATGCCCAGTAGTTTTACAAACTCAATAAATTCAGAATAGAAGGAACATATCTCAACATAAAAAAGACCATATATAAGAAACCAACAGGTAACATCATACTTAGTGGCGAAAATAGAAAGTTTTTCCCTTCTGATCAGGAACAAGACAAAATATCCACTCTCACCATTACTATAAAACACAGTATTGGAAGTCCTAGCCAAAGTAATTAGGCAAAAATAGGATATAAAATAATCCAAATTGGAAAACAAGTAAAACTATCACTACTTCCTACATAATATCACTATATTCCTCAGATGACCTCATAATACACACACACACACACACACACCTAAAATCTTCACAAAAAATTACTAAAAACAATATACAGTAAAACAAAAAATTACTAGAAACAATAAATACAGTAAAATGGCAGGATACAAAACCAATATACAAAAATCGATTGCATTTTTATGTATTATAAATTATAACAAAGAAAAAATAAGAAAACAATCCCATTTTTTTAAAAGATTTATTTATTTATGCATACAAGAGCTGGGGTACAGGCCAGAGTGTGGGAGGTGAGAGGATTCACCAGAGACAGAGTGGGAAACAGAACAGGCAGATCGACTGAAAGATACTGCTAAGGAGAGTAGAGGGAGAGGCAGGAGAGGTCTGCTGTGCCATATGGGTCCCCTCTCCCCGCCAGCAGCAGGGATTGAACTCATGCTGCAGTGGCTGCGGTCTGCTTCATAGTGTGTTGATTAACCCACTGAGCCACAAGGGAGGCCCAACAATCTCATTTTTAATCACATCAAAGATGATAAAATTCCTGAGAGTGTATTTAACAAATGAGATGAAAGTTCTATACATTGAAAATTATAAGCCATTATTAAAAGAAATAGAAGAATATACAAAGTAATGGAATGATATCCCATGTTCATGAATTGTAAGAACATTGCCTTTTTAAAAATTTATTTTTATCAAAATATTTTTGCATTATTTTATAATATGATAATTATAGTTTTACAACAATGCTTATGATATAGAAGACAGATTTTCACATTTTCAGATACATATCACATAACACATTGACAATGAAACCCTCCATAATTCTCCACCAAAGTCCTTAAGAACTCCTCCCTATTTTGCTCCCTATCTTCTAACTACCCACTCTGGCAACCTTAATTCTATGTGATATTTTAGTGTTTTTGTTGGTTTAGTTTTGTCTGCTCCTTTATTTACATACCATATTTGAGTTAAATCATTTTTTGTCTTTCTCCTTATTTATTTTGTCTAGCATAGTCCTTTCCAGTTCTTTCTATCTTATGGCAAAAGCAAGCTTTCATCCTTTTTTATAGCTTAATAGTATTCCATAGTGTATATATACACAATGTCTTCTAAATATATTCCATTGTCCTTGAGCATTTGTTTTCATAACTTGGATATTGTAAACAGTGCTGCAATAAACATAGGAGTGCATATATCCTGATAAATTAGTATTTTTGCATTCTCTGGTGACTGCAAGTGGAATTCCTGTGTCATATGATAGATCTATTGATATTTTTAATATTTTGAGAAACCTCCATGTTGTTTTTCATAAGAACTGGACTAGTCTACATTCCCACTAAAGTAGAAGTATTCCTTTTTCTCTATATCATTGTCAAATTTGTTTAAGATCTTCCTGAGATGGGCCATTTTCAGAGGAGTGAAGTGATGCTTCACTGTGGTTTCAATTTGCATTCCCCCTATGATGTGATGATGCACATTTTTTTAAAATGTTTTTGTTGGCAATGTGCATGAATTCTTTGGTGAAGTGTCTATTTACCTCCTGTCCATTTTTACATTGTTTTACTTGTCTATTTTTGTTGCATTGTATGAGTTCTTTGTAGATCTTGGCTATATATAATTGATATATAATATGCAACTATTTTCTCTCACTTAGGAGGGTGTTTTTTTAATAATAATGATATTTTTAACAATAGTTTCTTTCACTCTGCATATGTTTTTTGTTTGATATGGTCCCATTTGTTTATTTTTGCTTTTGTTTCCCTTTTTGCTAGAGTCAAGTCCCCAAAGACATCCCTGAATCCAGTGTCATGGAGTGTTCTGCCCATTTTTCTTCCATGTATTTTATGGTTTTAGTGTTAATCCAAACCTATAATGCATTTTGTGCTAATTTTTGTGTATGGTATGACACAGTGGGCTAGTTTCATTCTTTTATATTTGGCTATCAGTTTTTTTACAGCACCATTTGTTGAAGAGACTTTCCTTCTTCATTGTATTGCCTTGGTTCCTTTATAGTAGATTAACTGTCTATATAAAGGTTAGTTTAATTCTGGGATCTCAATTGTATTCCACTTTCCTCTGTGTCTATTTTTAGAGCAATAGATACTATTTTGATGATGACTATAGTTTTGTAGCACAGTTTGAAGTCTGAGAGCAATGATGCCTCTGTTCTTTTTTGTCAGAATTGATTTGGTTATTCAAGATCTTTGTGGTTGCATAGAAACTTCAATAACATTTGTTCTATTTTGTTTGATGAATGCCTCTGTAATTTTGATAGGAATTGCATCAAATCTGTATATTGCTTTTTACAAAATGACCATTTTAACTATGTCAATGGAAGAATAAACATTGTTAAAATGGCCATATTACCTAAAGTAATTTACAGAATGCCCTTTTTTTTAACAAGGTGAGAATGTATAGCTTTTCTTTGATTGGTCAAGGTCTCTAAAGGTCTCTAATATACCAGCTTGAGTATATTACTTTATATTGAAAAACACTTCTACGGTTCTAATAAAACTAGAATCACTTTAATAATCCCATATGTATTCTAAAACTCATTGAAATGAAAATGCTAAAGGCCAAAGGCAGTTGAAGAGGCAAAGGATTATTAAAATACAGTAAGCCCTAACTTAAAGTTGTCAATAGATACTTGGAAACAAGCAAAATGATGTATAATGAACCCAAACAACATTGTTTCATTCAATGTAGGCTGGGATTTTTTCCCCACATCAATGTTATAATAAAAAGACTGAATAAAATGATGTTATCAAGAACCTGTTGTATAATGGTTCTAGCTTTCCTGGGAGATCTGACTCTAGCTTTGAAAACTAACATGTACAGAGTTCATGCATAGCTTTTACCCCATCTTTTGGGATAAAAATCTATTTAGTATTTTTCTTCTTATTAACATTGACAAAATGTAACCTAATTTTTTGGTATCAGCAATAGGGCAAACATTTCTATTCTCCAAAATATTTTTAAATAACATGCATAAAGATCTATATATAATCAAAGAACACAAAACTACATCTCTTTGTAAATGAAAACACCACTTGTAGAAATCTTCAGTAATAGCAGCAAATTAATTCCATGATCAGTGTTCCTTTAACAACTATTTCCCTTGGTGAATCCATGAGTCCCTGAAACAGTTAGGCAAAAATTTCCCCAGAGTTTAATGAAGAAAATTTGCTAATGGATGTTTTGTTTGATTTTTATCCAAAGGCAAAGAAAGACATAATTGATTAGCTTCTTAATGTGAGAAATACCAGTTATTTCCTTTAAAAAATGATGCTCTCATAGTACAAACAAAGCCATGATTAATGTTTATGTCAAATCTATAAAAGAAAATGGAGAGGACACTGCTAACCCCATCAATGATATATAAGGATGAGAAATACGCTTTGGCAGATCATTTGCGCATTTTCTTCAGATATGACTCTAGTTAGCTCTTTTAAATCTTGAGTTGTAAACAATTGAGTAGGCTATTAACATTTTGATCAATATTTAGTATTGCCCTTGAAAGTTTCACATTTGTTTATTGTATTTTGCATGTGTAATTTAAAATAGATAACATAACATTTGCTTTGAGTTTAAATTACTTCTTTATATATTTTTGAAAAATAATTTTAGAATAAATAATCTATATATGCACAAAAACGTATAATGTAGAAGTTTCCCTTGTACTTTTTACCACCTCCTGTTTCACTCAGCAGACTTACCTATTAAAAGTATCTTTTTAATCAAAATGTGAAGAAATACAGGAAATTAAGTATAAGACGACATAGAGGTAACACTCTAGTCTGTTTACTAATACGTCTCATATGATTTTTCATCTTTAATTAACTTTGTCTAGAGAATGAAACTGAGACAATAAAATACAGTGACAAATTTGATTACATAGAGACTATCTAGTAGAACTTAGATATAAATCGTTCATCTTTAAGATTGTTATTGCAGCCTGGTAGGACTACTTACCTAACTTGAAGAGGATATCACAATGTAGTGGAAGAAGGCACAAGGAGTTAAAAATCAGCACTATGAAGCTATCTACAGCCACTGCAGCATGAGTTTGATTCTTTGGCCAGGGAGCTAATCCACACGGACAGCAGACCTCTCCTGCCTCACCTGCTGCTCCTCTCAGCAGTGTATTTCAGTAGACCTGCCTTTTCTGTTCCCTGCTCTGTCACTCCCTGCCCCAAACCTCTGGTTTTCCCCCCAGCTCTTGTATGCATAAGTAAATAAAACAAATCTCAAATAAAAAACAATGTAGTGGAAGAACATTTATATGTATTATAAAAAATATCTATATATATACCTAAAAGTCAGTTTGCTAGATTAATTTTAGAAAAGCAATACCATACTATCATAAAATATAAACCTCATGAACACAATGGACAAAATGGCCACATAGAAGAGAAAAGCGGAGGAGAAACTGAACACTATTAAAGCACTAGACAAATGAGTAACCAAAGCCAACTTAGCACTGGACTTTTGTCCAAAAAATAAGAAATTGTTCTCTGGTTGATAATGCATTTGCAAACATCATGAATTATGTAAGATATATCTTCAGTTTCTACCTCAGGTTTCCAAAAGTGACCACTATGGAACACAAATCTTGTAAGATGATTTTAAAATCTATCTTAGACAAGTTTGGATAAAGTGGTGTGATATTCTCTGTCTTATCCCTTTGGAAGAATGAGAATATTAGAGATTCTTACAAGGGAGAAACCTAATCAATATCGTTTGTGCTACTTTTTCTCAAATATATTTGATGTTTGGCCTCCTTACTGAAGTTGAGTATTAACTTTCCAGGGCACCTACTTGACTATAGAAAGATTTGGACTGGAAGAGCAGCAAGTCAGTGAAAGAAATAAAGCCTAATGTTTACCTAATGTCATTTCATATCTTACTCCTGCTCTTCAATCTTCAGACAAAGGCAGAAAATTCCGTGGAAACTTTATTAAGAATTCTTACAATTGCTTCCAGACAACTAATATATTCAAGAAAATCTGATTAGAGGAAGACATTTTCAGCTTTCCATTATTCATGCTGCTTGACTTCCTTCATAGTTAAATGGATATAGTCAATCAATTAAATAATCAATTGGCACACATTTTCCTTGTTTACCATGCATTCATTAGGACAGATATGGAATCTGCCTCAAGGAGCCTGCAATTTAATCGAGGCGGTTGGGTATGGATACACTAACAAATTATAACTATAAGATGTTAAATATACATCATCAGAAATGTCACAAGGCAGGCATGATTAATCACTGTGTAAGTGCCCTGGGTGGATCATCTGCTGTGAGTTCAGAGGCATGAGGCCACACGGGCAGTGGTGACCAAGGGTGGTGGGTGTTCCTGAGTTCACATGCTGAAGCTTGTATTTATGGCTGAGTCCCAGCACAGTTTGAAAAATGTAAGAATGCTTAAAAGCAAGAAAGCAAGCAGAAAAATATATTTGCATTTTTTTTAATTGGAAAATACATTGACCGGCAAGAAGGGAAGAAAAAGAAGTCAGGAACTAGCCATTCTGCAGAGACCCACAAAGAGGAAAACAGTCAAACAAATTAAATGAGAGACTAAAACATGCATAATATGAATTAAACATATCATTCAATCATTCAATCACTGTTCATTATCTTTGTTCATTCCCAAAGTGAAAGACAATCAAGTCTCTATTTAGATAAGGACTGAAGATAGGTGTAGGGAATAGAAATTGTCCAGTGAGCCAATTTTAAGTTTCAGTGCAGGGATTTAACATAAATCAAGAAATAAGAAATTAGAAACTCATATAGTGATGATCCTATCAACCATAAATTAAATTTGGTTAACAAAACAGCTGAGAGAGGAATAAAATATTTTAGCTAGATAGAATAACTCTAATTTCCAAAGTTGAATCTATAAATTATTTTCTAGCATTTCTAAAAATATGCTGGTTTGTTTGTACCTGGAAGTTTATATGTACATATATATATAATATCAAATATATATCATATATCTGTGAAGGGGCTAGTATTTAAAATACTACAATAAATTCATACAAGTCTACAGAAAGATAATAACCTGATGAAAAAAAAAAGTAGAGGAAGAGTTAAATAAACACTTTCCCAAGGAATACATACAGATGACAAAAGGCACGTGAAAAAAAAGGGAATGCAAATAAAAACTAAGTCAGACTGTGAGAATGGCCCATATTAAAAAGACCAGAAACCAAAGTTTTGGCAATGGTGATGAAAGGCCTTGGGTAGAAATGTATATTGATTTCGTTCCTATGGAAATTATTATGGAGGATTCTCAAATTAAAAAAAAAAAAATCCAATCATCCCACTCATGGGAATCTAGTGGTAGAACACAAAAACACTAAATCATAGAGATATATGCACTATTAAATTTACTGCAGTACAATTTACAATAGATAAATTTTGTAAAGAAATTCCATTCTGGGCTTCTCTGCAGGCCTAGAGGTTGATTAATGCTATCACCACTGTGGCCTGAGTTCAATCCCTGGTCAGGGAGCTGACCCACATGGCATGGAAGACCTCTCCTGTCTTGCCCTCGGCTCCCCTAAGCAGTGTATTTCAGTGGATCCACCTATTCTGCTCCCCAGTCTGTCTCTGGTGAATCCTCTAACCCCCTGCACCTTTGGCCTACACCCCAGATCGTCTTTGTAAAAATAAGTACAATTTAAAAAGCTATATATAGATAGGAAATTACATTCTCCTAGAGAGATAAGAAGATTAAGAAGACATGGTATTTAGTGCACAATAGAATATTACTCAGTTATAAAAAAAATGAATTCTTGCCATGTGCTACAACATGGATGAAACTGGAAGGGATTGTGCTAAATAAAATAAGTCAGAAGTAGAAAGACAAATACCAGATGATTTCACTCATATGTGTAATATAAAAAACAAAGCTATGGGAAGGATTGTGGATGGTTTGGTGGTGGGTGTATTATGGTAACAGACATCTGAAGTGAGGTGATCCTACACTTCTCGATCACAAACATTGCTGTAAACTAATGTTATCTCAATGAAAAGTAAGTTAGCAATAAAACTACAGAGAATCAAAGTTTCATTTGATTACACATTGAAATGCTAATATATTTGTGTTAAATAAACAGTTTTTTTTTTATTTTAAAAAAAGAGTGGACGATACAGGAATCTCCTAAGCAAATGTTGTAGTCAGAAATTGGAGACTGAATCAAAATGCTCTCTCATCTGTTAATCTAAATTTGGCTGGTGAGTGAAATTTTTCTGGATGTGTAAGTGATGTAAATTTATGCAAATACTTTATATCCTGACTTTTCACACCCCTTTTTGTATAATTTCCTTATTGGGCATATTGCAGTTAAAATAATGTTTATACTATAGAGAGAGTCTTAAGACTGCATGAGTATGGAATGATGAAAAAGTTTTAAACCAGTTTTTGTCTTTGCAACTTTAGAAATCTGTCCTATTTCTGGTTGTTTGAAAAGGTATTTTTTATATCAAATCTGTCATTTTAATGTGATAAAATTTCTTGGTCATACTTAAATTGTATGATTTCAGTAATTTTTCACCATTTAGTTTATGCCTAATTAATTTTACTTCTATTTTTGACTGATAGAAATGACAGTGTAATACAAATTCATGGAAATAGCATGCTTGCAGAAAAAAAATACAAAGTGGAAAGATAAGAAAGACATAAACCTAAGCATCATTCTATGTTGGAAAATAAAGTAACTATAAAACCACCTGCTATTTCTAAGATACTAATTTGAAGATGTTAAAATTATAATATCTTAAAAATGTGAGGTTGTGAGACTATATTTTGCTGATTTATTCTGAGTTAGTTTATGTTTACTTTCTTCAAAGCACTTTTTCTTTTACATTCATTTCTGGAATTGCAGGTCATTTTTCATTGTATATGCATTGTAAGGTTCACAAAAAAAAGCCTCCCACACAACACAAATATAAAGAAGGATACAATTTGTGAAGTTATAAAAGGCATCTTTTTACTGTAACAAAAAAAGCAAAGGATAAATAAAACTGAAGCCCATTGTGAGATAGGAAACAACAAAAAGCAAATAATCCCAGAATGTTCCTTTGTGTCATGAGCCTTTGACTGAGGTGGGAAGAAGCCTCCTCAAATGCCCTTCATTGTGCTAGGATTCCTTTGTTTTTCCAATGAGGTGTAGGAGAATATTTCCCAGATATCTAATGGTGACTTTCTTGTTTCTGTATAAATTTATAAAAGAGATACAAATTGGGAATAATTGAAATAAAGTCTAATTCCCAAATAATTTATTTTTAATTCTGTCTATGACTTTCCTTATGCAAACCTTAGTTTCTCTTGACCCATAGCCTACTTCACATCTGGTCCTGCTCCCATAGGGTAGACATGGGAGAAGAAACCAGGAGAGGACAAAGGATAGTAAGGAACTGGAAGGTGAAGTCAGGATTCAGATACTGTCTCCATTGCCTATGTGCAAGTTACTTAACTTTCCAAACCTGTTTCCACATCCATGAGTGAGGGTAGTGATGGACTATACCACATGAATGCATTACGAAGATTTGTTGAAGTAAATGATCTAATGTGATCCATTCAGTGTGGCACATAATAAGCTTGGTTACAAAGAAAGCACATGCTAAAACTCAACTGAATTGCAAAAGCAGATACCAAAATTATGAGAGAGCTAGTGAACAGAAGAATGTCGATATAATAGAATTTATTGTGTCTTGGTGGGGGTCCATACACAAATGAAGATACCATTAATGGTCTTAAGAAATCACAGATTTTGTTTTCAGAAGATAATAATCCCAAATCTGTACCTTCCCCCTTCAACTTTTATATTACAGTCACAAATAAAAAATGTGTTTTACAGTCAGATACAGAGATTCTTATTGGTTAAAAAAAAAAAAGAAAAACTCACATGGTATCACTAGTTACTACCAAGTGCTGAAAATAAAAAAGGTTTGAATATATCCCATTTGAGAGTGAGTCTGTAAAAGTCTCTTGTAAAAGTCTCTTAGTAACTGTTGTCATGCATAATATCCTCCGATGGAACTTAATATTTTAATTAAAACTAGAGGAGGATACAGAAACTCTGGTGCTTAAATTTCTCTGTTCATGAAATTCTATGCTAAATCTTTCATGTTAAATATTTTAGTTCCAAACATTTTAATGCATCTGAAGAATTATGATGACCTAACTCAGCACTGTCAGTGAGCTGAATATACCAGTAGTGATCAATTGGAGAAGTACAAATAAATTATTCTGTTCACCTCAAACATAAATGCAGCTGACTCTCCTTAGTGACAGAGTATAAATAGATCATGTTATATAAGGCACACTGAGTTTTTTTAACCTTTCAAAAGAATTAGCATTGCACATGGCATTACTATTTAAGAATTCCTCCACACAGAACACAATGCATAAAAAAAAAAATCTACCTCCACAGATGCTCATCAATAAGAAGACAATACAGATTGAGAATCTGTATTTTAAGAAATCTTGTTAGATGAACCTACATTGGTATAGGCATAGACAATGCTGAAAATGGGCATCTGGCTAAATGAAATCCCCATTTTATAGAGTGTAGTACAAGTCCTTTAGTTACCTGTCATATGCCAATTTTTCCTGACTTAGAAAGCAAAGTGGCACAGTTTTACATTTCATAATTACTAGTGAGACCTGACAGCATTCCTTTTTAAAAAATTTTTGGAGCTGCTGAATTATTTTTTAAATTTGTTTTCAACAGTCAGGTGTATAGATTCTCACTTCAGCAACTCTATTTCATACCACTTCATGTCTAGCTACCAGCCACCATCAGGTTATAACCCCACCTCCTTTCCCATTGTCATACATTTATTTTTGTCAGAGATCAAGGTTTTCTTATGTTTTGATTGTTTTTCCTTTCTACTCCACAAATAAGTGAAAACACATGGTATTATTTTTTTCTCCCTTTGACTTATTTTACTTAGCATAATCCCTTCAAGGTCTATCTAGGTGTTAATGAAAATGGCATGATTTCATCTTTTTACATGACTGAGTAGTATGCCATTATGTATACATACCATATCTTCTGCATGCATGCATGCCTGACTACATTCTTACCAAATCTAGTGATAGTGACAGTCAAGAGATATTTATCTTTTAGGTTGCCTATGTCTCAACTTGCTGAGGAGAAAATACTTTCTGAATTCATGCTTCACTGTGATATTGGTGGTTCTGTTATTTGACACGTATTCACATAAGAATCTCAAAATCAAAAACAGTGTAATCCTCCTTCATCCCATGTCAATCAACAAGATTGAGGCTTTTGACACGGTCTTTAATCTTAGGCATCCTTGGTGAATGGGCACTGTACTGGACACATGAGGACAGGAGAAATTTGTCTTTCATATGAGGCTCTCCCCTGCCCTGCACATGGACTATGTGAGTTAGGCTGCAGTCTCACTCACATGAAAGAATATGAGAAGATTTCCCCATGTCCATGGTGTCTTTGCATTAAAATCACTCTGACAATTGTGTTTGCTGCATCTGGGGGCTTTGCTGGAGTCCAGATATTATACTGTACTCCTGTTATCTCACTGACCTGGCAACTACTCTATGGCAATAGACAAGTGTTACTTGTAAATACAGGGATATTAGAAAATGAAATAGTTATATTTTCTTACCTGAAGCACATTCTATTAATACTGGCAATTATCTGGACATATTTTAACTTCATAATATATCTTCCAGAGAGTGAATTGGATGATGCTTTAGAGAACACAGGCTAAAATGGGGGCAGGGGAAAAGAACCAGAGAATAGAGTAAGTCTCATTTTATTATAAAATCTGGGCCGACTGGTCATATAATTAGCTAACTAATTAAGAAAAATAATTAGTGACTTACAACTTTCACTTCATCATCTGTACATTGGAGACCTTAGTTCCCTGGAACTATTTTTCAAGAATTTTCAATTCCTAAGAAAAAGAATAATAAACCAATTTTGAGGATTATAAAATATCATTTTGTTGAAAATATTAGCACCCAATTATTTGCTTAAAAATTGAACAATAATTTATAATTATAATATAATTAATTATATTATGATCATAAATTATTTGGATAATAAAGACATAAATGCATTTATTTGTATAATAAAAATGACAGGGGATGAGAAAATACAGTTGGCATCTGTTAATTTTTTTTTTTTATTAAATAATTGTTTTGACTAAATTGGTCCTTAACAAGAGCATGATAAGAAAATACTCAAATAACTTTTCTGATTGCCAGAGTTAATTTTGTCACTGACAAAGCTTATATTCTGTTATTCAAGAATCTTGGAGTAAAGAGCGGGAGAAAAAAGGACAACTGAAAGAAAAATAGATTAATGTTTAAAAGTAAACTGAGGGGCCTCCCTGTTGGTGCAGTGGGTTAAGCAATGCACTATGAAGCAAACTGCAGCCACCACAGCAGGAGTTCCATCCCTGCCACTGGCCAGGGAGGGGATCCACATGGTGTAGCAAACCTCTCCTGCCTCACTCACTGCTGCCCTAGGCAGTGTGTTTCAGTCTGCCTGTTTTGCTCCCCACTCTGTCTGGTGAATCCTCTCACCCACCGCGACTCTGGCTTGTACCCCAGCTCTTGTATGCATATAAATAAATCTAAAAAAAAAAAAAGTAAACTGAACACAGTTTTGACATAGTAATGTAAGAATACAATATTATAAAAATGAAATTTCAAAACTATAGGGCAATAGATACATGAATTTTAGAAAAACAAATCCCAGTTTATTTTTCAATTTTTATTTTAATGACCACTGCAAAACATTAGCCTGAGAATAAACAGGTTAATGTAATAAATTACTATTTATTTATTTCTATGTGCTTTTTCTCAACCTTCAGCTGCCACAAAACTTTGCAATTCTGGACTCACTAGAAATAAACATTGCCAATTCATCTGGTCCCCTTACTTGCCTTTAGCCAATTTAAACTATTTCATTGGTGAATGTAAGTCTGAAAAAAAATCAGAGAAAAGGTGGAAAATAGTTAGAATAGATAGCTTAGTTTATTCTTTTCAAATTATGCATGATGGAAACCATCTCATAGTGGTTCTGTGCTTACCTGAGGCTAGATACCTGAATTAGTGGCAGAAACAGGAGAAAAATCCAAGTCTCCTAACACTACTTCTTGTCTCCTTTCCATTCACCAGATTGCCAACATTCAAAATCTAAAATATTCATCAATGAATTCTCTTGTGAATTGATCCGTATTTTTACTGGAAGTTAGAAGACTATAGTGTGATTTCTAAGGGAACAGTGAAAATGTATACCATTGAAAGATTTCTTTTTCTTAATATGTCTATGTTATTATAGGTTTAAACACAGTATAGTTAAATGTCCATTAAGTATCCATAAAAGAGTAGACAGAATAAAAAGTGAAGGACCCCTTTCTCCTCTCTCAAGCCCACTTTTTCTATTATTTTCTTTTCTTAATTGATACATGTTCTTCCAATCTTTTTTCACTGAATTAATGTGCTTAGACACAAACACAAATATGCATGACTTAGGAATAATTTTTGGATTTCAACAAGCTAAATATACAAAAGGAACTAGCTTGAGCAGAGGAAATTTATCAGCTTACTTACTGAAAATTTAGATAAATGTAGGCTTCTAGGTTGACTTAATGCACTGCCTCTGGCAATGCTGCCTCTAATTCCCTGTTGAACTCTGCCTCCTCTGTGCATCAAGTTTTTAGGGGGATGGTTCCAGCAGTTCCGGTTGTTTTATTCACATACCATTACATCCTGACAAAGAAAGAGCTGATCACAGAAACTATCTCAGAAGGGAAAGAAGAATCTTGGAAGTTTCCCAAGAAAGCGCTTCTAATAGCATATAGGACATACAGGATCATGTTCCTGAATTAAACACTGGCACGAAGGATTGGAGAGTCTTGAGTGAAGCCAATGTTCATGCAGACACATGGGTGCGGAAGGAAGTATGAATCCCTTAAGATAATTTGAATTCTGCCAAGAAGAAAAAGAAACACATGCTAAGTTGACAATTTACAATGTTGACAACTTATAATGTTCATTGCACACATACAAAGAATTAGTTCTTACCCTATAGATATAAATACAGATGTACTGATAGAAGCATATGGATATAAACATATCTTGAACATCTTTCACACCATGTTACAGGGATACCTTATTTTTTTAAATTGGTACACAATAGCTTATGGTACAAATATACTACAATATACCAGAGTCCTAGTGATATGAATCTTTTTAAATGTAACTGTTTCCAAAATTTGGATGATGAAGAACAAAGTGAGAAAATTTTCAATAATCCTTATTACAAAGCTTAAACCAATTAAAAAATACAATTCTAGACTATCTACATTTAATAAAACATGCATGTGAAACTACAGTAGGAGTAGTATTACATGCCTGGCTCTGTAAATTTTGCTTGTAACATTCACAGATCATCAAGGAAATTTTTGTACCATATTTCTTTGGTTCTCATGAACAGCAAAATGGAAATTCTTTAGCTATGACTAAAAAGAATATGAGAATGACAAAATAAAATGTCATAAAGACCCAATTCAGATAAGAATGCTTTCCCAGTAAATCATTCCAATAAAATATGATGAAATTGACTTTGAAACATTTAAAAACTATCTAACTTTCCCAACTAATTTAATGAGTAATGTTTAATTTAGTCTTCATTCAATGTAACACCAAAATGTATTTCCCTGAGCAGGACTCTTAAGTTCCATAAGATGAGAAGCAGTATTTGTCTTCTTAATTATTGCATTCCCACACTGGCTGGCCCTAGAAAAAACAAAGCAGGCACTCAACCAGTATTTGTTGACTGATTAAAAAAAGAGCAGCAAAGAATGGCAAAGACAATGTCCTCTGCATTGGTGATGGCATCGAAACAGTTGTGTTATAAGGTCAAATATCCTCAGTTCTTTAAGGAAGGACCAAACTAGTCTATGACACAAGTAAAAATCAGTAATAGTAGGTGAAGTAATAGAAATGAGGTATAATTACATTTTTTAATGAGGAGTAGTCCTATATACTGCCTATATGAACTGGCAAAGTCTTCTTATATTTTTATTGGAAAGAATACTGATACAAGTGATCTTTAGGAAGGAAGGAGGGGGAATTCATTGACTCATATAATTCATGGGAATTGAAATGCAGACATAGTTGTAAGGCTGGGAATCAGAGAAACAGGAAAACTATCAGAAAAATACTCTTTCCATCTTTCTCAGGAACTCAGAGGTGCACAGTTCAGTCTTGTGAGTCTTGCCTAATAAAATTCTCTCTCAAATCACACCTTAGCTTCTTGTGCTCTTAATATATCACAACTGTAATTTCCTTCTACTTCCTTGGGATCCATTGCCCCTTTCTTTATCATAACACTGGCACTTTGGTTCCAAATGCTAACCAATTCACACCTTCTAGACCCTATTTTTAAAATGCTATGTGAAATATTTCATTTACTAAGTTACTGTTTTCAGATCAGGCAATAAGTAAATTAGCCACCCAATATATAGACTGAATCTGGAATAATCTGTAGCTCAGGATCATGTAGGATGCTGACCGTTCAGCAGGGGTGGAAACAATTCCAGTTTTTTGAGAAGACATCATGACAAAGTAGGTAAACACAAAATAGGTCTACTACAAACTGTCATTTATGGTCTATTTTTTTCAGGTTGCAAAATCAACATGTGATTAAAGATAACGCATGATTATGTTTATAATAGTAAAATATCCTATGGATTCTGGTATGTTTTCCTCCAATCTACTTCCATGCATGTGTTCCCAAGAGCATACATCATACACATTAAAAAAACAAACAAACAAAATATCAAAAAACAGTTACAGGACCTCACTCTGTATTTTTATATAACTCACAGTTCTGGTTGTTTTCTTATATTAATCCCTGAAATATTTAATGACTATGCAATATTTTCTTTTAGAAATTAATCACCTATATTTATGTCCTCACAGGAACCTGACCTGAGTCTCATACACTCAATAACACTATGGCAAATATCCTTTCATCTAGCTATTTCCATGGACTGAGATCAGGTCCATAAAACAGTCACAGAAATAAAACAGCTAGATAAACTGACATTACTTTTTAAAACTATTGAAATAAATTGCTAAATTGCTTTTACAAAAATTTGTGTTGACTTTTATTTTCACTTAATGTACATGGAGCTATCATTTCACTCTAATCAGTTATCTCTAGTATGGAGCTAATGACCTTATCAGGTAGACCATTGCTAGAGAGTTCAGATGGAATGCAAGAGTGAGTTGTCAATGTTTAAAGTATCAAAATCTAGAATTAATTGCAAATATAATCCTTATCTTGCATTTGCTTTCATATTTGTAATGGCCAAGCAAGAATACTCAACATTCTCTTAAAATTTTAATATTCCATAAGGTATTAGGTCATGTCATCAATACAACTCCCAGCATTTTAAAATTAATTTGTTCATCTATATTTTCATTCTCAATAAATATTTGACATCTACTGTAAGCCTGGGCTGTGCTTGATACTAGGGACACACAGATGAAGAAAATGTTTTCTAAATACTCAGCTATTACAATGCAATATTATACATATGAAAGAATACATGCAGAGCAATAGGTATCAAGAGGAAGAGATGGTTAACTCTGTTTACAAGAGACAAACAAGGGTGATTTCCAGACAGTGACATTATTCTAGTATAAACACTAAAGTATTATTACAAAGAAAATACAAACCAGCTAAGCATGTAGTTGGAGAATAGAAAGAAGAGATACATTAACCAGACAGTGAAGTGTCTCTGTTATCTCAAGTAGCTTGGAATTTATCTTGAAAGCATGAATGAGCCATTAAAGGTTTGGGCAAATTAGAGGTTGTTGGAACGATGCAGGGAAAGATGAGGAGATGCTGATAATGTGGAAGCCCTGGAGAGCAGTAAGGAGATTTGGCGATATTTAGGAGATAAAATCAAAGGTATTTATCAACCAATTAGAAGTGGATTTTGTAGAAGTGGGAGCTAAAGCTTTTTAAAAAAAATTTGGTTATTAATAGATAAGTAGATGGTGGTTCTTTGAATATAATTCAGAGAAAGGTAAGGTCAGTTTGGGTTTTATTAAATTTAAGGTGATTGAAGGATTGGAATTTATGTGTACAAATTTGGAACTTCATAGATAAGTGAAAACCTGTGATAAAAAATTTGACAGTCAAAAGCATTTAATAGATTATGTCATATTTGAAAATTGTCAGTTGGGGGAAGTATAAAGCTAACAAGACTATATTGATGTAAAATGGAACCCTAAGAATAATGAATGTTCATTTAAACCCTATTCAGGAGAAAATACCTAGTAAAGGAGACAGAATCAGTGTTCATATAAAGATTCACTGTTGTTAAATAAGAGAATAAATGTTTAGAGTAGCAAATTTTGTTGATCATAGCAATGAGACCAAGTAAAACAAGGGCTTACATTGCCCAGTACACTTTGTAAATGGGAGTCACTGTTAACCTGAGTCATTCATAGTGGTTTTGGAAGAGTTCTAAATCATACTGTTGTAGAAGGAGTAGAGATTGGTAGGTGAGAAATAGACAGGAAACATACAGATTCAAGCATTTGATGGTGAGGTGAGGAATATGATACATAAATATTGGCTTGTCCATAGTGGAATGAAATTCTAGGGTAGGAATATCTCTGATAATAAACAAGGGGTATGGTTAGTGATAAGAAACAGGACAGTCTATGGATATCCCAACAGGTCAAAAGTGAGAACACGTTTGGATTCAATATGGCAGTTCTATGTCTATAAGGTTCCATAGAGTTAAAATTGAGAACTCCTATCCTGTTCATTTGGTTTCCAAAACAGGTATTCCAATTCAGGCATACAGGACCCAGGATTTCAACATCCCAGCACAGTCAATATTACCAAAGCATCTGATGACTCCCATCCTTGTGCATTTTGTAAGTTTCAAAGAACAAATGTCCCTCTATATGAAAAAAAACAACAAAAAACAAAAAAAACAAAAACAATCCCAAACTGTAGAAAGACACAAAATTCAGTTGCATAAAACTGTCTGAGTAGATGCAGCCTGGAGACCAATAGTATGTAAAATTTAACAGGCAAAACTCTACTTTCTTCCTGACTTTATCTTCACGTACTGGCAAAGTTTCTGGTACATGGTAGGCATAATAAAAATATGGGGTTGATGAATTTTGGTGACCCCAGAGTGGGGAGATTACAGGAACCATGGAAAATGTATTTCATCCTCCCTTTGTATAATTTAGCAGAGAAGGTAAAAGAAATGTTAAGATTATGAGCACATAGTTGGTTTCTAAAAGCAAACTGACACTGCAGAAAAGATAGCCATCTTTCGTATGTTTAATCATTCACCTATTTCCTCTACTTTTCCATTGGTCCTCCTACTTCCTACATTTTCTATGATCATAAATCTATTACTTTCATGTTTTCTCTTCCTACTTTTCTTCCTTCTTTCCTTGCTAGTGAACTTTTGTTTTTTTTTTTTTAAGATTTATTTATTTATGCATACAAGCACTGGGGTACAGGCCAGAGGTGGGGGGGGGGTGAGAGGATTCACCACAGACAGAGAAGGGAGCAGAACAGGCAGAT
>JAGFMF010011983.1:4024506-4056830 GCA_019455555.1 Galemys pyrenaicus
TGTGGGTCCCCTCTCTGGCCGGCAGCAGGGATCGAACTCGTGCTGCAGTAGCTGCGGTTTGCTTCATAGTGCGTTGCTTAACCCACTGCGCCACCAGGGAGGCCCGCTAGTGAACTTTTGGCATTTAGTTTTAGCTATGTTAACCTGAAGAGAAGTGATCATATGTTGTATTATCTATAGAACAAATCAGTGTCATCTTTCCAAATTATAAGTGATATCCTGCTCCAAAATTCTTATGGGCCTACATTGTTCTCAGGAGCATGTCCAAAATCATTCAAAATTTTTAAGTCCATGCTTAATCTGGCCTTACCTATTCCCGATTATATTATCTCTCCCCCCCACCTTCTCCTCTTCCTCCCCCTCCCCTTCCTTCTCTCTCTCTCTCTCTCCTTTATTTCCATGTTCTATGGTTGCTACAGCCCTTCCCAATTAGAGTCCTTGCCAGTAGTGTCTGAGATGCTCTTCCTAACCCACTTTCCCTTTTCTCAAAACTATCTGCTGCCCTGCCACACAGATCATAGCTGCTTTCCTGATTCTATACCTTCAAGACAGGCTATGTTTTCTGTAACAAATACAATATAGATTTAAATGAGTTGCTTTCACCCCTGTGTCATAATCTTTTGCCTTATAGAATATAATCTCCACAAGGTCTGGGATTTATCCATTTTTTTTTAACTCTATGTTTCCACTGACATATTGTAAGCACACAAAAATATTTTTTGGAAAAATAGATGAAATGATGAGGGTTGAGTGAAAATGTAAGACCCACTCATAATTAGTATACCTTTAATTGACTTTCAAGGAAAAGTGTCTGGAAGCACACCACAAAGAAGAAAATCTAAATCTTTCTTGACCTCCTTAACATGTAAGTTTAATGGTCAGGTAGTTAGGGAAGTGAAATTTGATTAACTGAATCCTAACTATTTAAAGTTCCCAAGTTAATGATCTTTTACTGTTTAGTGTTAATTAAAGAACCAATTTTAACTTAAAAAATATAGGCATCCATCCCTGCTACATGTAGCACAATTGCAGGTTCTGTCCATAGAATGTTATATAAATCTATTATAAATTCCCAGAATTAAATATATTACAACTTCACTATCTTAATACTAGATAGTGATTACTTCTTTCTTTGATGATTAGAAGTTTTAATCAGCCTTTGGACCCTCACTATGGATGTCAGAAACTGTCAACAATGTTATGTTAATTAAGACAGAAAAACAAACTAAAAGTCACTTTAATAAGAAAGGGAATAAAAAGATTACCCCACCTCAAATTTCAATGAACCAGAAATTAACTATTTTTGGAGATCTTCTTCCCCCAATAGTTTCTGTGGTAAAATAAACATAACATAGAATTCATCAAATTTTGCTCCAATTTTTAAGATTAAAGATGCAATTTATATGGTAGAAACTAGCTAGCTGTGTTCCAAACCTGTTGCTACTTTCCATAACTTCTCCATAAAAGACTATCATATAGCTCCTCTGTGCTTTTTCCTCATCTAGTAGTTGAATGGGAAGACCAGGAAGTCCAAAAGGTCAGTAGACCCATACTATGAAGGCTGGTGATTCCCTGAATCCTCACATAGGTGGCCTAACACACTAGACTAACTACGATCATTTAATGTGGAGAATGCAACTTGGAATTTGGATGGTTCAAAGTTATAGAGCCAGACATGATCCTGACAAGTGTTTTCCATTGCACATATAAATACTGATTGATAGCTTTTTCTAGATTTTGAACTAGCGGATATATGGTGGTTACTTTTGTTTCCTCTTAATTGATCAGCATCTAAAAGTCAGTGGTAGCAGTTGAAAGCAGGCTAGGACAAGCTGCACATGCTTTGAGGATGGTGCAATTCTCCATGGAATGCTCAGGGCACTCCTGCATTCCTATCAGAATGTGATGTTGGTTGCCATAACAACAGGGTGGTGGCATTTATTTCTGCTGAACAGAAAACATCTGAAGCACAGGCTGCACCTTTCCCAAACTGAATGCTCTACTTAGAAGTAATTTGCACAGATTCACTATCTTAGAAGTAATTTGCACAGATTCACTATCCTATACCACTATAATTCTCTGCTGAATTCCACTCTCCACTATAAAGGGCAAAGGGCCTCAGCTCAGACTTGCCTGTCACCATTGTCTCCCTTTTCTGCTCCTTGGGAAGATTAGGGTAATATAGAAGTGTTCTTGTGATTGGGGAGAACATAAACATAAAAGTGTCAGGTATAAACTGCTCCCTGTTAGTGAAAGGCAGGAAGTTCCTTACTCATTCTGAATCACTGTACTGAGATGAATCTGATAGTAAGCTCTACTAGGAGTAACTTAGAAAATACAACTGTAATTTCTCTCCTTAAAATAATACTATTAAGACGACTTGGGGAAGGAGGAGATCTTTAGGTCAGTGAAGCTCACTTAGAATGATCCTTTCCTAAAACAGTAAAAACACCACGGAGTGATAATGTTCTTCCCTTGTTTAGAACACTTAAGTACCTTCCCAGTGTAAAAAACATCCAGGTCCTTAAGGAGGCCTTAACTTGTACCTACTCATTTCATGCCAGTCTTGCAATCTGTATTCACATCAGCCTTACTTCTTTCAGTTGTTCACAAAGCCATCCTTGATGTTATGGTATTTGTAAATATTATTTTTTTTTAGAGTTTTAAACCTATAACCCACAAGGCAGATACCACAATGTAAACCAACTTTACCTTGACAAACATAATTTTTTAAAAACTGAAAAGGTATTATTGACACATCAAACAATTCTAGAAATGCAAAAACAGTTAATCAAAGGGACATACACACTCCTGTGTTCATTGTAGCACTGTCTACAATAATCAAGCAAGTTATAGAAACAACCTAAGCACCTGAAGACAGGTAAATGTATCAGAAAAAAAATAAGAACAACAAAACAAAGATAAACAGACAACTATGAATCAGAGACATTCTGCAGGGGAGAGGGAGAGACTGGGGTCATAACGGGTGGGAAGACACAAGGGACTATCGTGATGGTGCACAGGTGAATTGGTGGTAGAAATTCTATGGGGAAAATACCCGAGAAAAGAAAGCAAACATTGAAGGAAAAATTTTTTTGAAAGATATGTTACAGATACATTATAGTATGCTATTCATCTTTAAAAATATAGACAAATGCTTGCCATCTGGGACAACATGGATTGAACTGGATGAGATTATGCTAAGCAAAATAAGTCAGACGGAGAAAGACTCTTTCTTTAACTCATGTAAAATATAGAGAAGCCAAACAAAGGAACAAACAACACTATATTTGATTTTTCTCTGGCATAGAATGTTCTCTGTGGACCTAGTTTTAGTAACCACATCTCATCCATTAGAACTCTTTTGAGACAGTACTGCCTCAGGCTCTCCTTGACTCCCAGATTAGGTTACAAACACTTTTCACATGTCTATTGTGAGTTGTCTTATATTTTTAAACCCTTCCCTTCTGACCTTATCTTGGTAGTCACCATCCTAATGTTTCTTCTTATAGAAGTAGTATATACCCAAAAATTGCTCATACCAATTTTATAATGAGCTTACTTTGTGGAAGGAAATACAAGTAAAAATGGTGCCATATTCATGAGGCGTTTCCAAGGCTGGTGTAGCTAAGATAGGGGATATTCTTTCTCTCTAGATTTCAGAAAGAACAGGATATGGACCAGAAGGGCCAAGAAACCACTAGGGATTTTAATATGAGCAATTAATAAAAACACCTTTACTGTTAGAAGCCAAAAAGACAGGCTGTTTCTACTTGCATATAATGTAGTGACAACTGATTTAATGTTTTGTCATTGTTCTTTAAAAAACAAAACTAAACAAGAGAAGGAGCATAGTGTGATGGTATAACACACTCTAAAGTCAAACTCCTGTATTCAGTGTCCTTTCTGCTTTCTATTTTGTGTTTTGAGCTACCACATTAATGTCTTTGGCTTCAGTTACTTTACTGGTAAAATGGAAATGCCACAAGGACTCACATCTCATGGGGGTGGTGATGATTAAGTTAGTTAACAGTGTTAAAATATTTTACATAAATGGCACAGAATAAGCCGTCAACAGATGTTACTAATGAGACTTAGCAATTTTTTCAGTAATAACTAGTCTATGGTTATTTAAGGCCTATCTCTCAAAAAATACTGATCCTGAAACCTGACCTACTTGATTACTATATCACCAGCAGTGAGCATGAACCTGATACATAGTATGAGTATGCACCTAACAAATGTGTCTGCAGAGTGAATTTTTAAAATGAATGAATGAATGCGTGAATGAATGAAGATGAAAGTGCAAAGCTAACATCACTAATTCTACTGAGGAATAACAAAATAAATAGTATTTTTTAATTACTTGTGAGAGGAGTAATATTTTAAGTAAGGCTGTCTTTATCCACTAAAATTATATAAAAGTCAAATAGTTGGAAAGAACAAAGACTTCTGATTGAAATATTTAGGCTAAAACTTCCTGTCATGGGTTGCCCTGCTGGTCTGATGTATCGTTGCTATGCCATAAGGTGCAACTGCTTGAGAGATAAAGAAGTGATCCTTTAAGATGTTTTATTCTAAAAAAAAAAAAACACCCTCATCAATTATACACTTAATTCTTGAATTTTATGAGAGATAAAAGCAGTCCTAATAGCTATATAATATCTGTTCTCAAATTCTCCCGTTGCACGCTCTGCCTCCCGTAGGGGACATTTGCCAGTACATGGTGTTCCCTATCATTTTTCAAATCATCTGCCATGACTACAACTTAATATCCATCCCATTTCTGATAGCAGGTCTCTCTCTATATTCTGCTTCCCATTTCAATGTCTTCGTACAGACATGAAATTAAAAAGTCAAATTTCATAATATGCCATGGTTGTTTGCATTGGAATGATAACTGGGCATGTACTCAGGTATAGGTGAGTAACCTTGGGGGAAAAAAAAAAAACACCTGGGTACATGTTTAAGGATACGTGAAGTTATAGTTATTGAAGGAGATATGGGCAGTATATGAAAATGAGAAGGCAGCTAGCCACCTTGGTGCTGAGAGACATGTATGAACCAGTTGAGTAGCTCTGTCAGTCACACTATTAACCTGGAGAGGCACTCACAGTGAAAGTAAACCTTAAGAGGGTATCTTTTGTGCTAAGTGAAATAAGCCAGAAGGAGGAAGATAAATATCAATGGTGTTACTTACATGTGGAATATGCAGAAACCAAACTTTAAAAACTAACCCTTGAAAGCTGATCATAAAAGTAAGGCATCTGAAGCAAGGAGGTGAAGGGGTGAGAACAGGGTGAGGAGAGAGCACAATGGACTATGGGTGGTGGCTTATGGTAGTTTTATTGGTGGGTGCACTATGGCAACTATATCTGAAGGGAGAGATTCTATACTTTCAAAATATTAACATCAATGTAAATAAATGGTACAATAAACTTTTTTTTAAGGAAGAAAGTGTGTTTATATCTCCATAAACTTTCTTTCAGATTGACTGATAGACAATCAACATCCAACATTGTTTAAGTATGAGAAGTACAAGATGATTCGGCACATAGATTAACCAGAAAATGTCTGTGAGTATGTTTGTGTGTGTGGTAAGAACACTTAAGATGTACTCTCTTTGGAACTTTAGGGTATATAATATAGTATTGCTAACTGCAAATAACCATGCTGCTCATCAGACCACCAGAACTTACCTTATAACTTGAATTGTGTGCCCTTGGGCCAACATCTGAGGCCCTACACCCTAGCTTCAGGTAATCAACAGTTTATTCTCTGCTTCCATGAGTTCAGCTTTTAAATTCTACATATACATGAGATTATGCAGTATTTGTCTTTTCTATCTGACTTATTTTACTTAACATGATGCTATCACAGTTTACTCATGTTGTCACAAATGGTTGGATTACTTCCTTTCTCATGGCTGAGTAATATGCCATTTCATGTGCATCTGTAATATGTCTTTTTTAAAATTTATTTAACATTCATCTGTTGACTTCTGCTTAGGTGGTTTCCATATCTGGATTGTGTGACTAATGTTGCAGCTAACATGGAAGGGCAGGTATTTCTTTGAGATCCTAAATTCACTTACTTTGAATATATACCCAGAAGTAATATTGTTTATTTATGTGGTAATTATATTTTTAAATTTTTTGAGGATCTTCCATACTGTTAAACATAGGAACTGTACCACTTACATTTCCACCAATGGTACACAGTGGTTCCCTTTTTTCTATCCTCACCAATACTATTATCTCTTTTTGATAGCAGCCATTGTACAACAGATGTAAAGTTCAATATGGTTTTGATTTGTTTCCTTGATAATTAGTAATGCTGAGCACCTTTTCTTGACTATGTGTTTATCTTCCATGGAAAAGTACCTAAGATTCTCTAGAGTTGTTATGAGTTCCATATTTATTTTGGTTATTAACTTCTTTTGGGCTACCTGGTTTAAAATATTTTTTGCCCATTCTATAGGTTGTCTTTTCATCTTGTCATTTCTTTTCCTATGATTTTTAGATTGTTGTAGTTCTACTTGTCCACTTAATGACTTTTGTTTCAGTGACTGTGCTTTCGGTGTCATCCAGTAAATTGCTAACAACACTAATGTTATAGAGATGTCCCTCCTTATATTTTCTTATGGGAAATTTATGGTTTGGGTTCTTATGTGTCTTAATCCATTTGGAGTTATTTTTGCTGTATAAGAAAGGGCTCAAATGTCATTTAATGTTTGTGGCAATCCAGTTTCCCTACAGCAACTCTGAAGAGAGTTTTCTCTCCCTATTGAGTATTCTTGGCTCCTGTGTTCATTTACTGTATATGTAGGAGTTTCTTTCTGGACTCTTGATCTGTTCTACTGGTCTACGTGTTTTTTTTTTTTTTCTAATGCTAGCTCAATGCTCTTTTGATTATGGCAGCTTTATAGTACAGTTAGAAGTCAGGAAGTATGATGATTCAGCTTGTTCTTCTTTCTCAGGATTATTTTGGCTATTAGGGTCCTTGTATGCTTCCATGCCAATTTTATGACTTTTTTTTCTTATTTCTGTGAAAATGTCATTGGAATTTTGATGAGGTTTGCATTGTGTCTATAGATGGATTTGAACAGAACAGACATTTTTAATGTTAATTCTTATCCATGAGCATTGGATATTCTTCCTTTTGTCTTCTTTGATTTCTCTCATCAAAACATTATTATACTTTTCAGTATACAAATCTTTTGTCTCCTTTGTTAAATTTATTCCTTAGTATTTTATAGTTGATGTTATTCTAAGTGGTGATGTTTTCTTTAATTCTTTTTCATTGTTTTTGTTCAGTTGTTTTAAGTCATTCATATGCCCAAATGGTTTTACTTCAAAGGAGCTCTGTTTGAAAACCCTGATATGATACAGGGAAACTTTCTTGAGATTGGGAAGCTGTGAAAAGTTTTTGTATTTGTCCGTTAAAAATATGTGCATGATCCACTACTGGAGAAATAAACACCTAACAAGTCAAGGTTGTTGTTGTTTTTTCCAGTAATTTTGCTAGTGAGTTTTGTCAAAATCTTCAAGGGGTAATACTGGAGATTAAGGGATGATAATGGGTATTTTGATATTCAATCAAAGGCATCTTGGTGCAAGGCTTCTGTAGAAAGTATAGAAGCCTATACTTATTCAGAAGTATAGGTTATTCTGTAGGCTCTTTAATTGGATTTAATTTGGATTTAACAAATTTTATTTGTCAAGCATATTACAGTTGTGACAGTGTGAGAATGGAACAAGACAGGTAAGGTGAAAAAACAGAGTAGAACAATGCTGACAAGTTATCAATCAATTAATCAATACTGTATAACTAATTGATTACCAATTGTGAATTCTTCAGAGTTTTCTGAGGTAGATAATAGTTTCTGTCTTCAACTGCTTATAATTTGTAGTTTTCAATTAGAATATCCAACAGAAAGTTATGTAATTGGAAAAACTTCATCAAATCAATAAATCTATATTCATAAAATTATAGAAGAGAATGATGTGACAGTATGTTTCCTCTTCCTTATATTTCTAGTATTTGATATAAATATTTGATGTTTTCATATTCCAATATTATTATTTTCAGGATCACTTTACTTTCTCATGTCTCCTTTTTTCTCATGTATCACTGAGGTGGATAATCTTATTCAAGATAAAAATAAGTTGAGGAATCTATTTTTATTATTATACATTTTAAGAAAGATATTTGGAAAGAGTATATGGAAGCATGTTGTTAAGATATTAGTACTCATACCTAATACTGATGTGAAATATAATGGTGGAGATTACATGAACAGCAGACAGAAGATTAAATAGCAATACTTGATTAAAGAAAGGAAGTTCAGAGGTGTGATTACCTTTGGCATTTTAAATTCATGCCACACCATATCTAACAGTATATATCTGACTTCCTTAAAAAAAACCCAGGTGTTTTCCTTTCCTTATGTATTTTGAGTATCATAGTTTTATCTTTCTGAAGAAAACTTTGATAGCTCTGATACATTAAGCAATCCTTGGGTGAGTCTGCATTTTGAGAGATGCTGTCTTTTATGTGCTGGGGTTGCATTAGTCCTGCATTCTGGGCAGGAGACCAAAGGGACAAAAACACATTCCTGAGCCTTCAACATAAAGCATTCCATTCGTGCAGGCCTGGCACCAGACGATGAAATATCAATTATTACGAACATATTCTGGGCACTTAGAGGCATTACTCATTCTTCAATGTGGAATGGGAATTTGTGTTTCAGGAGAAGGAGGGAGTTGGCAGGTGCAAAGAGAATCACTGCAGTAAAAAATTTCCCCTATAAAGAGAGATGTTGTGTGTAGAGTGTGGGCAAAACCTCCTGCATTACTTAATAAATTTTTCGTGGTGTGGAGAAGCCAGGTTACATTTCCCAGTGAACCATATCCATCGACGATTGCTTTGATTTCATTGTACAGGAGGCTTAACAAACAGCCAAAGGATTTATGTTTTAGTGGAAAGCACGGTATAACCTTCAGCAGAAAACCTTCAGAAAGAAACTATGTGCTTAGACTGTCAAATGCATTTAAATGTGGAAACAATCTAAGAAAAAGGGACATCTGTGTGCCATGTTCCAGTTTGAGTGTCCTCTGAATTATTCCTCTAGGGACAAGTCCACAAAGAATAGCATGTACATACTTCTTGACCTTAGCAACTTATGCATTTCTCTGGTTGATACCATAGAGACTGGAGAGAAAATATTTTATGGTAAGATGGTGAGATTTTTTTTTTCCCCTTTGAGGGATTTGTGTCTTTAAGAGACATTCCGACTTCTCTCTCTCTCTCACTCTCTCTCTCTCTCTCACACAAACACACACATACACAGACACACACATGCACACACACATTTTGTTTCCTGCTGAGGACAAAGGCAGAACAATAATTTGAAAATACATTATTTAAAAATCCATTCCCCTAATTTTAAAAATAAAATTGTGAATAATATCATCTGGTATTTGTCTTTCACCTCTGGCATATTTCACCTAGCATAATGTCCTACAAATCCATAGATTTGTCAGGAGTTCATCTATCTTTATAGCTGAATGACATTTCTTCTTATATATGTACCACATCTCCTTAATGTAGTCATCTGTTGTTGAGCACTTAGGCTGGTTCCATGACCTGGTTATTTCAAAATAGTGCTGCAATGAGCACAGAAGTATATATATCCTTTGAGTTTGTGTTTTTGCATGGATAATGCTAACAAGTGGAATTACTGGATCACATGTTAGATCCTTTTTATTCTTTTAAGAAACTTCCATATTGTTTTCTTAGGGGATGGACCAGGCTATGTTCCCAGTGTACTAGGGTTCCCTTTTCTCCACATCTTCTCCAGCATTTTTTGTTTCTGGCATTTTTGTTTGATTTTTATTGGTATGGGTCACTCTCACTAGTGTGTGGTTGTATCTAATTGTGGTTTTGATTTCCATTTCCCTGATGATAAGTGACCATGAGCATTTTCTCATGTACCTGCTGGTCTTCTGTGTGTCTTTGGACATGTGTCTATTTAGCTTCTCTGTCCATTCTTTGATTGGTTCTTTTGTTATCCTTTTATTGAATTGCATGAGTTCTTTGTACACTTTGGGTATTAGTTTCTTGTTGGATATGTGGCATGATGTATGATCTTTTTGACATATTACTGAATTCAGTTTGTTAAGATTTCATTGAGGATTTTTGTATCTGTGTTCTCCAGGGATATTGGCCTATAGTTTTTATTTTTTGTGATATCCTTATCTGCTTTTGATTATAAAATGATGTTGGCATCACAGAATGTGTTTGACAGGATTCCACATTCCTTTATTTTTTGGAAGAATTTGAATAGGTATTATCTTTCAAAGTTTGGTAGAATTCAGTATTGAACTGTTTGGTCTTGGGCACTTTTTGGTGGGGAGTTTTTGTTGTTGTTTGGTTGGTTGGTTCTTTTTACTGTTTCAATTTCTTAGTTTCTAATTGGACTGTTCAAGTTTTCTATTTTTTTATGATTTAGTCTTGGGAGGTTTTATGGTTTTAAGAATTTGTTGATTTTTGTTAATAGATTTTCTAGTTTGTTGGCATAAAGATGTTGGCCTAAGAGTAGTCTCTTAAGATCTGTAATTTTGAGATGTCTGTTTTAACTTCTCCTGTTTAATTTTTAATTCCATTTTTTTTTAGTTTCTCCTTTCTTCCTTTGTGAGCCTTGTTAGAGGCTCATATATTTTATTAAGGAAACAACTTTTGGTGTCATTCTTTCGGACTGTCTTTTTTCCCACTTATTTCTGCTCTATATATTATTATTTCCTTCATTCTACTGTCTTTGATTCTGTTTGTTTTTTTTCCTAGTTCCTTAAGGTTAGAGGAAAGATTATTTGATCTCTTTTTCATTTCTTTATGTGGTCCTGTACTGCCACTGACCTCCATCTTAGAACTGCTTTTGTTGCATCCCTGAGTTTCTAGTATGTCGTGTCTTAATTTTCACTTGTCTCCACATATTTTAAAATTTCTTCGATTCCCTCCTTAATTCAGTAGTTATTCAGCAGTTTTTGTTCAGTTCCCACATAACTAGAGATTTTCCCTGTCATTAATTTCTAGTTTATACTATTGTGAAGATGCTTGCTATGTTTTCAATATTCATGAATTTATTGATACTTGTTTTGTGAACCAACTTATAGTAGAGAGTCTTGCAGAATATAATATTCTTGGCTGGCAGTTTTTAATCTTTAATTATTTTGAACACACAGTTCTATTTTCTCCATTTCTTTAAGGCTTCCACAGAGAAGTCAGATATTAAGCCTGAAGGAGTTCCATTATAAGTCATATGTTTCTCCCACACTAGCCCCTCATTGTCTTTGAATCTAGCTAATATCACTATTATGTGTCTTGCTGTACATCTCTTTAAATTTAAGTTACCAGGTATTTTTTAGCTTCATGGATGTGCATATATAGTTCATTCCCCAGTGAGAAAGTTTTCATCTATTATTTCCTTGAATAGGTTATTTGTTCCCCTATTTCTCTCTTCTCCTTTAGGGATAGCCATTATTCTTATGTGGCTTTCTTAATGGTGTTGGGTTCTTCTCAATTATCCTCTCCATTTTTATTTTTACATATCCTTTCTCTATATACTTCCACCTGGATTCTTAGTGCATTATGGACTTTGAGGTTATTACTTTGATCTTTTCTACTCCCATAGCTTCCTCTAGAGTTCTTGACCTCATTTATTGTGATCCTATTTATTGAGGATCTTTAACTCCTGAATTTCTGTTATTTTAACTCTTCAGTTTCTATTTTCTGTTCATTGATTTATTTCTGAGCTCATTAATTTGTTTTCCTGAATTTTCTTGTATTTCTTTGGCTTGCCTGTCAGAATTTTCTTCTGTCACAATGAGTTTCTTTTTTATGGCATTTATGAATTCTTTATATTAACAGGAGATAGTCTTCTCTTTTTTGTGTTTAGATTCTGAAGAGATGTTCTCCCTTGAAATGGTATGCCCTCTTGAGATCTTCTGTTTCTATGTATTATATTTTTTGTCTGCCCGTTTTGCTATTTGAGGTCTCTTGCTTTTATTACTATTTTAATATCAATACCAGTAGCTTAATGGGTTAAACTGTCTTACTCTTTGCACAGGTGATTCTGTGGATGTTTGATTTTACTTTGTCCTTTGGTTGCTTTTGTATGTACAGGGATATGTCTTGTAATTATTTAGTCAGCAGGCCGATATTATTAGTGTGGATAAATTATGGTCAGACTGGCTCCTGTCTGAGGTACCCCTTATAAGACTCCTCTCTGGGTATCAGGATGAAAGACTCAACAGTCCCTGTACTCTCAGTACATCTGGCAAGTCTAGCATCCTTTCAGTAGGTCGGACAAAGGAGTGCAGATCAGAATGCTTCCTCTGCAGTTCTCTTCAGTGGGGATGCACCATGTGTGGAGTACTGGAACTCTTCCACAAGCCTTTCTCTTACTTCAAGGGTGTGGACCTCTACATAACCTCTGCTCCCTTCTCCCTACATTCTCTGGCTGGGTCAACAACCCTGCTATCATTGCCCTCTACTGTAAATCACAACTCCCAGGTTCCTCTCTCTATCCATCCTGTTGGATGTACTGTGAAACTTTTTTGTCTCCAACCTGCTGATGTCTATAATAGTGTCTTCTCTCCAAAGTATAATCAATCCCACTGTTATTTATAGGCCTGTCTCTCTGACCTATGTTACTATGTCTTACTGCTCCAGTGCACCATTGGAGGTCCTGTTGTTGATTCCGTAGCCAGTGGCTGGGCTCCCACAGCTGGTGGTTGGAAGTTTCAAGGTTCTCCCAACTAATATGTGGGCTTCTGCATACTTAAGCTATAGGTAATGAGGAACCTGGCTCAAGCTTATGAAGTTGGTGGCTGGCAGTTGGGCTCTTGTGTTTGCTAAATGGGGTCCCAGAATAACGTGAGTCTTGTTCAATGAAGCTGACAGCTGGTGGCCTATCTCTCATGGCAAGTAGTTGGCAGTTGGGAGTGGTTGGATTGGTGGCCAGGCTCCTGGAGTGGCTGATGGCTGGGCTAGAGTCTCCCCTCCCATGGATGGTGCTCCTAGTGCACATTGTAGTCCTTTGTCTTATTTTCAGGAGCTACTGACCTTGCTCTGTTGAGATGTGAACCTGAATCTTCACTCTGCCAATGTCTTGCCTAAATCTATAACGGTTTTCTGTGGAGTCTTTAAGGTATGGGAAAAACAAAATTATCTGTTTGCTAATGAAATATGTAAATTTGGAAATTATAACATTTTATAGAGAATAACTAAGAAAATTATTCATCTAGTTCACCTACTAAAGGTGACACTTTATATACATATATTTCATCTATGTTTGTCTATTCCATCTATATGTTTATATGCAGATACAAGAGTATACATATTTATAAAGACGTACCATATTATATCCTAATTTCTCCCACTGTACTTAGATCTTGAAGTTTTTTTCTTGTCTATATAAATTTTTCTAAATTTAATATGAGATTATTGCCTCACATGTTCAGTCCAAATATCTATTTATACATAAATATCTTATTTATCTACTCTCCTAGCAGAGGTTGACATTCTGTGTTCCCTTATTCAGATACTTGTGATAAAAGGTATAAGAGGATGGGATTGGGTTAATATATTTTTTTCTTTTTCAGAAATTGTCTTGTTTCAGAGCACCCAGATGATGGATAATAAGAGACAGGTGGGGAAGTCAGCCTGTTTCATAGTTGATTAGAAAACAGCCTTTCCTCTACAAACTTCCTGACCAAATTGTCCCCTAGTAATCAAAGAATTCTGGGCTTTACTATGAGCTCTTGACCTCTTATTCAAATATAATTCCTCAGAAGAGATACTGTTTGAAGCTCTCCTTCATAATTGCATTATAAATGAATTTTCAGAGAATACATTTAGAAGCAAGCCTGAGAGATCAGAGCTGGAAAGCAACAAAGAAAAGTGAGAGGTGTGTATTCTGGTGTCAATATAGTTGGGGTTGCTGCCCTAATGACAGGATGCCCAGAATGGACCTGATTGGTACACTGATTATTCTAAATCAAAGGCAATTGAGAAATAGCCAATCCAAGAGCAACATTCTGCCCAATTACTTGTTGCCTGAAAAGCAGGAACTAATGATCACCTTCCCAGCACTTGGAAGTGGGAGACAGTCTTATCACTCCAGACTAGAGTTTCCAATTTGTTTTCCTATGTAAACAAACAAAAAACTCACAAAGTTCCTTTCTAAATTACATATAAATCTAAACATTTCTTTGTCCTGTATTTTTTCCCTTTCCTCCCAAATTTATCATCCCTTCCTAAAAATTACGTAACCTAGCCTTGTTGACCTGATCATGGCTTCTATATTTTATAGACCTCTATGCACACAAAATATGACTCTTCTCCTTCTAATCTCTTTCATGTCAATTTATTATGGAACTAGCCAAGTGACTCAAAGGAGGTAATGGGGATATATCCCTAAAGTTCCCACACACATAAAAGGGGGTTCCACTTCTTGGGGCTGCGAGAAGACTAGAACTTTAATTTTAACAGAACACAGTGATCTGGGAACCTGGGACTCCTCGGGTATGTTTGATAACTTGAATAACACATAAATAGTCCAGTGTTGTGTGCTTTCTATAAAGAGGCAAAAGTCAGAATGAAGACCTAGCTTCGTTTAGCTTTACAGTGAACAGACAAACTGTTGAGTCAATGACCTGGTTAAGTTATTTTGACAACTCAGGCTAATGACATTTTTCTTGAATGTTCTACATGGACAGCATCATGATAGTCTGCTTTACTATACAATTAGGAATACTAACTTTGCAGCATATATGGAATATATATTTTATTTAAAATATTATTTTGTAAATATTATTGGTTTATTAATTTTCAATAATTAAATATTTTAATTTTTCTGAAAGGTTTTTTTTCCTTGGCTCCTTCTATTCATCCATTCTTTATACCAAATCCCAGTATAATTTGGTACCACCATTGAAACATACAACTTTAATGCCTACCACTGTATCTTTGGACACTGATCCTCACAAGCCCATCTGGCATCTTTAACATACATGGTAATGAGTGTTAGAACTTTGCCTTGATATTCCTTCTGCCTGAAACCTTCCTGATACTGCCATAAGAGTTTCTTCCTCATTTCAAGATGCTGCTCAAATATCATCTGCAAAGGAGGTCTTTAAGGCCACTCTGTTTAAAGTACCACTCCTCTATCTATAGTTCCTATTCCACTTCCTTGCTTGATTTTTCTCTTTAGTAGTTAATAACTTATAGCACAGTATCTATATTTATATTATATTATTTATATGATCTTCCAATAGAATGAAAACTCTACGAGGACAGAAATTTTTTGACTGCTTTTTCACTGACACATGTGTCTTACACATAATAGCAAACTATACAAATATGTTGAATGAATGCTATTAATACATTTTCATCACTACATAAATACAGTGTAATTGTATATAGTATAGATTTATTTTACCAAGATACATTTAGTCAGACTCTGAAGTAAAAAAGAATATTTGCCTAAATACTATAAAATTATATAATTCAATTTTAGACAATCATTAATAATTAAGTTTAGTTGATTTTAAACTGACTGCCTTATCATAAATTTTGGCATCAGTTCCTGAAATATTTCAAAATTTCAGTTTTGTGGCCTCTCTGGTGGCACCAAAAGGTTAAGTACCACACTATGAAGCATTCGCAGCTATTAAAGCACAAGTTTGATCCCCAGGGCCTGGGGTGACTAACATGGTACAACAGACTTCTCCTGCCTCACCCACTGCTCCCCTCAGCAGTGTGTTTCAGTCGACCTGCCTGTTCTGTCCCCACTCAGTCTCTGGTGAATCCTCTCACCCTCCCCCCGTACCTCTGGCCTATACACTAGTTCTTGTATGCATAAATAAATAAATCTTTAAAAAACAGTTTTGCAAGGTATATATTTCAGCTTAGAGAATATTTTGATTTTCAAAATATTTTACCAATAACAAAAAAGAAATTTTTTCCTTATACTTTGACAGGGTTCAAAAGAAATATTATTTTTACTTGGTTTCAGTCATTAGCTGAAAACACCTAAAATAGGAAAGACAAAAATTAAATCCTTAGAAAAACAGCAACACTGCAGTCTCAGATTTCAGTACCTCCTTTCTTCCCTAACCCTCTTCCTTCCTCCCCTTTTTATAGCACCAGCCCTCCACACTGTGTTTATCTGCCTGCGTTTACTAATGGGGGATCAACTTTGTAAGATCTCTTTTCAAGGAGACACAGTCTATATTAGCAAGTGAACCTGATGGATAGCTTGTTTTCCACTGTACACCATTCTAGGAACTAATTACGGATTAAAGGAGGACACATTTCATCCATTGTACTTTGTTCATTCAGTGTATATGTATGTAGTTAGCAAAAGCCTATGCAAAACTTTGAGAAAGGCTTATATTATCTACAGGATGGATAAAGCACAGTCTCTGTCCTCAAGCAACATACAGTTTATGGGCGAAATCTTGAAATCCAGGCTGTGGTTATTCCCTGACAACTCCTCTGGTGGCCTTCACAGTGTAGCTCTCCCCACGGTGTCCCTGGAACTGTGAAGGGCATAAGTGGTCATAAGGAACTGCAGTGAAGGGAACGATTTGTTAAATAAGGCAAGTGAGCATAAGTGCTATTCAAGAGGTGTAATCAATTTGCTGTAATTAATTCTGACTCAAAGGCTGGAGGGTAGGATAGGGTAGCAGGAACTGAAAATGGTGTGATGTGATTTCTTACAAAGTCAGGAAGATCATTAAGATCCAACAGACTGTTAGAGTAATTGGGCATAAAAGATAGAAAAGATGTTATGATCACTTTTGTTCAATATTTTTGCTTTATTGATCAGGCAACTGGAGCTCAGAGAGAAAATGTGATGCGAACAAAGTTACAGAGTTAACTAAATGTGCAGTTTTAATTTCATTTAGTAGTTATTACTTACCACTAGATATTATTTTCAACCTAGAATTTTTCTTAGTTTTCTAATGAAACTCATCTTGGTATCAACCTCTTTATGATTATTAAGATGGTCTGAGATCAAACATAAAGGAATTGCCAGGTGATAAAATAAAGACAACTTTTAATTTAAATTAGATTTTAAAAATCTGCTTCAGGTACAAAAACTCTTTTAAAACTGAAGTTTTCCTTAAGTAAATGAACTTAAACTTTTGAGTCTACATTTTTTTTATTTTCTACTCATGCTTAGAAAAAAAAATAGCCATTATGAGAAATAGCACAACATACCAATACTAAAAGGGATTAAGTTATCTAGAGATTGTGAAAAATTATTTCCAGAAGGCTAGGAATTTCTTTAAGTCTACTTTGACAAAAGGAATTAGCATTGGAAAAGTTTTCATCAGGAGGGTATAAATTAGAAAGTGTATGGCCTGAATCTGGGTTCCATTTTTTATTTTACTCCCACCTTCCTGCTTATATAATGGTTTTCTAGAGAATAACATTTAATTTAACTATCATTTACACAAAACTGGAAACATACTCATAAATTTAAAAACAATTTAAATCATCTTTTCAATAATATTTAAAGATGTGTCTATATTCTGAGGCCTTAGATAAACAGCCACTGAATCTTGAATCTGCACTTAACTGTTTGCAGGAGTTGAAAGCACTCACATTTCACAGGCACAGGCATATACAATAAAACTTTATCCATTGATACTGCCAAATTTTCTTTCTAGTCATCAAATGAATTACAAACCGGCTCATTAACTAACACCAAGAATATTTTCGAGCACTTACCTGAATGGAGGGCACAGCACACACGAGCACATACAGCAGGTTCTCTGAATGCCTGCCTCGTTTCCGTTTCTTCCACTGTTTCTCAATCCACCTTAAGCTTGCTACTTCTTATTACTGCAAAATTATTTTTGCTGCCCCTCATTTTTTCCCCCACAGAGATATGGTGTCAAATACAGAGTTACAGGATCAGAAATCATGTAAATAGCAATACTTCTTTAGAGATTATCACTGGTTTCAGAAACACACAGAGTCCATACAGCCACAGAGGAAGGGAGCAGGTTTTTGACTTTGCGTATTTATTTTTTCACCAAACCTAAGCAATCTCATATCATCTCCCTACTTTATCAACAATCTGATCTTGCTGTGGTCACAATATGATAGGCTTAAAAATCAAACATGTATTTTATAGTTAATAGTATAGTTATAGTATCTTCTTTGGAAAGTAGTTAGAACTTACCTATGTAGCTGACTTGGAAATACTCTTTGAAAACAATGAATGAGAGGGATTCTAATCACATACATTTATGTACTAGAAAAGTGTTATGAATATGGGATGCAAATGATAATAATTCAAGTTTTGAAAGATAGTAGTTCTGACAGAGTGTGCTTAAAATCTGGAGCTATTATGAAATTACGAATTAAATATGATTTTCATCAAATTGTTCTCAAACCCTAATATAAATATATTCAGTTTATGTGATATTTGGGTCTTTTTTTTCAGATTTATTTTATTTAATTATGTATACAAGAACTGGAGTTGAGGCAAGAGGTACAGGGGGTGAGAGGATTCACCAGAGACAAAGTAGGGAACAGAACAGGAGGATCTACTGAAATACGCTGCTGAGGGGAGCAGTGGGTGAGAAAGGAGAGGTCTGCTGTACCATGTGAGTCAGCTCCCTGGCCAAGGATCCAACTCATGCCACAGTGGCTGGCGATAACTTGATAGTGCTGAGACTTTAACCACTGTGTTACCAGGGAGGCTCTTGAGATAAGTCTAGTACCAGAGTAACACTTTGTTTACTGACTTGAATTTGGATTTCCCAAATCATTCTCTTATGGTCACAAATGCACCAGCACGCCCCTAGGTATATGCCAATGTGTGAATTGTGGAGCAGGTCTGCAGGGCAACTCTGCTGCTCAGTGAGCAGCCCTCTTTCTTTTTATTAGTAATAATACACAAGCATGATTGATCATATGACAATGATAGGAGAAGCAGGGTTCAGGGAGACAAAGGACATTCATCTTTTGGAGAATAGAACTTCAAAGTGATCAAAGATTATAATCAATTTTATGGGGATCAGGAGAGGACATGTTGGTCATGTATGCAGGGAGTAGTTTCTATGCAGATGCTTGTGGTAATTTTGAGCTACACGCACACCATACTGAACTCTGATCACATAGTCAGTCAAAGACTATCTAGGTGTCTGTGACCACCTGTGATGTGAACCATTGTCCAGAGACAGTCATGTGGGAGTGCCTAGTCCAAATCTTACACACACACACACACACACACACAGAGACACGCACACACACAGATGCACAGACAGGCCTAGCACACACAGGCACAGAGGCCCTAGGTGGGAGAGAGGTCACATCATTCAGTACTGTGTGGCATTTATGAACAGGAGAAAAAAATTAATTTCTGTGTATATTTATTTATTTATCTATGACAATAATAGTTAAAGAGAGTGAGATGTTAACTATTCATGGCAGACATACTTGAGTAGTAAAGTATTATTACACTTTTACATGTTTGAATTTTCAAAATTTTCAGTTCTAGGTTAAGACGTGCTTTATTTATCATTTGGAAAAATACTCATGACTTAAAAACAGGGAAAAACCACAACAAAACTATGAAAAATGATTTCTCCTAAAATTCTTTGCTGGGTTTTTATATTACCTATATCTAATTTAGAGCTAGACAGAGTCATGAAAGAAAAATATCACTAAATAATTTTAAAGAACTGTAAAGTAATGAAACATTTGTTAAAATTGACAAACTATTGGTTGATTTTTATACTGAAATAATGTTAGCAGCCCTCAGATTTTTGTGGGATAATGAAGTCGACATGAACTTATTTTAGGGTTCAACATGTTGGGCAAAATACAAAACACAAGCAATAATTCAGCAGATGGCACTCCTGTCCCTAGGTCTGGACTAAAACCAAATCTAAAGATGTTTGCTTCACATCTCAGAATAGAAATAGCACTTAGAAACCTGTAAAAACTGTTTATTATGATATAAGCCTGAATCAATGCCATCCAAATCAAACTCTCAGTTATTTTGTTATTATCGACTAACTGAGTCTAAAGTTTATATAAAGAGGAAAAAGTATAGCCAACACAATGTTGAAGAACAAAGTTGGTGGACTGATACTGCTCAACCTTGAGACTTACTTTAAAATCAGCTTTTTGCAAAAGAATAGAAAGGTCAATGTAACAGAATAGAAAACTTAGAAACACATCGATGTGAGCATATCCAGCTGACAAAGGAGTAAGTATACAAAGTAGGAGCTGACAAAGGAGTAAGTATACAAAGTAGGAGATGACATCTTTTCAAAAACACTGGTTGTTAAACTCACCAGTGATGTGAATTTGGGCAAGTTGCTTATGTGAACATCAGATTCCTCTTGTGTACAAGGGGTAGAATAATAATCCAAATGTACCATGGGGTGGTTGTAAAGAATATGTGTTAACATCTTAACACTTTACGATTAAAAAAAATCTATTGTTTTTAGTAGAATGAGGAACCTCCATATGGCTTTCATAGTGGTTGGATTAATTTGAATTCCCATCAATTCCACTCCTAGGGATCTACCCAAAGGACACAAAAACACAGATTCAAAAGAATACCTGTACCGATGTTTTTTGCAGCACTATTTAAAATTGGTAAGACCTGGAAACAACCCAATTGCCCAAAAATAGATAACTGAATCAAAAAGATGTGGTACATATACACAATGGAATACTATTCAGCAATCAAAAAAAGATCAACTAGTCATTTGTAGAAACATGGATGGAGCTAGAAGGGATTATGCTCAGTGAAATAAGTTAGAAGGCAAAAGAAAAATATCGAATGGCTTCACTTTTAGGAGGAATAGAAAGAAACCAAAAGAGGGCTCAAGGAAAATAACAATAACTAAAAAAAAAAATCACAATACAACAAGAACAGAAAGACAAAAAACAAATCAGAGGCACTTTGTTGGGGCCTGGGGTGGGGGAAGTAGGGAGACGGACTGGGATGAAGGCTGAAAGAGCACAAGGGACTGAGGTGAAATGGTGGTGGGAATTCCACGGGGACTACAGTTGATGTCAAATATATATAAATAAAGAAAAAGAATCTACTGTTATCTTACAAATGCAGAAATAAAATAGCAAAGAGATAACTTGAAGATCATAAAAGTAACAAATGGTGGATCACATTTAAATCCCCCCTTATTTTTATTTTAGCATTACATTATTGGGGAATTCTAGTAAGTATAAATATTTACCAAGATGCTATTAGAAAATGTCAAGAATTTGGGGAAAAATAACTTCTGTTCCTTAGTGTATGATATTTCAGTGAGACTACTACTTGCTACATTTAGATGCACACAGACACTGTGCTTGAGAGTATTGGGTGACTGGAAGTAACAGTGCTGGTCAATATTAGTATGATTTTATCTCCTCTCAGTCCTAATTCTCAGTTTGATAGGAGATGGGACTGGTAGAGAAGGAAGCTTGCATTTATTGAGTCTGATTAGGTTTTGTGCAGTATGCTGGACACCTTATACTCCACTGAATACCTAGGACAAAAGCCCTGCACATTAGTCTTACTGTCTACATATTTTAATTCCAATCCTGAAGTATACAAATACTGTTTCAGGTCTGATACTTGCTGATAGTCACTAATTTCACCTACACCATGGGATAAAGTGAAAAATGTAATTTTTTGTCATTTTCATTTTGCTGAAATGCCATTTCCTGAGAAAGACCTTTTTTATATTGCATTTTATTTTTTTATTGAGGCATTATTGGTTTACAATACTGTATATGATTTAAATGTACAGGTTCACACTGAACCCATTGCCAAAGCACCAGTGATTCTACACAGTGTTTCACTGAAGCCACTCACCCCACTGCTCCCACACCCTATCTCCCTTTTTGTAGCTTCAGTTTTATAGTTAGATTGCTAGGGGTTGTTTTGGTTTAGTTTTGAAGGAAGACATTTCTCTTTTTTTATTGTATATATATACTTTACATTATTTTTCATTTTTTTACAGTGTACACTTTCTCCTCTCAGGTGTAGTCCCCATGAAATTCCCACCACCAATTCACCCATGTCCATAGTCCCTTGTGCTCTTCTACTCATTTTCTTAATCAAACTGAAAAAGAGGCTCCACCCACATCTTTTCACTACATATTCCCTGAAATCCTAAAATATAGCTGTTATCTGTATCCCCAACTATCAGTGTAGGTTTCACAAATGCAGAGGTATTGGCTGCCTAAACACTTACTCCCCAGTAGTGAATCCGTGGATGTGTATTAGTGAATAAAGCTAAGAGATTTTTGAGGAACTTATCCAAGAGCTCACAGCTTGTAAATTGTACAACTGGAATTTGAACTACAGATTTGAGTCCAAAACTTGTGGGCATCCCATTGTGCCAACTGTTTTCACTTTGCTTCCAGCAGTTAGAGTCACCATGGCCCAGAGAAGAGCATAATGTAATATTAGGTTGAACCATGTGGAATTGCCTTTCAGAGCAGAATGGCATTTAATCTATAACATAATGTATATAAAGTAGACACTGCTAATATGAAAGACATTCTGTGCAGAAGAACCAGTAAGTTTGAAGGTCTATATTTCAGGAAGAACACAGATTATTTTAGAAGCTGAGAAAAGGCCAACATGATTGGAAATTAGTGACAAGGGGTGTGTTTGAAATAAGTCTAGAAAAGTAGGCAAGGCCTAGAATCTGCCTATCGTGTGGGTTATGTAAAGGAAATCAGATTTTATTCTAAGTGAAATACGATGATATTGAAGGTTTTATATTATCTATGTTTTTAAATGGTTACTGTGGTTATTCTGTGGAGAATGAACTAGGAATGGGCAACATATACACACAGGGACCTAAACCTTCACATGCCACACACTGCCTTTGAAAGTTAATGGGACCCTACCCAACAGATGGCAACTGTAGTATGAACCAAACCCTAAACTAGATTTAATTTCATATGGAAAGTATTTCAGTGCATAACAACAACTTATTTATTTCCTATTGTTGAATGCATTTTATTCTTGTATCCTATCCAATTGCTAACTATGGTTTCCACTAAGTTTTTCTAGGATTATGTGATTTTTCCATTTAATGTTCCTTACCAACTTCTCATTTCCTTTACTTTGTAGGATAAAATTCAAGCATTAAAAACAAATGAATGAAAAGAGGTTTCTCAAGATCTGGTATATATCCCTCTCCAGCCTCACCTTTATAAGCAATCCTCACTCATTATCCTCACAAGCAAACACACACATTCTTTGTGCTGAGACAGTAGTGAATATATCACCACATTCTATTTTTTTCCCATGCTTTTCTCTTTTGAGACTAGTTTCTTTTGTATTATTGGACAAACTTCTTTTTTTTTTTAAATTTATAAATGCTCTTTATACTTGTTTTAAAACAGATGTTCTTACATGTATACCATCAGAACAATATACTCCAAGGTAATGAGAGGTATAGTTTATTTTTTTTATTTTTTATTTTTTGCCTATTTATACCTCTTTTATTTTTTTAATTAAAATATTTTAAAATTTACATATACTTGCCATTAATTGCAATCCCCATGTATTCCCCATCACCATCTCACCAGTGCACCATCACCTCAGTCCCTCGTGTTCCCATCTTCCCTCAACCCTCCCCCTCCCCTCCCTACCAGGTGTATTGGACAAACTTCTATTCAGTCTTACAGCCTCCTTTGTTATCTTTCCCAGAAGCACCCTTGAATTTAATTGGAGGTAAGCCTATGTTTCTGTTAATTTTCTCTACCCCTTAATTATAGGCATTTTAACATATTTATTTATTCAATTGTTATTTATTAGAAACATGAGTTTCCTATTGAGGGGCTGCTTTTCATTTGATGTTTCTTGTGTATTGCAGTATTGGGCTTGACATGATTTAGCTACTTAAATATATGTTCTAGGTTGAATTCTACTTCTTAAGTTGTACAGATATTCTCAGTAACTGCTAATCATGTGGTAAGGAAGTAAATTCAGTTTATGCATTAACTAACAGGATATGAAATACGCAATAATTAACAGGATAATTATTAATAGTCATGTGTCAAATTCCAGTTATAAAAAGTATCGCAACTTGAGAAAACAAAGACCAAACATTGATCCTTAATGAGATTGCCAACATTCTTTAAAAATTTTAACATTTTTTCCTTCGTGGTTTTGAGAGTTTACACTTATGGTAGATATAATACAGAAAAATATATATAGTCATTAAAAATGTTTTATTATTAAAAAATTAAAGTTGGAAAGAAATGAGTCAATATATTGTGACATCACTTTTTCACTGTTTCAATTTAAGTGCTTTAAAAAATAAAATTTTCACTAAGGGTCTCTACCAAAATTTATTAGGATTTTTGGTATTCTTTTATGCAGAATACTGCTGCCTTTTGAAATTCAAGGAACTGTGGAGTTGGGAAAAAAGGAATACAGCATTTATTATTTGAGGAGGCGCACATTATCAGACTACTTTCAGCTCTGACAAATGAGATCACACATGTGGAGACATTTGGAAAAGATTAAAAAAAACTCTTCATAATACTGATAATACTAATATAGTAACATACCTTCTAGATTCAAGATCCCAGAAATTGGAAAAGAGTTTATGTTTGCCATAAGGAAGAGGCTTCAGTAGACATTTATTATTCTGTTAAGCATTATAATTTCTTCCTTAGATTCCCTCATCTCCTTTCACAAGGTCACAGAACATCTAAAAAAGAAATGAAAATAATCTTCCAATGAGTTAATTACCATAGAAAAAGAATCACAGACCTCGTACAGTTAAGTAATTTAACCTATAGTTTTGATTTCCCTTATAGTTTTGCTATTTTGGGACATACTATTTGTTTTTCTTCTTCTCTCCTGTGAGTCTTATACCCCAAATACTGGGACAAATATAGTAGAATCTCAGTATCTGTTGGACTAATGAATCATGAAATTGAGAACCCATCTTAAACATAAATGGAAATAAATGTGTTGTGTCCAAAGGTCATGTGGCCTTCAAATACTGGGGTAGTTCTCCTTTTCTCTTTATATATTCATATGTGTACATACACACACACCCTATATACATGAACTTTTATATATCTATATATTTATGTCTGTATGAACATTATAATTTTATAAGGTTTTATTGAAGCATATCTGATATTCCCCCTACTCAGATCCTTTAATGAAATTTTGCCACATGTTTGATGTCTATTTCTCCATGTATTAATGTATAGCAATTATTTTTCACCTTTTCCTTAACTTCTCAAGAGGAAGATGTAGACATAATATTCCCTCATCTCAAAAAGTGCAGTCTTTGTGTTCCCTAAATAAGGATTCATTCTTGAATAACTTTCATAAAACCCACGGGATCTGGAACTCAAAATGGGTACAATATCACCATTCACACCATGTTCCCATTCAGATCTTGTCAGCTACCCCAGTGATGTCAACGTTCCTGTTCTGGTGCTGATTGTGCCCAAAACACTGTGTTGCTTTTCATTGTGTTGCTCCTCCAGACTGAGTCCACGCCTCAGTACTTTCATGTCTTATATATCCCTGAGAAGTTTTCAAGGAACAGGGCTTGAATTCCATAGTCTTGATCTCAGTCTAGGTCTGTGTGATCATGTGATGAAGCTTCATGCCCACTCAAACCAGGCACTTTTAGTGGGAGTTTCACAGAATTGACAGACTCTTGGAGGTGTGTCACCTCAGAGGTAGTTGTGGATCAGTCCTCACTCTAGTTTAATCACCTAGTAACACCAGTTTCTGCCAATCTATTCCACTTTATTGTCACTATTTTCTTGGTATAAGCAATTAGTATATAGTATATGCATAGCAAATATATATAGTACATACAATGCTGCTTTATAAATGCTAAACCTTTCTTTTGCAGTGCAGTGGTAGGAAATGGCCTTTCCCTTCCACAAAGATAAATGAAATATGAGTGATTACAAAGTCTTCACACTTTGGAAGACCACAGCTGTAGAGCTAAGTGGGAAACGGCTTCATCCTATCATCTAAAAGCTGTGATTCTTACTCAGTTTTTTAAGCTGTAATTAAAATATTTACCTTCTTTTACCCTTGGGAAAAGAGATGATGAATATTAGATCACTGTCCCTTTAAGGAGACTTTGTCAAGTTTCCAATCCTTAGTGTTTCTTCTTGTTTATAGCTTGAAAAAAAATATGAGTAGAACTGCTCTTAAAAATCAAATTTCCTTATATCCCTTGAGAGCTTATCATTATCTTCTTCATCAAGATGTCAACTCTTGAATTACCAGAGAGTCAATTAACATGATTCTGAGAGCAATTTATATTTGAATGGTCTCTAAAAATGTATTTTTTTGGAATGAAAGTAAAATATATCTGTTTGATTAATTTAATTACTAAAGGTATAACTCAAAAAAAGAGAAGACTTTCTTTTCACTTGATTATTGTTTGTTTCTCTCCCTAAGCTAATCTTTCATGTCCAAGGGCTCTCAACATGCACCACACTGAGAGATGGGATCTGAGGAAACTGGGTTACTAAGTATTTCTAGAAACCTAAAGAAGACATTTTAATCTTTTGACTAGTGGAGACTTCATTGAATATAATAAAGGCCTTTTTTATTATTTGAAATGTGTTTTCATGTCTTCTTAGGAGAAATAATTATAAAAATGTCCTACCTACTTTGAAAAATCTGATTTGAATGATGTCACATTAAATTTCTAAATTGAGAATATTTCTGTCTTTGATCTCTGACAGTGGCTCAAATGTTGTTTCTGTAGCTGATTTTGTTAGATATTTTTTAAACCCAGATTGTACTTTCTACAAAATAGGAAATAACTGTGTCCTAATTTGTGTCCTAATAACTGTGTCCACATTTATCTACTTTGTGGAAAGTGCAAGATTAGAAGCCTTGTATTGGGAGCATACACATAGGAGTAATTTCAACACAGGGCTCAGCAAGCCTGAGTTAGCCTCTGTTGCTATGTGACACTGGAAAAGTCACTTGACTGCTGTGGGAATTTTGTTTCCATACTGCTATGTTCAGGCATTGGTATTCTCTAAGAACTAGCCAAAACAATTTCTCTCAGGATCTATGAGGTTTTTTGATTCTGACTTATTTTAGAGAGCTGCAGTTAGGAAGTTTTCTAGACATGAGGACATAAAAGCCTCTAACTCTTGAAAAGTTTAGCTTTATAGATGTTTCAAAGGTTCAATGCCATGCATTTTGCCCCAGTGTTACTATATCAATTCGTGAAAAAACAGATTGAGCTTCATGGTTCTTACTTCCCAATTCCCAAAAGAACTATGACTGCCTCTTTGTCTCATTGAATATATTTTCTGCTCCTTTGGAAATAAAAATGCTGACTTTAGAATCGGAAAAAGCCACAGCCAAGAGCCACATGCCTGGGGCTGGTGCCTACAGACAGACTGAGCAAGTTGGGCTGGAGTGCCAGTTCAGCTCAAGTAGGGATCCCATTGTCCCCTGCTCCCTGGGAGCGCCATACTGGGAGTTTTTGCATCAGCAGGATTGTGGGTCACAAAGCAGCCCATACAGGCTGAGATATGAGCCCTAAAAGTTGATCAGAAAAAGCCACAGCCAGGAGCCACGTGCCTAGGGTTGGCACAGAGACTGAGAGGAAGCTGAAGAACTGAAGAAACTGAAGAATGAGCATGGCATAGCCTGAGTCTCCATTACAAACCCTTTCCCCCCACCTCTTGACACAGGACTAAGGCAGTCTGGGAATACCCCAGAGCAGGATGTGGATGCCCAAGAGCCCACACAGAGACAAAACCACCACAGGGTCCTTGCATAAACAAAGGACAGCCCCCAAGGGCAAACACAGAAAAGTGACTGCACCTGGGAATCCCCAGGCAGCCACATCCCCATCATAGGCTTGTGAAGAAGTGCTTGTAATCACACACTGAGGAGAAGCCTCCCTCCATACAGAGAAAGTCCTCTCAAACATCTGGATCCAGAATCCTGGGACATCAGAGGAGATCAGACCAGCATACAGAGTTTAGGACAGGCATAGTTGGTGTGCCAGCTGCTACGTGGCTACTCCCTCCCCCTACGCAGAGACTGACATTAAGGGGAGCAGCATAGAGATAGTCCCTACATAGGGGGACTTTTGGGAACCCTAGCCCTCAGGTGGAAAGAGTCCTCAGGAACCCCATCACCCTCCCAGTTACCACACAACCCCATATGGGCTGCTGCAATTCAATCAGCACCACCCCTTGTCCCCCCTACAACAGTGAGGTGAGAGTTTTTTGTTTTTGTTTTCCTTTTGTTGTTGTTGTCCTTTGTTTTTGTTTTTTCTTTTCTTCTCCTTTCCTTTTTCTCTTTTCTATTTTGTCTGAGCTTGTTTTTTTTTTCTTTTTTTGTCTGATTGGTTGTTTGATTTTTCTGCTTTATTTCTTTCTTATTTGTCTGTTTCTTCTTCATTTTCTCTCTTTCCCTTTTCTTTCTCTTTCTGTTTAGTTTCTTTGTTGTTTGTTCCTTTGTTCAGACTTTCTGTTTTTCTTGTTTTTGTTTTTTGTTTGTTTTCTTTACTTTCCTCTTCCCTTTTCTTGTTCTCTCAATTCTGCCAAAACAGAATACTACTTGAACCTGTACCCAGCCACAGAGGAACAGATATCAGGCAGAAATACCTAAACCCCAGGAAGAGAAATCAGAAATCATGCTCACCAGCACCAGCAGTACCAGAGCACAACAGACTCAAAACTGAAGGTTAACAATGGGAAGAAAGAAAAATACCAATGATCAAGCAGGTTCACCCAGAAACAATACACCTCAGAAAGAAAGTCAACATCCAGAACCTGATATTATAGACACAGAGGAATACACACATCTAACAGACAAAGAAATTCTAAAGGCCATGATGAGAACAATCAAAGAGTTAAGAGAAAATGTAGAAAGGAATAAGATCATAATTAAGGAAATGAGGAATGAGATGGAATCCCAATAAAAGAAAATGAAAGAAATGGAGGAAAGGGAAAGAAAAACAAATGAAGAAAATCAGAGAGTACTGGAGTTGCTCAAGAATTACCGGGAAAACAGAATAGAAGGATTGGAAGAGCAAGTCAGTACTCTTGAAGACTGGGACATAAAAAGAACCAAGAAAGATAGGGAAGGAGAGGTGAAAATGAAAAAGAATGAAGAAACATTTCAAGTGCTATCTGATACCATGAATAGGCGTAATATAAGAGTCATAGGCATACCAGAAATGAAGAGAGAGTAGTAGACTCCCAGAATCTTTCAAGGAGATAAATAATGAGAACTTCCCAAACATGAAAAAGGAAATGAAAATAGACATACAAGAAGCTAGAAGAACGCCAAATTACCACAGTGAAAGGAAAACTACAGTAAGACACATAATAGTAACCCTTAGAAAGGTCCAGGACAAAGAAAAAATAATGAAACTGAAAAGAACAAAGAAACAGATAATGTATAAAGGAAAACCAGTCAGGCTGACATCAGATTTCTCCAAAGAAACACTAAAGGCAAGAAGAGAATGGAGGGACATATTTAACAAACTCCAACCCAACAAAATCCAACCAAGAATATTCTACCCTGCAAAACTCTCCTTCCTCTATGAGGGAAAAATAAGAACCTTCTCAGATAAACAAAGTCTACAGAAATTCACTTCTACAAAACCCTCATTCCAAAAAATTCTACAAGAAATCTTAGAACTAAAACCAACAGAAGGATGAATAAAAGAAGGTAAAGAATAGAACCACAAATAGGCAAACAAAACAGCAAAGATGAATGCCAGGGTATCAATTTTAACTGTAAACACGAATGGACAAAACTCTTCAATAAAAAGACAGAGAGTAGCAGGCTGGATTGAAAAACAAAACCCAACCTTTTGCTGTCTACAGGAAACACATTTAACTACAATAGACAAACACAAACTAAAAATAAAAGGCTGGACAACAGTCCTACAATCAAATGCACCAAAAAACAAGGCAGGAACAGCTATACTTATATCAGGTAAAATAGACTTCAAACTAAAAAAGGTTAAAAGAGACACAGACGGCCATTACCTTATGATTAGGGAACATTTAATCAAGAAGACATAACACTCATCAACATATACTCACCCAATGAAGGAGCACCAAAATATATTTGACAACTAATAACATCTTTGAAAACTGACATAAAAGAAAATACATATGTAGTAAGAACTTCAACACACCACTCTCACCAAAAGACAGATCAACGAGACAAAAAATAAGCAAAGACACCAGAGCATTAAACAAGGATCTAGACCTCATGGCCTTAACAGACATATGTAGAACATTACACCCCCAAAAAACTGAGTATACATTTTTCTCAAGTGCACATGGATCATTCTCCAGGATTGACCACATACTGGGACACAGGACAAACATTAGCAGATACTCTAAGATTGAAAGCATACCAACTATCTTCTCTGACCATGAAGCCATCAAGCTAGAAATTCACCACAAAAAGAAAACAAGGAACACCCCAACACATGGAGATTGAAACCCATACTACTGGAAGACCACTGGGCCAAGGAGGAGATCAAAGAAGAAATTAAAAAATTCCTTGAGATGAACGATAATGAGGATACAACTCTCCAAAATATCTGGACACAGCAAAAGTGGTTATAAGAGGAAAATATATAGCAATACAGACACATATCAAGAAACAAGAAAGAACACAAAGAAACAACCTAATCTCACACCTGAAATAACTGGAAAAAGAACAATAGGAAAACCCAAAAGCCAGTAGAAGAAAGGAAATAATAAAAAGCAAAGCATAAATAAATGAACTAGAAGTTAAGAAAACAGTCTAAAAGGTCAATGAAACCAAAAGCTGGTTCTTTGAAAAATAAACAAAATAGATAAACCCCTAGCTAGGCTAACAAAGAAAAAAATGGGAGAATACACAAACAGGATAAAAAATGCAAGAGGACAGATCACAACAGACACAGCAGAAATCAAAAGAAAAATCAGAGAATACTATGAAAAGCTATATCAAACAAGTTCAACAACCTAGAAGAGAAGGACATATTTCTACAACTTTACAATCACCCAAAGTTAGATAAAGAAAATAGAGAATACCTAAACAGTCCAATTATAAGTAGTGAAATTGAAACAGTCATCAAAGCCCTTCCCAAAAATAAAAGCCCAGGTCCAGACGGCTTTACAAATGAATTCTACAAAACATTCAGAACTGAATTAGTGCCTATCCTACATAGACTATTTCAAAAAATTGAAAAAGAAGTTCTACCAAACACATTTTATGAAATCAACATTACACTAATACCAAAACTGAACAAGGACAACACAAAAAAAGAAAACCACAGACCAATCTCTCTAATGAACACCGACACAAAAATCCTCAACAAAATCTTAGCCAACAGAATCCAACAATGCATCAACAAGATAATCCACCATGACCAAGTAGGATTTATCCCAGGAACACAAGGATGGTTCAATATCTGAAAATCAATAAATGTAATCCACCATATCAATAAAAAGAAGGAAAAAAAAAACCTCACAATTTCATATCAACAGATGCCTAGAAAGCTTACGACAAAGTTCAGTATCTATTTATGATGAAGGCCCTCGAAATTCTCGGGATAGAAGGACCGTATCTTAACATAATAAAGGCCATATATGACAAGCCCATAGCCAATATCATTCTCAATGGTGAAAAGCTAAAAGCCTTCCCCTTAATATCTGGAACAAGACAAGGATGTCCTCTTTCACCATTGCTCTTCAATATAATATGGGGAGTCCTAGCCAGGGCAATAAGACAAGAAAAAGGCATAAAAGGTAAACAAACAGGGAAAGAAGAAGTAAAATTATCACTGTTTGCAGACAATATGATAATATACATAGAGAACCCCATAAGCTCTTCAGAAAATCTAATCAAACTAATTGGCCAGTTTAGCAAAGTAGCAGGATACAAAATCAACACACAAAAATCAGTAGCCTTCTCTTATATAAACAACCAATCTGAAAAAGAAGAAACCAAAAAAACCATCCCTTTTGTAATTTAAACAAAAAAAATTGAATACTTGGGAATAAATCTGAGAATAAATCTAACAAAAGATGTGAAGGACCTTTACAAAGAAAATTTCAAAACATTGCTAAAAGAAATAGAAGAAGATACAAAGAAATGGAAAAACATCCCTTTCTCATGGATTGGAAGAATTAACATCATCAAAATGGCCATCCTACCAAAAGCAATCTACAGATTCAATGTTATTCCAATAAAAATTTCAATGTCATTCTTCAAAGAAATA
>JAGFMF010011983.1:4056880-4163567 GCA_019455555.1 Galemys pyrenaicus
GCACAAAAATCAACTCAAAATGGATTAAGGACTTAGACATAAGACCTGAAACCATAAAATATCTAGAAGAAAAAGTAGGCAAAACTCTACATGACATACGCATTAATAACATCTTTAGAGATACAACACCTACAGCAAAGAAATGGAAAAACATCCCTTGCTCAGGGATTGGAAGAATTAACATCATCAAAATGGCTATCCTACCTGAAGGAAAAGGTAAATAGCTGGGACTACATCAAAAACCAAAACAAAGTGACAACCCACTGACTGGGAGAAAATCTTTGCACACAACACTACTGACAAGGGACTTACCACAAAGATCCACAAAGAACTAACCAGACTAAACAAAAACAAAGGGAACAACCCAGTCAAAAAAATGGGAGGAAATGCAAATGGCCAATAGCTATATGAAAAAATGCTCAACTTCTCTTGTCATCAGAGAAATACAAATCAAAACCACCATGAAATACCACCTCACACCAGTGAGAATGGCACATATTAAAAAAAGTAGAAACAACAAATGTTGGTGAGGATATGGAAAAAAAGGAACTCTCTTACACTGCTGGTGGGAATGCAAGCTGGTCCAACCATTATGGAAAGCAGTATGGCGGTTCCTCAAACTACTAAGAATGGAACTTCCATGTGATCCAGCAATCCCAGTAATATACCCAAAAGACACAAAAACACTGATTCAAAAGAATACCTGCACCCCTATGCTTATAGCAGCACTCTTTACAATAGGTAAGACATGGAAACAACCTAAATACCCCAAAAAAGATAATTGGATCAGGAAGATGTGATATATATACATGATGGAATACTATCTAGCAATCAAAAAAGATAAAGTAGAGTCATTCATAGGAACATGGATGGAATTGGAAGGGATTATGCTCAGCGAAGTAAGTTAGAAGACAAAATAAAAATCCAGATGGTTTCCCCCCTAGGAGGAATATAAGGAAATCAAATAAGGATCAAGGAAAAGAATAATAACAATAATAATAACAATAAAATACAACAAAAACAAAAAGACAAGGACAAATTGGGGACACTTGGTGGGGAAGGGGGAGGAAGAGGGTTGAGGGCAGACGGGAGCATGGGGGACTGAGGTGATGGTGCACTGGTGAAATGGTGATGGGGAATACATTGGGATTTATTGATGTCAAATATATATAAATAAAGAAAAAAAATTAAATGCTGACTTTAAATGGAGTAAAAACAAAGAAGGTTCTACCATGTGCTTTTCTTTTGAGTTTGTGACCTAGGACACCAGTAAAATATTTAATAGACTAATGATAATAAACAGAGATAGTAAATGCTACTAGCCACTCAGGAAACTAGGAGGCTCCCAAAAAGAAGTAAATGAAATATCTATAATTATGCTACTTTGATTTAATGCATTTCTCAGCTACCTATCATTGTGTTCCAGTTATTATTATTTTTATTAAGCCCACTGGGTATACAATACCATCACATAATTATCCTCCAATCTGTGTCTCAGTCTCTGCCATAATCTGATGAAGTGGAGATGCTATTTGGCAAAAATCCCATTGCGCATTAGTTCTTGTATATGTTCTCTCACAGGAGATGATGCATGTCATGGGATGGAGAGAAAAACACTTCCTAAAGGAATAAAGTCAGAAGCAGGATCCTGGTAGAAGAATATAGATGGTGGGGGAAGCAGTATGAATGTACTGGAGTACTAATTCTTCAAATACTGACTTCAAACAATTTCCCCCAGAAATCTAGTTGGCAGTGTGGAAGTAATGAGAGTTTAAGCTGAGAGATAAATGATGGTAAAAAACCATCACATTAAAAAACAAACAAACAAACACCACAATTTACCTGAAGATGAAGACCGTGATAAAAATTTTACTCAGCTATAAATCATTCAGAAATATTTTATACACTTTGAAAAAGACTTGCAAAGTAAACACTCTATCTCTTAGAGGTGGGGTTGCTCAAAAGCTGAGACTCTCAGAATTAATTGTGGTAAAATGTTGGTATAGGAACTCACAAGGTTGGATATGTACTTTTGTTGTTTTAATTTTAGAGATGCTAAGAAATCTCCCAAGGAAACCAGGACTACATAGATTCCATGGAGGCTGAGATTACCAGTGGCACATTGTCAATGACAGCACTTGGTGAAGATTACCTGGCTGTAGTCACAAACTTGACATGAGATTTCTTGGGTTCTGAAAAAATTGAAGGGCCTATTAACTCCCAATAAGAGCCTATGAGCATGAGCATAGATAGTGTTCTTATCCTGGGCTCATGAGAGGTCTGCATAGAGAAAACTGATAGGGGGAGAATCAGATTTGATCAAAGACGTATCTGTTAAAGTGTGTGCTCTAGAAAAAAGGAAATTTTTAAAACTGGAGAATGGGAAGGGTTTAAAAATTTAGCTTACGAAATTATTTTCCTGAAATAAGGGTTTTCTATTGGTATAAGAGCTGGCATACATTCATCTCCTGTGACCGTTGGTTAGGATTGAAGAATTCACGCTGGTCCCTGAGTGAATATGGGTGGTGTTTCACTAGTCAGTCAACAAAGTTGCTTCTGCAGTGGTTCGCACCTTCTTGATATCTGCCCTGAACCATTCCATTACACTCCAATTTGGCTTTCTTGAATCTATTTTTTTCTACCCACCACCCCCACTTTCCACCATCAGGTTCTCTTATTTAACCTCCACATCAATGCCAGAGAGGTCATTCAAGAACACAATTCAATCTTGTTTCTCCTTGCTAAAATTGCCTGCCAGTGCCATTTTACCCAGAGTATAATGCCTAAGTTCCTGAGATTGCTATTATAAGTCTGTCACGTTTTGGTCTTTGTCTACGTCTACAAATTGTGTGATTCTGTCCTAGGCCCACATATGCCCCCCAAAACCTAAACTCACTTCTAACTCTAGTTTTTTCAAAAATGCTGATGTTCTTATGAAACACTACATTTCTATATCCTTTCATTTATTACAGTTTCTATCTGTCTTATATTTCCATTTCTTCTCTATTCCAAAAACACCTATTCAATCCTCAACACTTCACAAAGTTTCTTAGGGAAAAACTTCCATGACAAACTCAGAGTCAATCAGTCTTATTTTATCACATCCTCACTATTCAGCATATTGTCTGGCACATAGCAATTTCTTAAAAGTTGTTTGATGTATACATTTATGTATTACTCATGACAGTGATTTTCAGGATCTTTAATGAGCAAAGTACCTACAAACCTGTAAGAATATACAAGGTGGAATATACAGGGTATATTAGGAATTGCATCCAATTGTTGGTATGTAACAGAGACCCGGTTACAACAAACCCTAGTATTAGGGCTTTATATTTTTGCCAAAATTGAGTTCAGATGTAGTAGCACCAGGGGTGGAATGGTGGTGTCACAAAGTAAGTTTCAATATGCTGGTTTTACTATACTAATTTTGTGCATTTTATCCTAAAAACATCCCAATGTTCCAAGATTATGAACTACTGAAACTCTAGCTATCAGATAATAGTCTCAAGCAGAAAACAAGCAAGCACAAAACATCAGGGAAATGGCAATATATATTTCCTTCAACCTATCTTAGCGCTCACTCTAAAGAACTTCTCTCTTGAGCAGTGGACTGTGGAGGTGGACTATGGAGGGTGCTTTGGTGGTGGGTGTATTCCTAAAAGGGGGTTCCGATGCTTCCAAAATACTAATAATGATATTAACCAATGTGCCTTAAGAAAATTCAAATTAAAAAAAAACAGAATTTCTTGTTGAGGAAAAAGTGATTAAATACCTGGCTGTTCCAAGTCAAAATGACTTGATGTAATGGTGCTTACTGACTCAGATAATGTTGGAGACAATCTGTTCATGTAGATGCCATGAGATCTGCCATAAGCATTGGCCTCAGAGGGCTCTGAGTCTTCATTCATAGGTCTGCATGGAAAAAAAGCATATCATATTGAAAATGTGGAGGGTGTTCATATGGGGAAAGAGACATGGATGAGAAAAGTACATGGAGGAAATAAATAAATCTGGAAAAAGAGTCCTACATTTAAAATCATGTTATAGATTTTGCATCTCCAGAAGATAATGTAGGTACTGTACCAGTCCATTATTTTTATCAGAGATTATTCCTTAGGAATGACCAAAAATAATGCATGTATAGAAACTTGAAATTAACTCTAAGTAAAAAGGATGAGAATCCACTTAGTACAATTCCCAGTAAGACATTTCATTGGATTCTTCAATTGAATAGAGCTGGTTATAAACTTTTCCCAAGTATAAGCAAACAAAGAGGAGCAAGAAAGAGGAGCAATGGATAAATTATGCTAGAGGTTTTTCAAACTCTGAAATCTTAATTTCATAGAACATTAGATTTCTAGAAACATGCATCCTTTGCAACACAGTTTTGGAAACACTGGTCTATGCAATCACTTAAATATGTGTAGCAACATGTCAATTGCTAATTAATGAATTTCAGATCTGCTTGGATTTGACATTCTCTCACTCTAATAAGCCAAAGCTATTTTTTAGCTCAGGTAATATTATGTGCCATGTCCCACTGACTGTGTGCACTTATGAGGCATTTTTCTCTAGGGTATCATAATCCTTCCTCTTTAGAAATATTTTCCAGAAACTCATCGTTTTTCTTCTGAAGGACCAAAGTCTATAAGCAGCTGGGATAAAGCATGGGCCAGCTATCCTCTTAGGCTAGATGATCGATTTAGACCCTTCTGCCTGTCATACTGTGTGCACATTGTGCATCTGCTGTCTGCTATGGTATCCACTGGAGAAAATGTTGGGTGCTATATTTCAGCTGTTGTATATAGTCAGGCTTTTCAAACAATGCAGATAAAAACCACCAATCATTTTGTTCCATGATAGAACCTAATAATCTCTGGGATACTACAATTCTCTATCCAATGATGACAAAGCTGTCTGCTTTATAAGGGAAGGAGCATCTGCAGTGTAAAGATGCTGCATTTAGAAATGTCCTGAATATTTTGCACAAATCCTGGCTCTGGAGTGAGCTACTTCTAAGGTTCAAGTCCTGGAACAGACACATAGGTTCCTTGAAAATATCAAAGAACATCCTCTCTGAATTTATATCTCTGAAAGGAGCATTACATTTTGGAGAGCAATTCTGAAGTCTAAAAAAAACTATCTAAAACAAATGTTGGCAAGGGTGTGGAGAAAATGGAAGCCCTGTATGCTACTGGTGGGAATATCAATTTTCCCAGTCTCTACAGCAAACAGTATGGAGATTACTCACAAATGTTAAAAGTGGATCTACTGCTCTATTCAATCCCACTCCTACCCAAAAAAAGGCAAAAACACTAAACTCAGAGCGATACATGCACTCCTGTATTCATAACAGCACTATTTATAACAGCCAAACAATAGAAATAACCTGAGTGCCCAAATAGAAATGAGTGGCTAAATAAGATGTAATTTTTACATATGATGGAATGCTACTCAACTGTAATAAAAAAAAATGAGCTCTTGTCATTCATGACAACATGGATGCAACTGGGGACACTATACTAAGTGAAATAACCATACCAAATTATTTCATTCAGTAGGAGAAGAGAAATGCAACCAAGGAACTGAAAAACATTAAAGAAAAACAAACCCTTGAAATAAACTGCAGAATTGAAGCTACTCAAGATGGGAGAGGAGGGAAAAAAGTGGGGAGGGGGTTCAATGTTTCACTGTATAGGATGATTAGTGCTTTTACAGTGGGGGTGGTGCGGTAACATTCATCTGAAATGGTATGGGCCTAGTCTCCTAAGTCATATACAGTGTTGCAAACCAAAGTTACCTTAATAAAATAAATTAAAAATTCAGAAGCTAAAAAAAACTGACTTGTAGAGATTCTTTATATATTCTGAATGTGAGCATTATACATACTTTATAAATTCCAGGAATATCTACTATTTTTATTTGTGGAAGAATCTTCCAGTTTGGAGCTTACCTTTTCATGCTCTTTATGGAAGATTTTAACCTTTTCCATTTTTTTGTGTGTGTATGTTTGTGTCAAAACTTTCCTTACTCTGAGACTATAAAGAGAGTTTTCCATGTTCTTCTATACAGTTATAAAGTTTAGTATTTCATGAAAAGAAAAAAAAAAAAGGAAAATAATGTAAAGCTTTGAGCACAATTCTTGGTGCCTGAGTCCCTCCATAATTTGCTGTTTTCTTCCTTCCTCTCCTCAGCCTTCACAACGTTATACCATTAATTTTAGTAGTAGTGGAAGTATTAGTGTTTTATTAGCAATAGAAATAGTAGTTGTTACTTGCGTCATTCTGTTCTCCAAAAGTTTCTGTTCAAAAAAGTCAGATGCTAATGGAGGGGAAAACCTGTTCGACTAATTTTCGGCAACTTCTAGTCAAGAGAACAAGAAAGGTGGCACACTGGAAGGCTGGCTGCTCTAGAGAATATGCAAGCCACAGTGCAAATTCATTCCTCACTTTACTGATGGCATCGATTTGCTTTCTCTTTTTTAAAAATTAAGGAGGAAGGTGAGTCGAATGAAACCCATAAAGGAAAATAAAAGGCATCTACCCCATCTAATTGCCTACAGAAGTCTATAATTTCCAGGGTGATCTGGATCCTGCAGAAATTGCTAATCCATCCAGTATCACTTTTCCTCTCATTTGTTATGTTCCTGCCACACACTGATTTTATATTTTTTTGTTCAAGCCTCAGTGTTTTACTTTTGCTGTTCTGTCTCTCCCTCCCTCTTTTTCTCTCCTCCCTGTCCCCCTCCTTCTCTCTCTCTTATTGTAACATTTCTAATCTGAAATTTTTGACATATTTTTCACCCTATTTATATTTGTCTCTGCTCCTTAGTAAGCATACAGTAAGAGAGGAGGGAAAGTGCCCACCATGGTCAGTGCTGTGTCCCTGGTGCCTAGAATAACACATGGGGCTATCAGGCTATGTACCCTCCTACCCATCTAGAGTTCTTTTATATTCTACATCCTCCCGCCCCTATTTTGTCAAGAACTATGAAGTTTCTAATACTTAACCCTACTTGCAAGCTAACACTTTGTTCTGCTGCAGCTTTATGGATGTTGGTGGAAGATACAAGGCTCCTGGGTCATGACAAAGGGCTTTGTTATTCAAAGCACAGCAAGGAGTTTGAGATTCACCTTTGCATTAGTCCCAACCTCCCAATCCCACAGGGCAACTTAAAGAGGATCCAAAGAGAGCAGGGTGCATGACAGAAGAGGAGCCATGAATTTGGGGAATCCACATCACATGCCTACCCTAAGTTTCAGAGAGAAACACTACTTCTGCTTTCCAAAATTGTAAACAAACCTGTTCTTTGCTCTGGAGATAGATGTTATGACTGATCTCTAAAGCTGTTTACTACAGACACATCTGGAATAAAAGTTATTCTGCTTGATCCTAAGATGTACTGAAATGCTAAAGAACAACAGAGAATTTTCTCCCAAGTCTCTTTATTACTTACACTTCACCTCGATGTCTATTTTGCTCTTCTAAATTCTGTGCTACTTTTGGCTTTTTCAATCCACATGCTTACTTGGATCACTCCAGATCTTACTGGAGTTTACATTCTTATACAGTGAATAAGGAAACCCAGATTCTTCAGCTCCAGAACCAGTACTCCTCACTTCAGTCTCCTCCCATGAACACAGCTTCCAAATAGATGTGACTGCCACTGTCTCTCAGGGGCTCTTAAGTAGAGTAGACATGCAGTAGTCAAGTAACACTTTCCAATGATTAATAGAGCTGGGTAGCCTCTGACCAACTTAGAACCAGCAGGAGAAATTAAAGCATGATAACACTGAGGTATGTCCCTTCATGTGAATCATGGTTACTGGCATTTGTATTAACCATCAGATTCTTAATAAGCATGGTCCCATACAGTGAACTCAGAAATGTGCAGATCATAGTTTGGAAGACAACCAACCATTCCACATTTACAGTGTCAGATTTAGAGAGGGACGTTTTGAACCTAAAGCCTAGCCGCCAGTACCTGAGCTGTCAAGGCTCTGAAATTATTTAATAAGGTCTTTGTCTTATGCATAAGGAATAGGCTAATATATAAAGAAACTATTTTCTTGCTTAATTAAGGCAACATGAGACATAGCTTTTAGTATTGTAAAAGATATAGAGAAGGGCATTTGGCATACAGAATTTTCAAACTGCAATATTAATATATCTATACCTATGCATAGATGCATGAAGCCAAAGATGCACGTATCTTCTGACAAGATTAGCGTTCTTACAACTCGGTCTTTCTAAACCATTTTGAATGTAGAGTGTGGCCTTTAAGAGAGGATTATCTAATGCATGTAATGACTGCTGATGCTAACATACTTTGACATCATTTCTTTTATGAATCTTAAATGTATTCATTAAATCCTAAATCGTATGGAACATTCTGAGAGGTATGCCTTCCTTGATGTGTAACAGTTACATGGCTATTTTGTAAGTTTTCAAGTGGTGGAAACATAGTAGTGTTCCCTAAATAAATTGTCATAGTGTCAGAGTCTCAAATAATGATAACTTTAGTAAAATTTTCCTCAGATTATTATTTCTAACCTGACTGTGAGGAAGAAATAATAATTTCAATCCACAGATTTCAAGTCTGTTTCAGAAAGGTCTTATTGTAACAGTGATAATAATACCAATAACATTTAAGAAATATCTGTTCCAAAAGCAATAAAAACAAAAGAAAACATGAACAATTGGTACCACATCAAACTAAAACTTCTACACAGTGAAAGAAACTATTAGTAATGCAAAAGACATGCTACTGAATGGGAAAAAATATTTGTACACCATACATCTAACAAAGGGCTCCTATCCAAATATACAAAGAACTCAAATAACTCAGCAAAAAGAAAACAAATATTCCATCAAAACGTGGGCAGATGAGTTAAGTAGGCACTTCTCCAAAGAAGATATACAAATGGCTGACAGGCACATGAAAAAATGTTCATCACCATTTATCATCAGGGAAATTCAAAGCAAAACCACAATGAGAGAATACTTCACATAAATGAGAATAGTCTACATCAAAAAGTTCAAAAAAGACAATGCTGGTGAGGATATGAAGAAAAAGAAACCCTCCTCCACTGCTGGTAGGAATTATGAGAGGTCTAGCTTCTCTAGAAAATAGTATGGACATTTCCCAAAATATTAAAAATTATCTACCACATGATCAATTGATTCCACTCCTAGGTGTCCACCTGAAAAATACAAAAAGACTAATTTAAGGGCAGCTGTAGTTTCACTGCTACACTATTTATAATAGCCAAGCTATGGAAACACCCCAAATGCCCAACGACGATAAGTGGATTAGGAAGATATGGAAACTTACACTGTCAATTCTATTGTAGTGATAGTTACTATAACTAAACTATGGAAACAACCTAAGTGCTCCAAAACAGGTAAATGGACCAAGAAGAGGTGGTACATATACACAGTGGAATACTTCGAAAGTGATCAAAAAATGCACTCATGCTATTTGTGGCAATATGGATGGAACGAAATATGGATGGAGTGAAATAAGCCAAAAGGAGAAAGATAAATACCAGATGGTGTCATTAATATGTCAAATATAGAGTAAATAAATTAAAAATCAGATAAAGACAAGCTTAAAAACTAACTCTTGAAAGCTGACTATAGAACTGAGGCATCCAGAAGGAGGTGGGGGAAGAATAAGAACAAAGAGGGAAGGAATCACAATGGACTATGGTGGTAGACTATGGGTGATTTCATGGTGGATGCACTATGGTGGCAATAGTTATGAAGGTATTCAAATATTAGCTCAACTAAAAAGAAATTAATAAAAAGAATTAACTCTGGCCATTTATAACATGTATAGAATTTGAGGGGATTATGCTAAGTGAAATAATCAGAAGAAAAAAAGACAAATACCCAATGGTGTCAATTATATGTAGCTATAGGGAAATAAACAAGAGTCAGATAAACCCAAACCAATACAAACCCTAGACGTTTGACTAGAACTGAAGCTACAGGAGAGGTTAAGGGAGAGGAGAGATGCAGTGGGGAGCGAGCACAAGAGACTATGGGTGTCTTGGTGGTAAGAGTGGAATGGCAACAACACCTGAAGTGGGAGATCCTATACCTCTAATTCATTTACAGTGTTGTAAAACAATGTTACAGCTATAAATAATATAAAGATATTTATAAAAACTAAAAACCTTTCTTGAGTATTTATTATGTGCAAGGCACTGTGTTAAGGACTTTAAATTACCTAATTTAGGCTTCTTAACTAAAGTTTGAAGTGGCAATTATTCCTAATTCTCAGGTGAAAAACGAGTGATATAGAAAGGTTAAGAACTTGTCTCTGTAAGTAGCTTAACTAGATCATGACCCATGTTTCCCTTGAGCTGCTCTCGTATACCTCTACTTGTACATTTATCTCATTGTTTTAGTTTTCAAAACACATCTGCTATTTTTATGCTCACCAAGACTAGACATTTAACCCCTACTTCCAACTTTATTTTCATTTGGTCTCAAGAGCAGAGAGATAATCATCTTATCCTATACTCCACTGACTGTATTGCTGGCTACCAAGTTACTCTGCACTTAAACCTACTCTTCTGAAACACAAACCAACCTAAACTAGGTGAGAAACAAGAAATGCTAACCTGTTCTATGGTGATTCAATAGTAATATGTAATGATCAAGTTTTAAACTGACAGTTGTTCAGTAAAATCCTGCAAAAATATTTATCAGTGTGAGCCTGATCTTTTCCTCCTTTATACAGAAAATTGTGCTTTCAACATAGAAAAAACAGATTCCCAAAATTTAGGATACATTCATAGAGGGAAGAATTGTCTATCTTTGTACAAAGACTCAAAGCAGAGTTATAGTTTTCCTTTTTACCAGGTTTTTACATTGTAAAAACTTTTTACAATAGTTTTTGCTTGTTTGTTTTCATGGACACTGAATTTATGATGTTCACTTTTTATGAATACAAAAATAATTTTGAGATATTTAAACTTACTATTGTAAAATTAATTCTTTTGAGGCTATGTGGGGGGAAACAATAACAAAACAATGCTTCCAAATGTGAAAAAGAGCATGCTTGATAGGAATTTGGAGATAACTGACATAGACAACTCTTACACAAAACCACAGAGCCACACTTACACACCATTCAACCTAAGGGATAAAGGGGGTATTCATTAACAATAAGACTATGGAAATTGCATTATTAGTGAAGAGTTTCAAAGTCTAGAGACAGAACTAGGAGGATAATTCTGGTTCTACCAAAGTGATGTTAACACACTTAAACTTATTCCCCTAAAGTACTTAGGAGGCACAAAATGAGATCTGTCTAAAACCAAAAGAAAAATAGACTCAGTTGTAAAATGGGTGTAAGTTTCCCTACAGGTATCACTGTAAAAATATTCTGGTATTTATGGCATACAACAGAGAATCTTTCAGACTCAGCCATGTCTGTTGAGTTAATTGATAGCTTCTATTTGTCAATCATTTGCTGTTGACTTTACAAAAAACCTACAAGCACTTTATTTGGAGCAGTGCCTCAGATTCTGAACTAAGTCTCTTATTTCTGAAGGGAAGTGTTACTGGGGATGACTATGTAATTAGGAAGACAGAGAAAGTGAGCATGAGCTTCTAGCACTATGCTGCCACTTCCTCCTCAACTTTTTAGAGAAGTGAATGAAATCTCAGCAATTTTGAGGATCCAGCTCTTACTGGGTAATAATTATAATAACAAACCTGTCTCTGCAAAGCGGGAGTCAGATTTCTGGGCCTTTAAGTGAACTCCAAAGTCACTGATTCATTTCTTGTGTGTCTGAGTCATATTTTTTTTTTTTTTGCACTTTGTTGCTGTTTTAGAAAAAAACTAAAGATGTGGCTGACACCAAAAAAAAAAATTCTATATGCAAATTATAAAATTAAAAGGAGTGATATCTATTGACAGTTCTATGCATCTGAAATGTGTATCATTTCGGACTTATATTTTATCCTGGTATGGGTGATTTGCAAACCAGGACTCATGTGAATTAGATGTTTATTGATTCCAGAATATATTGCAAGTATCTTTTTGTATCAAAAGGTAAAGATTTACTTCTTTTTCTTTTTAAAAAAAACAAACCACTACAGTATCTTTGGGATATGAATATGTCAAGGTATATTCAACCATTTTCCTATTTTTGAACTTTTGAGATGCTTTTAATTTTAGAATCATATACAGATGAAACTAAATTAAATCTCCATCTACATATACCTACATTACTTGCACTAAAATAGCTACAGCACAGATTCCTTGAAATGGGATTACTGATTTATATTATATAAATGGGTATACACACACAGAAACATGTATAATTTACTATATAGTGACATAATGCTAATTTTATCATCAACAAGTTAGATGAACATAAAGTACTGTGAGTTCTTAAAAAATGTATTTATTATGATGATCATGGCCTCATATTGCTTGAGCTTGCATTTCATTGAATCTCTCCTCTCATGCTTTCATTTCACTGGAATTTCTCAATGGTTGTACCATTTCATCCTCTACAGCCACATTCTGTGAGTTGTCTTTTATTATTGATTTAATTGACTTATAGGATGTTTGTAGATTCCATCCTTCATGAAGAATTCACTGGTGGCTACAGTTGGAGGTGCAACTCTCATTCTAAGGTTTTTTGTTTGCTTTTTGTTTTCCTGGAATGTATGGTTGTATGGTTCAAAATTTTTTCGCTTTTTAAATATTTTATTCATTTGTATGAATAAAATACAGGTCAGAGGTGTGTGTTGGGGGTGTGTGGAATTGAGAGGATTCACTAGAGATAGAGGGGGAGGAGCAGAACAGGCAAATCTGCTGAAATACACTGCTGAGGGGAGCACTGGAAAGATAGGAGAGGTTTATTGAGCCATGTGGGTTAGCTCCCTGGCCCTGGATCAAATTCCTGCTGCAGTGGCTGCCAATAGCTTCATAGTACTGAGACTTAACCCCTTGTGCCAACACTGAGGTCTTGGTTCAAAATCCTATTTTGTGCATTGAATAATAAATTATTTCATAGGGACCTTTCATAGAACACTACCTTTCCATATAAAATTCCTCACATACACATGGTCTTTTGTGGGCTCATGGAAGTCTTTGTTTCAGAACTATGACTTTTATATATGTTTGTTATCTGTTATCTCTATATACTCCCCCTCAAAAAAAAAAATCTTGATTTTTATTCACTTTTGCTCCTTCAGAGGATGTTCTGATTTGACTTAAACCAGCTCAAAAATTAATCTGGTTGTTCAGTCCACTCATGATGATTTTGTATGAATTAAGTTCTCAGGACTCCAAGGAGGTACATATGTAGGTAACAGTTCACAAATGGACATGAGAAAGTGGGCATGGGCAAATAAGGATTTGGATTTCAAACCTAGATAAAAATAACTGATATTGTCCTGTCATCATTTTAAAATATTTTATACAAGATATTATTTTTCCATGTTGTGCAGAACTTTGGTGACTTTGCTTTATGTCTTAATTAGTGTGTTTCAAAAGAGAAGGGATTTTAGCAACTTTAGAGTAAGAGTGATATTTCAAAGAGAAAAAGTGGTAAGAACATTTGGAACTACAATTTCAAAGCCGACAAACACTTCCTTTACCTCTCCTCATGTGTTAGCATAAAGGAGCTCTAGTAGGGTTTAAATGAATTTAGTCCTAATTATTTTTTTCTTTTGCATTTTCCTAGTGTGTCACAAATTCTTATCAAGCAAGGTACTAGCCCATCTTCTATTTTTATTTTTTTCATTTGTTTTTTTTTTAAAGATTTTATTTATTTATGCATACAAGCACTGGGGTACAAGCCAGAGGTGTGGGGGTGGTGAGAGACTCCACCAGACAGAGCAGGATGTAGAACAGGCAGATCAACAGAAGTACACTGCTGAGGGGAGCAGCGGGCACAGCAGGAGAGGTCTGCCTCGCCAGGTGGGTCCCCTCCCTGGTCGGCAGCAGGGTTCGAACTCGTGCTGCAGTGGCTGTGGTTTGCTTCATAGTGCGTTGCTTAACCCACTGCGCCACCAGGGAGGTCCCTTCAATTGTTTTTTCTATATTGTGCAGAGCTAAATTACCCACTGATTTTAGGAAATGTGAGGAGAGGAGGCCACACTTTATAATGGACTTTTTCTTCATAATTTATGGGCTTCTACAAGCATTGATGTAGAACGTAGAAGCTGCTCTGACTAAGGCCAGGGCTTGTTTCTGCACTCTCCTTAAGACTTTGACAAAGGCTTTATGAACCTTGACTGACCTTCCCCAACCATATTTTTCCAAAGCCACAGGGCAAATCTCCTGAATTCGCTGACTTGCTTGGGAGCCTGACAAAAATTTCTCCAGGCACTGAAATCATGATTTAAACATATGGCTGTCAGACTAACTTAGGACAGTTAAATTCCTGAAATAGCTAGTTTTCCTAGAGGTATCAAATCTCTCAAGGTCACCCAAAGAGTTACTGTCATAGTTTAGCATGGTTCACAGAGCTGATAATGAAGGTTAAGAACAGAACATCAGTCTGGTTATAAGTCTTGCTAGACACCATTTCTCTAAGTTTTGGTTTTATTCACTCTGATAGAAGAAACATAACCATACCTTTAACTCAAACTGGTCTACACAGAGAACTGAAATAAAACAAAATGTTAATATTTTCAGTTCAGTATTAATTGATATTTTGTTTAACTTGAATTTCAGAACATTGATACGATTTCCTTGCTTTATGATGAAATAAACTTCCTTGAAAATCTACTTATACACAATAAATAAAATAAAAAAGGCTGGCATAAAAATGAATCTACACAATAGTTTTCCCTGATTCTATTTTGTCTAATAAAAGTTGTTTTTCAATTTCAGAATTTGCTGAATCCAAAAAAATGGCTTGTCTTTCAGTGTTCTCTTTTGGAGCTTCTGAACTGCTATATGCTTTAGTAAAATCTACTCTAATTGTCAGAAAAGAGTAAGAGAGCAAGAGAAGAGTGATTTTTATTAATAAAATGTATTCCTTTATTATTAATTTTAATTCTATTTATTTTGTATAATATTTGCTTTTACTATTAAGACTTAGTATGTTTTCACTAAATATTCACTCTCTTATTGGCAAAATAGCTGATGCAAGTTGGATGGAGAGTTTGTTCTCCTCCTGTTGTAGGGTTATGGTTGAATCTTAAAGTTGCTTCAGATTTAAACATTTTATACCTTATGAATTATCACCTGATGAATAAAATTTTTCTGTAATACTGAATTCACTTTCCTTGCAAAGGCTAATATTTTCTCACTTTAAGCTATAACTACATAATGAAAGAAACCAAATGGTCAATTTGGGATTTCATAAATTTTGTCTAAATGTGTTGGTTCAACTGCAATTTGGCTGCCATGTACAAAAACTAAATTTTAATATTTAAAAAATTTTAAAATGTCCTAGAAAAAATTGCATATTTTCAGACTATTATACTGTAAATAAAGACTGTGTAAATGATAACCATAGGCATCAATTGCTGAAAATATGTTAATGGATTAACTACTTTCAAGGTATGATTTCAAGAATACTCCATGTAAATAGAAATTATTAATCCTCTATTACAAAAATAACTGAAGTTCAGAGAAGTGGCCAAACAGTAAGTGAAGAGAAAGTCAAAGTCTGAACTCAAATTCTACTTATTATGTTTCCATAGATTAAACTATTTTAACATTTAATTTACAAGAATGTTATTTCGTTGTTTCAAATACTTGTGATCACAACTATTTTTGTCACTGTCATGATAGTTCTAACCCCAGACAGTGTGGAGGAATTTACCTTCACTGCCTAATCACAAATTAATGAAACCATAAAATCTAGGGTAGAGTTCAAATCCAACCTCTGATTTGTAAACTCTGCACACAGCATTATTATACGGAAGCAACTGCAAAGATTATGAGGGGAAAACAAACTATAGTTATAGCTATCAGACATGAGGTAAATTCTTTTATGAGGAGAAGTGGTATTTTAGAATCCAATTCTCTCACTTTGTAAATAAAATTTGAGAATGGTTTACTTTATGTCACTGTTTTAACACTGAATATGAGTAGTGACAAATCGTAAACCCATCCAATTGCTTTCAAAATTGCACTTCACATCTTTCAAAGGCAATTATGTGCTGTCACTTTTTTGTAAATGGTTGAAGTGTGGGACAAGTAAATATATCTTTATTTGTAATCATTATTCTTTATTTAAGTTGGTATTGGGCTATATGATTTCTGATGTTGAATGTTTTATTCATTCAGAGCAATGCTTTCTTGGTCAATCCTGAGTTCTCATGGGGGCAAGTCTATAGTTCTGAGATTTGTATGTGCTTTATACTGTTCATGAACAGTATTATTCAAAAGTAATTTTTACTCATCTTAAGATATCTTCAGTTTCCTCCTATCTCTGACCAATATGCATGTGTATATATTATACTATATATAGTTATATTATACAAATGCACACACAACATGCATAAATTAAAATGGATATTGTACAATTTTTCTCTGAAAGTTTGGGTGAATGTTAACTAAAGCAAAACTTGAAATGAATTAGGTTGAGAGAAATTCTTTGGTGTGCTTCTAAATTATAGTAAAAAATTTAGTTTGTGCTATTTTCAACACTTAACTCAAGGACATTAATTACATTTAAATATATTTTGGAGCAACCTTCAAAAAATGCATCCATATCCACAAACTCATTTCCATTTCATTCCACAGAACACAATTATTGTAAACATCAAGAACTGGGAGTTATTGAACAGATGGGGCATTAGTGTCTTAATGCTTGATCTCTGTTCTAGTAAATCCTTCAATTTCACATCCTTTCCACAAATTCTATGGCTATTCAATCTGTGATGAATGATTTCTTAAATGCTGCTTTGATGTTTGTGTCACTTTTTGTGTTTTACAATTTCAGACAAATATGTAAACGCAGCTGCCCAATAGGATAAAGAGGCCACATTAAAATCCTCAATTATTTTAAACTAAGCATATCCTAATCCTGCCAGAAGATTCTGCATAAACTTAACCACTTTCTTGGCACCAGCATGCCTATTCTTTTTTTTATCATTGCTAATAAGTAATCTTTAAAACTGAGTCCCCAACTCAGATCTTTGTTTTCTTTCTGCATGAGATACTTAATAAATGATTATCATAAAATAGGTACATTATATTCATTAGTTTTACATACATTATGTTAACTAAGAAAATCAGGAGTAAATAAGCATCCTTATGATTTAAAGGAGTATAAACAGACTATGTGGACAGACGCATACACACACACAAACACAACACAGTGTATACTGAAGAAAAACAACTTAAATGACTTAATTTTGCTGTAAAAGATATAATGCAAATGCTTTGAAATTGTTATAGAGAACTCCTGTTTCCTCAATCAAGTTATTGAGGATACAGCATCTTAAAATATCTAGTCTAGATTGTGACAGCATTTTGATAAATTCTGCTTATTTTCTAATCTCTCCCTTGACTTTAATCATAATTTCCATGTTGCCAATGGAATCTAGAGCCCAAAACCCTTCTTCAAAATTTTGAAAATTACTGATATTTTATTTGATATTTGAAAATAAGTGATATTGTTCAACTATCATTTCTCTTATCACTGAAAAAATCTGCACTGTCCTTCTTGGGCTGATGGGTTTGACATCTGTGAATAGAAAAGACTGAAAGAAAATGGGTGAATCTGGGTGGCACATGAGTTACTGATAAACTGAAAACTGCCACAGAAGGAAATTGGAAATGTCCTACTTACATTACAATTAAACACTCTGGCTCTCACATATACGTTTTATTTCTGATGGGCAATGGCTTGGCCTTCTGTTAATCTTATGAGAAAATACTGTTGTAAATGAGCTTTTAAGAGAGTCTGTGGCTCTGTGGGTCAAATATGTGTTGTGGTTGGTTGTATACTGGAACATACTCTCTTCAGATTTTCCCTGTGTGCAGTATATGTAAAATACTCTGCCTAAAGCAGATGCAATAAGAAGCATTTTTTTCTCAGAATAGTTTAGAAATAAAATATGGGTTTTGGGTTAAGGTGGCATAGAAGATAGCTTGTTGCAGCATCTTTTCTGATAACAGAGAATTTTGTTTCAGTTCAATTTTATGCAATGTGTGGATAAGTAGAATCAGCATCATGAGTTACATGAGCATGATGTAGAAAATTCACTGAAATATTAGAAAAACAGTGAATTCATGTTAGATACAAGAGAGAAGGAAACTGGCTTCCATGGGATACCTACTAGGTGTTACACAAGAGGCCTATGAAATTCACATTTGCTTTCCCTAAAATGTCACAATAAGCTAACGAGGTAACATTATCTCATTTTGAAAAATCAGAAAATAGGATTTAGGAAAGTTGAGCGATGTATCCAAGGTCACACAGCTATTCAGTGTCAGTGACATATACATCCATGTACAAGGATTCACTGTGTTAAACTAATCTTAGTTCTACTTTGCAAGATCGCAGGAAAAATAATATATTTGTGATAACAACCTAGATGAGGTAGACAATCTCAAAGATGATTTGGAGTGCCAAACATTGTCACTGAAACATTAGAACATTTAGTTTTGTTATTATACTTCTCATGTCTCTCAGTATATCCTATAGTCAAGTGGGTCTTCCAGCCTGGGAAAAGAATATATCTGAGTGACCTAGGTGATGAAGGTATCTAATCTAAGAATTACTGTATCACTTAAATCACAGGTTTTTTTTTTTTTTTACAACTGAGCTAACAATGCAATATCAATTATAAAATAAGAGAGAACCCTCTGAATGTGCTGGTATACATAAATCATCAACAGGATGATCTTAGGATAAACAGGGAAATTAGAAAAGGATACTAGCTCAATTAGGGTAATGAAATACTCCACATAAATGCTCCTGTATATATACATAAATGTAGCTAAAATCAAGTTTAATTACAACCCGTATGTTAATTATTACAGATTGGGAATGATGTTTCACAGGGTAGCCACATGAAAATACACTTTGAGTACATACATCTGAACCATGCAAATGCATTTTAAAAGACTACTTTATGATAGATTTCAGCTAAAGCTCATTTAATATGTCATCATTTGTCTTTTCTTTTCCCTCACCCCAAATTATTTTGTAAATGATAAAAAGCCAAAAATTAATTAATGAGAACACTTTTGCTATTTTTTTTCATTAGGTTTGCATTTAGTTGGAGTGAGTAAAAAAATTCTGTTGAAAAGAGTCAGTACCACTTCTTCAATTAGGTCAGGGCTTCCTGCCATTTAAAATTGACAGAAAAAGCAAAATGTACCAGATTGCAACACTGGAACTAGAGCTATTAGACTTCCCCAGGATCTCTGGTCCTAGGTTTGACCTCAAATTCCTTCTGCCTAGAACTAGTGACTGTTCGAAGGGCCTTTGTGACTAGCCTCATAAGACAGAGTAAAATCGCAGAAAGCCCTGTAATATTAAAGTTCTCTTGGCACTCATCATGTTACAGTTGGACACAGCAATTCATAAAAAGAAAATTTCGTATGAACATGTATCTTAACTGTTTAGAGGCAGTTTCCATGAGACTAATAAGAAGACAGTCGAACACATAGTCAAATAGTCAAATAAGATGAATGAAGGAGATTTTTAACACGAGTTTACCATAATACTGTAAAGTAAATAAAGCAACATAATTGTAGTTAAGAGAATAAGCTTTGAATTCGGAAGATGTTAATCAGTATTCTAGCATGAATTCTCTACTGTGTGACCTTGGGCAAGTCGCTTGCTCTCTCTAATACATAATTTACAGAATGATCTAGAAAATAGGTATACTAAAACTAGCTCTCACATTTTTGAAAATTGAATGGAATGGCTTATGTAAATTGGCTAGTACATTATTTAGCATCAAGTGAACGCTTTAAGACTATTAAACATCATAGTTATTATTGTAACAACTTACTTTAATTGAAGGCAATCATGCTTTGAAGGGACTTAGTCCACTGGGTAAAAAGCAAACACACAAAAAGATTAGAATGTCAACAATTATCTTAAGGATTCAATATAACAAGACTATGCCAAGTAAATTATTTCTTTATCATTAATTTCTTATATTTCATTTCTGGTTTTATGTGCATATGTTAATGATACCTTCAATAGGAAATAAACATATTCATAATTTAGAGTTGTAATTACTCTTTTTGGAATCGTCAAAATATCAATATTTTATATACCCACAATTGATTTATAAAATTTACCTATTAAAAACATAAATGCCCCAATACAAATTATATATGTGTCACAAAGTGAAAACTACCCAGTGAGTATTGTTAGTATTTTTAAACAGAGAAGTACAGTATGGGCATTTCCATATATACACTAAAGTTTTAAGATAAACCCTAAATTACTTATAAATATTTGTTTTAAGTGATGTGTATCCCATTGGATAGTCACCTAATGCTATTAGTCTGAAGTAAGATGTGATTGGCATTTTTCTCAGATGTTATTGTTCGAATGCAAGTTGCAGTAACTTTCCTTGAAAAAAATATAATCAGTAGAGTGATTTCGTTGTATGTCAGTAGATAAAGGGTATAAAGTTACTCTTGAGTTTTGGAGAACAGTAAAAGGAGCTTTTCTTCTGGAAAAGAAAAGATTAAGAAATTTCATTTTGGGGACTATCAGTCTTTGTTGAAACAAAACAAAACTACAGAATAGCATTTTGTTGAAACAAAACAAAACTATAGGTAAGAAAATGCTAACAACCAAGTTCAAAACCTTACAAAATTCAGTTTTATACTCAGTACTGTTCAACAACTAAGTAGATTAATGGGTAAGCAAATAAAATAATGATTGGATAATGTCACATGGTGAAGCTCTGTTGTTCTTTTACTGGCTATCTTTAAGAATGCATTGACATTGATTGTGTCTGAACAGAGCAGACTATTACTGCCTAGAAATAGAGGTATCACAAGGTGTTTCTCAAATCTATCTTTGGAGATATATTTCTAAAGTCATTTCCCAATAACATTTGCTTTCAAAACACAGAAGAACACATAGCCAAGCTCAATTCTAAATGTGGTCTTCAGCTTTAGATTCCTTATAATTGCAACCACCTGTCTGAAATTTTCATCATATAAGATCACATCACATAATTAAGGATTATTGGAGAATCAAAATTCCATGAGTGGTATGGACTGGTCATTTAGATATTTTTTCACGACTGGGCTTCACTCCCACCCAAAACATCTCTTCTCCTGTGACTTCTCTTGCATGAAAGGGTTAGGTACCACCAAAGTTATGATCTCACTCACCATAGGCATCAGCGGGAGATAGATATCACATCTTCCCAGCACCTCCAGTCAAGTGTGGGCAAGAGTGCTGAAGGGACAGCTCCAGTGCTCTGGGTCATTTTAAATACTTTTCCCTGGAAGACTGCACTCAACCACCTTTCTGCTACACACACCCATTCACAAAATCCAAGAACTACAGTCATCCCTGATGACTTCGAAATTTAGTTTGATGCTGAGACACACCCTCATTCCTTAAGTGTATAATTATACGTGGGTGGAGAGCCACCAGGGAGGGTGAGAGGGGAGAGCAGAGAAAAAAAGGAGAAGAGAGCTTTGTCCCGACTTCTAAAAACCCGTTTGTTAATCTCTCCTCCCCCACTCCCATTTTCCTAAACCCGAGAATGACTGAGTTGAGGTAAGGGGATAGTTCCGGAAATGGAAATACGACTTTCAAACCTAGAAATGATCGGAGCGATCTATTTAAAGTTGAATACTCCTCGTCCTAAGAATCCAGCGCAATTCATATTTAAAGCAGCCCGTGTTTTCTCCACCATCACAAAAACCGAAAACAGTTGCCACAGAAGACAAAAAACATTCTGAGCGCGTTCTCGCTGTCCTTTGAGCTCAGACAGAAGGTGGGGTGGAAGCGCTCACAACCTGTGAAAGTGCGAAGGACTCTCTACACCTGGTGGCCAAATCCCTGCTGCCCAGAACTCTTCCCTACCACCTCTCATCATTCGTGACTCTGCAAGACACAGGGATTTAGACACGTATGTGGGAGTGCATGTGAGGGAGGGCAGGCAAGAGGACGGTATGTTCTCCACATGTGTAAGCCTGCATCTCCCTGTTCACAAGCGTTCATTAGTTAAACATTTGATCAAAGGTGGAATGTTTCTTTTTAATGGAAACACCTTAAAATAGTGTTCATAAATTGAAAGTGTGAAGATTCTGAGTATGGTACCTTTCTACTTCCCTCCCCCCATTTCTACACCCCCCCCCCCAAAAAAAAAGGGAGCTTNACTTCCCACCCCCCATTTCTACACCCCCCCCCCCAAAAAAAAAGGGAGCTTGCAGCAGATTGTAGAAGGATTTGAGTCTGCAGCTAGAGAGAAGGGGATTAGGGCCAGAGCGGTGCAAGTTAAATTGTGCTGCATATAAAAAATGGGCGGATTGGTCTCCAGATCCAGAGGCTGGTACCACCTTCCTTTCTAAAATAAAATCTCTCTGGCATGAAGTCACCGCCTATTTCACATCCGGTTTGCCCTGGGACGTATTACTACTGTCTTGGTAAAGAGAAATCTTTTGTTGTATAGCTGCAGATTGGATATTGAGAAGCAAATTTGGGTGTGAAATCCTTAGCAAAGGCGCACGCAGGGTCCATGATGGCTCAGACCGAGTGAGTGAGAGGCAGGCAGAGCGAGGACGCCCCTCCACTCCCGGCGCGCCGGACGCGCGGACTCGCGCTGGCTCCAGGCTCTCCACGATTTTCTCTCGCAGACTTTTCCCGGGTCTTGAGCGATCCTGTGCCCAGAGGGGGCCCGAGGTAAGTGCGGCTTCGGACCGCAGCACACTGAGCTTTGAACGTTGCTTTTCCTAGCTGGAGAGACAGGAATGCTATAGTGGGAAAAAAAGAAAGAGGGAGAGGACAAGAGCCTGATCCCAGAGCAGGTAGAAACAACGAATGTTTTTCTTTCAGGGTGAAAACCGCAGCGATACAGGAGCATTATTTTCTCCCCCTGACTCTCTTCTTCTTTTCTTGTCCCCCATTCTTAGGCAGATTTTAATTTTTTCCGCGGGGTGGGTGGTGACACGCTTTTTTTTTTTTTTTTTTTTTTTTTTGCANTTTTTTTGTGCAGGAGGGAGCTGGGATGAGGTGGGGGGGGGCGTCAGGGGGCATCGTGGAAAGTTCAGACGCTGGGACAAGAAACCTGTCTCAGCGTTCCAGTCTAGGGATGGCAGTCTCATTCTGGCTGTACAGATTCCTCTTTTCTCCTTTACAGTGGACGCTGCTGAAATGCCCTCTGGTGTAGGGGTCTCTCCTATTCCGAACACGAAAAACTCAACTTATATTTGATGTGGATGGCCTGGGATGTGGGCATCTTGAGTGTGTGTGTTTTGGGGAGGTTGAAGGTGGAAGGGATAAGGCTGCTTAGTGTTTCTTTTAGACTAATATGTTTGTATTTGCAAGAAACTTTCTCACTCAACAACTCAAGTGCCACGGTAGGCTGGTAGGCTTGTTTTTCTCTTTCTCAAATGTCAGAGGAGGACAAAAAACTGATACTTGCCTTGGGGTTATGGTTTGTTTCATTTGTCCCTTCAGGAATTACCCCCCTTCAACAAAGACCAACAAAAATTAATAGAGTAAGAGGAATTATTTTTCCTTCATAATAGCTGTTGAAGATTCAAAAAGGGTGAATTATAATAGTGCAATTTGGGTGCAATATTTTAACATAATGGTAGCTATCCAAATTTCTTCTCATATTTAACTCATCTGTGTCAAAACCCGTCACTACATTAAGTAAAAGCCATGATGAGGTTCACAGTTCTTATCTCTAGATCTAGATAATTTCTCTCTGAACACATTGTTTCATTGCTTACATGTCTGTTTATAATGTTTTTTACTGATATAAATGATCCCTGAGTATATTTAATATTTGTGTAGATGTATATTTAAGGCATACCACATTAAATTATAGGGTACTTGATAGAAAATATGTTTTAAAAGACTAGCAATCCATTAATCACTGATCCTACTAGGGAGTTAAGACATTCAGGGAAGTGCTATCAAATACCTTGAACAATTCATAGCATGACTGGAATTAATCATAGCACATTAAAATAAAATGTTACTATATCTGCTCCTTAATCAGGTAATTCACTGATTTTTAAAAATTGACTCCACAAATAGATTATGATTTTTAAAAACATTCTCTAAGATTTTCATACTGCTCCATTCCTCTAGCACCCCACTACCAAGTCTAAATTCAACAATCAGATGGTGATTGATTGCACTTTACCTAAGAGGGAAAAAGATTCCCTTATTCATGCAAAGCAAAGCACTCCAGCTTCCATCTGTTTGAGATGAAACATTTTTCTAGCAGCAACCTGGCAAAATTCAAGAGGGCTTAAAAGATATGTGTGGGCATGTTTTGTGCATTTATGTGAGTGTGGTTTGTGTGTGAGAGAGATGAGCACATGGCTTGACTATAAAGTGCGTCCTTTAGCCTCACAGGAACATCAGTGAGCATATTTAACAAGGCAATCACAGTCAGAGGATATAAGGATGACTTCGGCATTCAACAGTGTGTTTCCTTTGTTTTTTTAAAGATAAATACAGTTGCTGCTATAATCAAGGTACACCCAGAATGCACAGATGAATTCAGTCATCAAAGTATATTAACTTACCCCATCCCACTCTGCAAACATGCTCTCTGTTATCGACACAGCTTTAAAATTTCAGTGCACAGTTCAGTTGTGGAAACTCAAATCAGAAAGGTCAAAATTTTCAGATGGTAAACAACGAAAGGGAGTATCCAAACTATACTGGAAATATAAAACCTAGAGGGAAAAAAAACAAAACAAAAACAAAACAACTCACAGTTTTTATGTTGAGCAACACTGGCACCTGAAAGCATTTCACCTTGTATTCTTTTACAGGAGATATTTAGACACTGATATATTTCTGAATGGAGAAATTGAAGGGAAAGTAGAGAATGGATGGTCCAGGTTTCCATTGCTTCCAATGAGGTGTCATATCCCAGTGAGGTCATTTCCTGACTTCAAAGCTTCATCTGAACTGCCTCAGTCAGCCCTAGTGGTTATAACCTGATGTTTCTTGCAAGAGACATTGATCTCTACTTGTTCTACTTTTCAGCTGCACGAGCCCGCCATGAAGAGAAGTCCGGGTCTCTCTGATTATCTCTGGGCCTGGACCCTCCTTCTGAGCACACTGACTGGAAGAAGGTGGGGACAATTTATTTTAAATCTGCATGAGAATTTCTGTAACTTTTTTTCATATATTCTATCAGGGGGAAGAAAACTGTCCTTGGATGAATTCATGACTAAGGGAATTCAAAAAACTTAACTGCAATAACATTCCAGCTAAGAATAAAGAAGAGAAATATGAAAAATAAATAATCATCTTATTTGAATGTCAGAATACACTTAACATGCCTTTGTTAAGGAGTGTATAGATTTAACATCTGAGTCTTAAATTGAACTTCTCACTGTTCAGTGGTAACTTAACCAAACTTGCAGTTTTCTAATTCATAGCAAAAGTGACCCCAGCTGATGTTTGCATTCTATGACAGAGTCACTTGGAAGTGGAAAGTTTAAAATAATATTTTAAATTTGAAAATTCAAGTCTATAAATGCATGTGCACTTTATGGTTTGAAACATTTATATAACCAACAGAGGTAGATTATACCAGATATATATTTAAAAACATTAGATATAATTGAACGTCATTTAAGCATACTTACTCTGATATAAGTTCTAAGAAAAAATTAGGGATAAGCTTATCCATACTCAAGATATTTACTAATGATCAAGTCAAGCCGACAAACATATTATAGTGGTAGTGATATAAATGACTAAACAATTCATATTCTTTTTAAATCAACTTTTACATTTCTTGTATAGTCTACTTCTGTGACTGATAAAAAAAGTGTTATCCATATTATAAAAACTTAAGAGTCATCAAAATGTAATGTAAAGTGAACCCTTCCAAGTTGAGGCAGAAAACTGCAAAAGCCTGGAAAAGATGTGAACTCAGGAGGATTTCTTAACTTTAAAAGTTACCTGTTATTATTTTTTTTGTCTATAGTGTGTGATGAATAACCACTTCTAGATGAACAGGAAATACATTATGGTCAGATACTCTTAATCTTAGGAGTTAAATAGTCTTCCCTGCTTTTGAAAAATTATATGAAGTGTTACTATTGTGATGACCTGTAGATGGAGTTAGTGCACAGTGTTTTATTATATAGTGGTTCATATGGAATCAAAATCAGGTACTGTAACTGACATTTCTCTTCAAATTATATATTCAGTTTAGGAAACATTACATTGGCATGACTGCCTAATACCAAATAAATAATCTTGATCTTTGTCCTAGGGTTCTTCTCTGACAATTACAGTTGGGCATAGAAAGTTAGAAATAAAGATGAAGAACAACAGGATTATAAAATCACACCAAAGAAAGATTAGCCACTGCAATCGGAAGAGTAGAGCTACTTTTCTGGGAGGGAGGGAAGAGTTCTTTTGACTTTTGTATTCCAGTGTAAATGGTTTGAATGCAGCAGCTATGAGATAAAACCAGGAAAAAGCCATTTCCTTAATTTGACATACACTGAAAACAAAGGGCCTGCAGCAAATGTAACAGACAGCTCCATATTCTAGGAATTATATTAACAATTTAATCATATTCCTCATGTCACACCACCTTATCTGCGCCCCACTTCTTATTTCACTGCTTTTTTCCCGGGACTACTTGATCAAGTTCTCCTCACAACTAAGGTGTGCTATCATTTATTTCCACCTTTACCAAGATGACCTTCTAATATCCTTGAAAGAGGCATGCAGGGTACATGGTTTATGACAATGAGTTTTGATAAAAAAAAATTGCATTCAGGAGACTATATTTTGCTTTATGGTGTCATCTGCTAATGAAACACACTGAAAGACAGAGATCATTGAAAATTTGATTTCAAAACCAGCAAGATGTTTAATATTGCTAAAGAAGAGTAAAACTTCAATCTGTATAGCACTGATACTGAAATTAGGAAAAATGAAAATGAATTTCATTCAAACAAATGAAAAATTATTTTATAGAGGTATATTTCATGTGTTTAATATTATGAATAGTTAACATAAATTTATTAAAGTAAAATTTTATCCAAAAAATAGTCATTGCATTTTGCCAGTATAAAATTACCCACAAAATTGATGGGAGAAATCCATGACATTTGAACTGTGATACTACAAAGTTGAAACTGAAGACTATATTAGTGAGTAGTAAAATTACACTTCAACTAGACAGATTTAAATAGAAACATTTACCCTAATATAGAAAAACGGAAATAAAGTTTTAGACTAAAAGTTGAAGGAAACTGAGGTCTAGTTCAGTCTCTGGTCACAAAATATCTGAGTTCCATAAACAGAACCCTAAACCTGCACTACAGTTTATTAAACTATGAATTAAGTATATCGAGCTATAGTTTTTTGAAGATATCTTTTACTTCTAAGACCAGGCACAACAAAATTTTCATTAATTAGAGGATAAATATATAGATTACAAAATTTGGTTCACAAACACAAAAAGGAATGGAAATTGTACACCAATGTGAAATTGTAATAATCCCAAGAAACACATTTTATCTATTTTCTCATCTAAATATCTTGAGAAAACATTAAGTAACAAAGCACATACATATAAAGTGGATTACCTACATTAGTAGGTAAAACCTTAAGCTTATGCCACATGTTAAATTTAATGAAAACAAAACTATAAGTGATTTTGGTAGCTCATAAACATATGTTTTAGGGTGAGAGTTTTTCAGATTTCTTTTTTTCCTAGCATGCATTAACTTTTTCCTTGCTCCATAAGACATATATTGCTGCACTGCGTACATACTGAGAAATATAAATATAGAGACAAAACTCATTTCCTGTAATTTTCCTCCCATAGTTAGAAATGTTAAAGAGCTTATTGTCTATGAGGAAAAATATAACAAAATTGTAAGATTTAAAGTATTACATTTTTTAACTTTATGGAAAGAATATTCAAATTAAATTTTAATAGAAAGCAAAGTAGAATAATCTGGAGTAGGTTTTATTTTAAAACATTAAAATGAATGATACAGATATTGTTCTCCTTTATGCCTTTTTCAGTTATGGACAGCAGTCATTACAAGATGAACTTAAAGACAATACTACTGTTTTCACCAGAATTTTGGACCGACTCTTAGACGGTTATGACAATCGCCTGAGACCAGGATTGGGAGGTGGGTTGTATTATTGTATTTTTATTTTAGAAAATAGTATTAAAACTTTATTATTACAACCTTGCTTCCCTTCTAAATGGTACAGCATTAAGCATGGCAGCAAACAGTTTAATGACTAAACCTGTTTTTAATAGACTGTACAATGTAAATTAATCATGGTAGTTTCATGCACATATTCATACTTAGTAAAAGGGAGATAAAAATTTCTCTTAATGCCATATAAAAAGGTTACATTTACTTGAAAATTATAATATATTGTATATAATGATTTTATTACACTAGGGAAAATGGGGGTAATATTTCCTGTAGCCGAAAAACTGTATGTTATGTTTTGGCTTTGCTATGTCTGCATTGAATTCAAGTAAAATATCTTTGAATTTGTTGTTTTAAACATTTATTTTGGAATATTACATACTGACCCACTATTTTGTACTAGAGTGCTACCATCTCTGGGATGAAATGAATTGTTTTAACCATGTATTCATACTTAAACCGTGATTTTTCTGTAGTAAAATTTTATTTTTCTTTTTATACCAGTTAATTGGTTATATTAATGAATTTATGGTTAGAAGATAGTACTCAATAATACAATATTAAATACTTATTTGGATGATCCTTGGATAAGATAATAAAGCTAATTATTTAAACAAAAACTACTGAAGCCTAAGCAAATATTGATCTCACAGCAAAACAAGTTTAAGTAAGGAAATACATTCATCCAAAGTCACATAGGAAACCAAGGTTATGACTCCCAACTATAATTTATGTTGTATTTTTCTAGAAGCATTTGTAGAAACTAGTCAATTGCAATGATTAAATTATAATTAAATGGTAATATTAAGAAATTCCTTTAATGTAGACAGCAAAGATGTACAAAGAAGCTTAATAATTCAAATTTTGATTTTAGCAATTAATGTTGAAGTGGATTTAGGGTCTCTTTGTATCAGTACTTTGTTAATGTAATCAACTGGATGGCATCTTGTGTCTCTGTTGAATCTACCAGATGCCACTAGTGTCTCAGATTTAAGGAAACTGCTTTGTCAAAGATACAGCTCAAGTTTCTGTCAAAGGTCTTATAAGGTGTCCTTTCTGGTCAATTTCAAGCATTCATTCAGTACACACTATCCAAATTTCTTTGGGTTTATATTTGGATTTATATTCTACCTAGCTTTTCTTTACTGACTTTTTAAAAAAAAATTAAAGAATAATATTTATTGGTCACAAAATGGATTACAAAATTGTGTATGTGACATACATATATATACTGCTGGTATATATCTAAATGTCTAAATTGGTTTTAAGAAAATGTTAATTAATAAAATTTAAAATAAATTACAAAGGCCACAGGTAGGGGAGGAATGTAGAAATAGAAGAAAAGTTCAAAAATAGTGAAACACCGTTCAAAAAAAAACTTTTTGAAATGTTGAAGGGAATGTCTCTTATTCTTTTATTATTTTCCTTTCTGCTCAATGATATCAATTCCTGCAATATCACTAGGATATTAATGACATATCCAGAAAATTTACTCTTCATTCTTGTAAAGTTTTTGAGTCCTTCACTTCTTTATTACTACGTGTTGTATCTATTTCAACTAAAAAGAAATACCCATCTATTTTGACCTCCTATTATTTCCATTCTTTAAACACATGCCTAATTTTGTTATTTGGGGAGAATTAAATAGATAACTCCTGGAAATAGTCATTTTGGGAATACAATAGATATTAAAACAAATTAAAGGGAATTCCATTTAAGACTATAACAAGTTATTATGCGTATTCTCTGTAGGTGCTGTCCATAGTCTTCAATTTGTTAAAGAATTTTCCATATGCATATGCACACACGTTTTTTAATGACCAACTATGTTAGTGCTTGGTTGTTTGGAGTATAATAACATATTAATGGCTGCTTCTTTACACTTAATTGTATATAATAAATATTTAATAAACAGGTATGTTGACTTTTTACATAAAATATAAGCAGAAAGCATTTTATTTACTCTTTACATACATGCTTAGGTTTTGGAGAGCTATAGACCTCTTAAGGATGTATAATGTAGACTAGGAATGGCTGAAAAGCTAATTTTCAAGATTGGACATAATGGTAATTTGATAACAGAAGTAGTGAATCATGAAACTTTTGGCAAAAATCTGCTTTTGTTATCTATTTAATTCTCCCCCCAAAATAAAATTAGACATGCATTTAAAGAACAGAAATTATAGCAGGTCAAAAATAGACAAGGCATTTCTTTTTAGTTGAAGTAGATACAATATGTAGTAATAGAGAAGTAAAGGATTCCAGAAAATTTACAAGAATGAGTGTGCATTAATCTTTGTTGAAGATGACTTTTCTGATCTCTCTGACTCCTGAAAAAAGTTATTTTGGGAATACAACAGATATTAACAAAAATTAGTTCAAATAATTTTTCTATTTATATTTTTGCATCACCCTGAGATATAATACAATTAATTCTGATTGACTAGAGGTTTATTTTTAAAAAAGCTTTAATACTGACTAAATTTTGCTAATTTTGGAAAGTGATTTTTATTCCTATAGGATATAATGCCATGTGTTTGTTACATTTATCTCCAGAGTCATTTTTATGTACATTTTGAGAATGGTTGCTTTTAGAAAACTTTGAAATATCAAATAATAGTTTTTATAGTTCTAAAAATATAATTAGTTGCAGAATTAGAGAAAAATGTTAATACCAAGATATTTGGATGTTATAAATTGAGATTTTCTAATACAGAGTTTTCTGCAAGTTTCATTTCATTTTTTACTATAGACTTCTGGTAAGTATGGCACACATACAGGAGATTTCACTATAGAAATGACCCCCCCCCTTTTTTTTAACACACCCTATTTGTCTTTAGATGAAAAGACTATGTAGAGAAAATACTGGAAAGATTGTCATTAGCTTATCATGGTGTAAAAGTGTCCTTTAAGTAGGTTCATGATCATAGTGCAATAGCATCTTAAAAGAGAAAGGGGTCCATTCTCTTTATAGAACAAAGTCTTGTTTTATGAAAACAGTAACATTGTGTAGAATGCAGGGACATTTTGTTCAAAATGTACAGGAGATACAGAAATATGATAAGCAAAGACTTGAGACTAATATAAGAAACTCGTATGTGCAAATTCATCATGACCTGTTTTTGAAGAATACACACGTATTAGAAGGGATAGCATTATTCTTTGGAGATATATATAGTGCATTTACAAATTATGATAAAAATAGATAATATGGTTATCCAGATGATAAAAATTAGTTTGCAGGTATCTTAACACTATTTCAAGAGACTACCAGAGCTAAGAGCTATATTGAGAAAGTGAAAATAAAATGAAAACATAAAAGAGACATTCTAGAAGGGATTTTATCCCTCCCAAAGCTAGAGGAGATGAAAGTACTATGATGTGTGGAATTCTAATATTTTAATATTCCTTACTAAGGAATGTAAAGAGAAAAACTACTTGGCCACACATTCAGGTGTAAAATTAATGAAGAAACCCTTTACGTAGCCTTGAAATACAGAAAGTACAAATCAAATGTCAGCTGACAATTTTTGAATTGATTCTAATTTAAAACCAATTTAAGGGATGCTTTTTTCTTGAAAAATGTTTTTGAAAGGATCTTGCCTAAAACATGCATTGTATAGAAGAATTAAATAGTTCATGGGTGCAGGGTGATGTATTAGGGAGCTAATCCAGAAAGAATTGGAAGATAGAAGAAAATGGTAGGTAAGGAGACCAAAAGATGGTATTAAAACTTAGAGAAAGGAGGAAGGGATGGAGGAGGTGAACAGCACAGAGAAATGGTACGGGGAAGCTCTGTGTTATGGAACAGGTAGATCAGGGGTCATTTATTTATCAAATTATCTTTTTATTTTAACTCAGGACCAAATCAAAGAGTTTCTGAAAAAGTTCATTTTTCAATGTTTCTCCTTAATGACTGTGACTATAATAAACTCAAGAAGTCTGAATTTCTCCAACTTTCTAAAACAATAAATGATGTCCCCCCCTTCTCTGAGCTGCAGCTATACCGGTAAAATTTCAGGTGTCAACTTAGTAGCATAGGGACAAAAACAACCGCTAAACATTGATTTAGATTTTCATTCAGAAGGAGGATTTCAGGTTTCTAAGGACAAAGGATACTCTTCCAGTGCCGTCTTTCCCTTCTCTTTACCCTACCATTTCTAATTGCTAGGTTTCACAGAAGATATGACAAACTCCGTGACCAGGCTGATGTCAGATAGTTTATTTTCTGTGACATGCCACCAGGCTAAGGGTTGACCCTTTCTTCTGCTCATTGGCTCATTCTTACAGATCTAGCTTACAAAAAAGAAATTTCTTTTTTTCTTTTATTTTTAGATATTTCGTTTTATAAGCAACTTCATTGCACTGCTTGCAAAACAGATTAGGGCAAAGCAATTTTAAAATGGAACTCAAATAAGATGGTGCAGAAGGAATGAGACTATAATGGATCCACATTTTAAAGGAATTACAGAACTTTTCATTCTCTCCCTCCCGGCTGAAGGTCATTTAGCAATGCAATTTCTAAATTCTGCCTTAAATTTATTCTCAAAAAGGTTATCTCAAAGATTCTGTCATCAACCTATATAGATAATGAAGGCAAAGAAAGAGAGATGAATATGTAGTAATCATGTGACAGCCCCACACAGACAGGGAGAGAAGTAAATAAGTAAGTTCATTTTCCATTTTACTTAATCAGCTACGTGAGGGTTTGAGTTGAGGTATAACTGGGGCTTTCTCTCAAGGTAGTTAGTATTAACATGTTATTTATCAAGCAATCTATGCCTCAAAACAGACTTTCTCCTTATTTTCATAACTTTCCTAATTTTGGACTTTTTATATATAAGACTTTTTTGACTTTCCTGGATATCTTCAGATAGGCTTATATCTGGGCATTTCTTACATGTTTTCAGATACTGAAAGATGCTGAGCATATTTATATGCTTTCAGAAAGAATCTGAAAGCATATAAGATATGCTCACATATAAGCATCTCCAAAGAAGCTGGGTTAGATCTGCATGCTGTTGGCCAAGTGTTGTTGACTCCTTGGGACCTTGGGTTGTATTCATATCAAAATAAGTAAAGGGAAAACTAAGTGTTCATTAAATAAAAAACAAGTTAATTTTTATGAAATTTTGTGTGACTTTGTAAAGGTTAGGTGACTAGAGGTTAGAGAAAGCAGCATTTTTCAACATTATTGTGTCTCAAAATTATATGTAAGCTGATATTTGTGGTATCTTTTATTATTATTTTTGCATCCTATGTGAGGGGCCCATTTTATTCATATTCAACTGAAATTGAAACACATTTTATATTTATATTAAAAGGCCATAGTTTTAAAATTTTAGAGAACAAGATATTTCTGTCACAATGTCATAGTTATAACTAAAATAAAAAGATTCTGAGTTACTGACAATATCCAAAAAGAAGGTTTAGTCAGTCATTTGTGTTGCTGTTGTTATTACATTTACTTTACCAGAGAATGGTTTTTCATATTCTCTTTTGAAATTCTAATCTGAAACCCTTCTTTTTGAATTTGCTGTAGTTTTATCTGGTGCTTTTAAAACAAGGTGTGCAGCAGATGCTCAGACTCCGGCATAATGCAATTCATTTCTACAGAAATATTCTATTTAGACTTTCCATAATTCAGTAGAACTTTGAAGAAAAAGCAGTTACCAAATCCCAAGAGAAACTGGGTTGGTAAGACGAACCAAGAGCACCCCTTAACCTTTCCTGGCCAAAGAGCGCTGGAAAGCTCACAAAGCCCGTTTACCTAGTGAGTGTAACCTAGATGCCCAAAGAAAAGTCTCAGCATGTTTAGAAACTTCTTATGCTTGTATTTTCTCCTGTATACAAATCTCTACCTGATCAGTGTCAAGAATTTCCTGAGATAAAATGTAACCACTGAGACCGTGTTTAAGTCATAAGGGCAAAATTATGCTGAAATAGCTGCAGTTTATTTTTTTGTGCAGCTATTTTGGACCTTTTTATCCATTTTCCCATGTTGATTCCAGAACCAATGTGGAATATATTTTTTAAATGTTTTCTATAAAATATTGCCTTTTTTTGGTAGAATTTTAATTTATTTGAAAACGTGTATTTCTGGGATGAGAATGTCATTGTTAGTAATCCTGAACTTTGACATTTTGGAAATAATAAGAGAAAGCAAAGTCCTAAGTAGATGGCATAGCCCTCCAGAACTGTGTATTTCATTTTCACATCTAACACACTATAATGGGAAAAGGAATTAATGATTCTTCAAAAGTATTTCATATTTTACAATTTTGATCAAGATTTATGTAGACTAAAAGAAGCCCCTTTTTCTAGGAAAACTATTTCACTCTCCTCTAAAGATCCACGATATAAGGAGGGAAATTCTCAAGTGAAAATGCAGTAAAATTTTACCTTTTTCCTCCTTGGGAGATCCTTGTTCTTGACCTCTGAAAATACAAAAATATGAGGAACTGGTTAGACACTCTGAAATGTGGCTTTCTACTTCATGACCAGATTTAATAGCTGAATCTAGGCAGGATTAAGGAGCCTTGTGCATTAAGGAGAAAATTAAGGGAACAGAAATGAAGGATATGGAGTAAAAAACATTACCTTAGGCCGAGAGGCAGGGAGCTTAAATAGAGTGTAACTCAGGAGTACTGTGGATACTGTCAGAATCCCAGGATGCTTTCAATTTCCAAACAGTACTGTTTCAAAGTGATGCCAGCCCATTTAGTCTCCATAGAGTGACTGCCTAATAAAACACTGCATATAATTCTACACAGTTGAGTCCTTCTTCTGTATTTTATCGCACCCTTACAATTCCTTATTCACACAACATCAACTCTCTTCTTAAGCTGCAACTAAGCCTTTCACTTCACTACCCAAAGGGTTCCTGCTGCATTAGAACAAAGGTCAACTGCTCAGTGAAATGCACAAGCTCTCTTGGTGTGGCCCCACTGGTCTCTAGTGCACTGTGCCCATCAGTATCACTAGATTCCAGATACAATGGATTTTCTATTACCTAAACAGAGCACTGATACTTACCTCTGATCTTATTCTTTCCTCTCCTAGAAATGTCTTTCTCCAGATCTGCCATTCACAGAATTGTTCTCACCTTTTAGGTTTGAGTTCAAAGTCATCTCTTTAAAAGACATTCTTCATTTATACTTATCTGAAATTTATTAGTGTAATTTATATGTACATGTTTGTATATAACTAACTATATATATATGATTCCATCTATCTACTATCTATCTGCCTATGCTTCTAATCTATCTATCCAAAATATGTTTTGCCTCAGATATGAGATATGCTACAGAAGATCAGGAACATTTGCACTTTTGTTTGCTGATATATTACTGTTACCTAGAACAATTTATGCCTATCTAGTACACAGAAAATGCAGGATAAACATTTGATGAGTAAATTAATGTACCCAACAAACATCTTTAAAAAATATTGGCATCACAATATGACCTTTACTCCAATGAAATGTGTTCCTCAGAGAGATTAAAAGGTCATGCCTACATCGCATAGTAGTTCTCCAGGAAAATCAGACATAAAATCTGAGTGTTTTCACTCTTGTTCAATGAACTTGCTACTTACCATACTACACTGCCTTTCTCATTTTTGCTTCAAGCAGTAATCATCTTTCTGAATTATCACTTGAAAACATCTGTTATTTCAATAATTACTAGCAGAATATCAACATTGTAGGAAATTCCCTGTAATAACAGCTCTACTACTATTTAACACTCAGAGTATATATTATAATGTGTATATAATATTTATATGTATGTGGATTCTGTATAAATTTATTTATGTTTGTACATATTTAAAGCATAACTTTTAAGACTGTGCTTGTACAAAGATTTATTTTTATTGATCATCAACAATTTCATTTTAATTGTGGAGTACTATTTTAAAATGTCCTCAAACACTGTGATAACTATCATCAGCATCATAACCCCATACATAAACCTACTCCACATTTTTTTCATGAAAATTTGAACATACACACACACAACACACACTTATAGCAATTTTAAAGAATCTACTGATATTATTTTACATTGTACATTATGTATTATTGTAAAAAAAAGTATTTGATTAACGCTCATTAATCTGCTCTTTCAACATTTCTTTCAACTGAAATACTTTGATTTCCATTTTCACGCAATTTCCTAGTTACATAAAGGACTTATTCATGTTTAGTTTCAGTGAGGTATAAAATTTTTAAACTACACTTCATTAAAAGTACCTGAATCATGTGCCATCTTATGTAGAGTATTTCAAAGCATCAAAATATCTTGATTTTCCTTCAGGTGATCCACAAAAAAGCCTGAGTACTTTCTAGGTATTTCTAATAACACTTAAAGTCTAATGCCAAGTCAATAAAATCTGTTACTAGAGCATATGAATTAGATTTTGATGTTCCAGTGTTTTTTAAATAATAAAAACATATAAACTATATATGTTCTTCCTCCCCTTGTAGGGATTTCAAGTTGGAAGGGAAGAGGAAGAGATGACTCAATTTCCCCAGAACTAGACAAGAGAAAGTTTCCTTAACAGTTTCCCTAGATCTCAGCCAAAGCACATACATATGAACACATCTATTTAATCCTGGTCCTGGGCTTAAAGAGGTCTTGATTTCAAACTACCATTCCTTTGCCAAAAAAGCAAGTCAACCATACCACTATTTACAATTTGGCTGGAGTTCATTCACAATAGTACTCTGACTATCTTGAACCTTTGCACTCAGGATTATAAACCTTCTGTCTTAAAAAAGAATGGCTTCACATATTACTAAAGGAGTCCCTGATTAGTTGTAGTGAAAGACATATTTTTGGAAAAAGGAGTCTATCTGTTTTCATTGCAATTGTGCTTGACTGAATGAAAATGAGTTTAAGAATAATCATTAAGTATATATTTGAATAGAAATAATAAGGACATTAAGATATTAGATTTATGTGGAAGATTGTTTTCTAGTAAATTTTTATTTTTTTCATATTTTATGAGTTTTCCAACCTACTATGAAGATGTTATTTTTAGTGTACTCTAAAATTTTTAATAAACAACATAATGTATTTTATTGGCCTCAAGCCTACCCTAAATCTTTTTTAATATTTTTATACTTAAATTTGAAACTACAGTTCATTTTAAAACAGTAATAACAGTTATACTGAAAATTATTATAATACATTTAAGGTTTAAGGCATACAACATGATGGTTTGATTTACATATGTTATGAAATGATTACCAGAAAAAAAATCAGCTATCTCACATGGAAATACTAAAAAAAAGGAAACAATTCCCTGTAATGACATACCCTAAGATTTACTCTTAAGACATTTCCTACATATTATAAAGCAATGGTAGTCAATGTCATCATAGTGTACAAATCATCCCTAGTACTTTTTAATCTTATAACTGGAAATCCACCTTCCTCCAATTCCCCCTCCTCCCAATCTCTTCCTCTCATAAACGCAAGACTGCTACTTTTTTCTATGAGGTCTTATTTTTTTGTAATGTTATAAAATATCATTCAGAAATTAGTTTGGGAAATACTGGGGTAAGTAAGGTTGACCATATCTACTTAAAACATGAGTAGATACCAATGTCAATACAAATCTTCTAGAGGCCTTAAAATAAGCAGTTTTCCAACAACAGAAACTTTCTGTCCTTCTGCACATTCACTGATTACTAATGACACATCAAAGAAAGGTGTTTATGTTAACTGGCAAGGGAATACATGAGAAGGGAAAGCATGGGGAGTGAGTGTTCTCTTCTAGTTATCTTACCTGCCCTCACTTCAAGTTCTAGATGGTATTCAGAACTTCACTGTTCTCTGCCCCTTTCCCTTCTGAAGTCATCACTTACCTCTTCCATTCATTGGTAGTGGGCACTGTGGTGTACAACAGGAAACCTTCAATTTGGGGACTTGGAAATTTTGCTACCTGAAGTTTAGAGTTTGAAATATATTTGGAAGAAAAAGAGGATAAACAGAGAACAAAAATTCAAAAACTCTTTAAGGATATGTGTCTGATTATAGTTATGGTGAGAAGAGAAGGTGATTTGAGAAACTCATGAGGTGAGGCTCTTGGTCAAGGTACATGTCTTAAAAAATAATACTGATTTTTAGGAAATATCTGAGGTGATTAGTTGAAAATAAGATGAGACACTTGAAGATGATGAACAGGTATGGTACATACACTTAAGGGCAAGAGTAGATGAAAGATTAAAGAAATAGACTCTAAGTGTCATAATCATTTATATGAATTACTTTATGCTTAATCTTATTAGGAAACAATAACAATTACTTATGGCAATCAATGAACTTAAACATATCTTATGTTTTAAATTGATTGGTACAGTAATCTTTATAAATTGACTTTTTGGTCTTTTATTTTGTTGCTTAGATAGCATAGTCATCTACTAACAACCTAAATGTGCAGAAGGAAATATCCCATAAATTTAGCAAGTAGATAGCTCACTTCTTTGCAGCACATTATCATGCTCCATAATACAAACTAGCTGCTCCAAAAAAAATTTAGTAAGCCAATTTTTGTATAGTTGGCTACCTTGTAGTGTTCCCTTAAAGTGCAGAAATTATTCCTTCCCCCACACAGGAAATAGACAATAGTAAAAAGGATTTCAAAAAACCTATACCACACTGCCAAGCACTGCAAGTGTACTTGCAGGGATTAGCATATATTTTCCAAATAAGAATATATTTGATGATAGACCCCTGCTATAAAAATGAATATAAAAAACAGACATCATTTAAATTACATAGCTCTCACTCTGTTCTATAAGACAGTCACCTTGTATATTATATCTTATAATAGAAAGAGAACCAAAACTCAACCTTGGAAACAAAACGAGTTTGAGTCCACCAGTTACATACAAAATAACTAGGAAATCTATTTTAATACTTATGTAAAAAGAAAGTTTAGATATTAGTTCTCCATCACACAACTTAAAATTTCTTTAATTGTAAGTAATTAATCTATAGTAAGACCATTATTTCAAATAAGGGCTATACCCAGTGCAAAGGAATATAGGAAGAAAATATATCTATTACCTGTTGTCTTTCTTTTTGTACTTTTCATGATAATAAGTGCACATTTATTAAATCGAAGAAAACCCAAGTGGTGGCTACTTTGCTTGATCTAGAAAAGGAATGGCTGAAAGACAGTGCTCAAAAATAAGCTCAATTAATAAGGGAAATTATAGCTTTTGTGAAGATACCAGATATTTTCAATTTATTATTTTTTTCTACAGAATGTGAGTCCTGAAATTCTAATAAAGTGTGAGGTACAGAGTCTTAAGGAATATTAGTTTAAAAAAGAAAAAAAAAGTTAATCTAGTAAAAATACATTTGAAAATGGAGTGTGTGATAGAGTGGGACAAAATCTTGGGGAACTGACTGGTGGAAAGGGTGAAAAATGGGACAATGATAAGAGGTAAGTGGTGAAGACAGCTGAGCCTGATAGCTAACAACTGTTCTCCAAAGCTACAGTGGCCTTAAAATATTCAAGCTGAGGATGGAAATGAGTTCTAAGGCACATTTTTTTCTTCACAAACTATGTTCTCCATTTTGAAGTTTTTAAAGGGTAAATCCCAGGTAATTGCCATGTCTATGGGCTCATTTAACCATTATGAAGTCAATTAAATTGCTTGCAAGAAAAAAAAAAGAGCTAAAATATATTGCATTAGTTGTTGAAGGAACTATCATATAATTTCATGTTCAAATTATTTTATCATTTGAAATCCACATTTTGTGTAGTTTTTATAACATAAACTCCTTAAGAGAAATTTAATACTGAAAGTTGTTAACTATTTACAAGGGAGTTGTTGTGGGATTGAATACTATTTCTTGATTTTCAAAAGATTCACTATTGCATATACTGTATAGCTTTTAAATACCCCAGTATAGAGATACAAAGGGATGATAAGTGGATCGATTGTTTTAGATACTGGACTGTTATTTCTCAGAATAGAAGTTGAATACAACAGTCATATTTTCCATTTTCACCTAATAAGAAATTGTTTCCTTTTCTATAAGCAACATTTTTCTATTTTTTGTTGTTGTTGTTGTTTGAGTGGTTGTAAATCCTTTAAAATGTCTGCGTTGTCAGCAAGCTACAATAACTATGTTTTATTGGTTGATATATATGTCATCAGAGACCAATAAAATAAAATCATGTTGAACTTGAAATAGTACCTATTAAATGAATTTTTTTATGCCATAAGATGTTCTCATCTTCAAAACTGAAGGTATTTGTATGGTTGTCAGTTTTTTCCCAGGGACTAAGAAGGTAATTCAGTTACAATTTATTGTGATAAAGCAATCATTTAAAAAAACACACCCCTGAGTCTTTAAATAGTTAATAAAGCCTGCTGCAGTACACTATATACTACTCCCCAAGAGTAGGCTACATACCAGGAGGATCTGACAATCTGAGCAAGAACATTTAAGTTAAAATCTGTGGGCTAACCTATTTTCATTACAATGTGAAATGGCTTGGTATCATTAGGTAAGCGTGTCCATTCTTGAAAAATTATTAAGCAGCAGCTGACTTCACATATAGTCTCTGTCTCCCAAAGTGGCATATTCAGGTTTCATTCTCCATTTAAAATACTAACTGTGAAATTTCGTGTGTAAGCAGTAAATGATCAGGACTACACAGTGGACCAATTTTAGAAATAACTAATCAAAACCAATGAATTTCCCATTTGGGATGAGTGTGTGGTGGTGAGGTCTAATATAGGCTGCTGATGGACACTCATACTGCCAATTTCCTGCTCCATTAGAGCGCGTTACAGAAGTGAAGACTGACATCTTCGTCACCAGTTTCGGACCTGTTTCAGACCATGATATGGTGAGTGACGCTGCATTTTTGGTTTGCTTGGAGTATTATCTAAATTTAACTTTTGAAAGAAATGTAGATTAAGTATTTAAGTAGTAACTTGAAATATACCTTATGGTATATTTGGATATACCTTATGGTTTCTCAATGTGAATACTGTGCAATATAGTATATATATTGTAAAGTTTATATATATATGTGTATATAAAATAGAAAATAGGCATTCACTTGTCTTACTAAGCCTGTCTATGGTTATCAACCACTGTAGTCTTTTTTTCCATCCCTGAAAAATTGCTTTGCCTTTATGCTTATGTTCTGTAAGCCAAATAGTGTGAGTTATCTTATGTTTTAGTTAAGAGGATGTGGTGATTCAAGGATTCAGGATTTCTGAGTAGCCAGCAATGTTATGGAATAGTCACTAACATCATCATCTCTGACTATTTTTGGCTGGAAAGGGGAAGTGAGTATAAAAGCTGAGTGAATACTGGACCAGAATTAGACAAAGAAATAATCAAAATAAAATACACCAGTGTGAAATGCTCAGCTCACTGCAAGACATCCATTAAATTATTACCAACTGGCAATGAAATGAAAACATACCTGTTATTTACTTTTTTGAACCCAAATAAATTAACATGAATTTCTCTTCAAACTGATGGAAACTGGTAATTCCAAAGATCTCTGCAGATATTCAATATTTCTAAACTTAAAATAGCCAAACTAGTATATAAGCAAAAAATCATAAAGAGGCCATGAAAACAAATCATTAGAACATTTCAAAGATAGTTAATTGAATATTATTTTTGAAATGTCTTTCTCTTGACACCATCTTAACATGAAAGTCCTCCAATTTAATAATTGTTCAGTGTGATTCTGAAGTAAAGTTACAGAAAATATTAACTTAGATCAGAATTTCCAAATGTATGGGGAATTCAGAGTGTGCCCATTTGACAGCATCAAAGATCTGATAGGTCCTAAGATAAAGAAACCTGTTCAAGTAAATTTAATCTAGTGTTTTAAATCATATTTGTCCCAAGCCTCTTTTTTCCCCTTCATATTATACCTATAGGTACTGTAAGCCTAGTGCTCTATGAAAGAGAAATCAGGGAATCCTGGCTTGGAAGACAATTAGATATTTTAGGTTATAAGACAGGTTATGAAATGTACCAACTCTGCAAATTAGAGTTAGCAGAGCATACATGTGACAGCTGTTTGGTAGGTAAAAATATAGATTTTTGAATGAGAAATCCTGCGTTTTTAATCCCACTTCTCCACATGTAAGGGTGCATCCTTGGCGAAGTTACTTCAGATCTCTATGGCTCATTTTATTCATGTGGACAATGAGAGTAATAATAATAATATCTCATGTGGTTATCCAAAGTATTAAATGAATTAATACATGAAAGTCAGTTAAACAATTCTTGGCATATAATAAGCACTCATTATACAAGGACTAAATATACAAATGTTGGTCATTACAGTTGATATTTCTGGCAACTCATTTTGTCATTCTGTTGAGTCTGAACCTACTGTATTGAAATAATATATGTTTCAATACCTTTTGCTAACTTGATCACTCTCTGACAACCCATGTGGTTCCACCATGTTGGAATTCAGTCGGCCACAACACTGTTCTTTCACACATTTCTAAATAAGAAACTTGGATGACTCCCCCATCAGGTTTAAGGTCAAATCAAGCTATTTGCTTGTATTTCACATAATCCACACATGATTTTGCCATTTCTCCTCACTTGTGCCCAATATGGACCATTGATATTTGTGTAATTCCTGTTTTCTGAGGGGCAAATCACTGTCAATAGGACTCAGACTGACTAAATTCTCATCATAAAAACAACAGCAACATGACTTTGAGCCAATCATGGAAGTCTCTAATAAATTATTATATTGTTATAATCCCTTATGCCTGTAAAATTGTTGTGAATTTTAAATGAGCTATATAAATAAGGTATGAATAGTAGTAAATAAGTAATAACTATTCTTATCATTTTTTTCTTCTGAACTCTGTATCATGTCATGAACCTTTCACAGAATTTTTTTTTCTATTTCCCACATATCTAAATTCTGTATTTCCACAAAGACCCAAATTAAGATGTTCTAAAAACACTATTATTTATTATTCCAGTGACAAATTAATTTTCCCTTTCTGCATTCTCATTACATTTATTGACTGTAAAATACAACTTGGCTTTTGGTGTCATATATAGCACAGCTTATAGGTTTCCTTCTTTTATATAAATGTATTATTTTCCTAAAATGTCACCAAAAGTCATAAAGACAGTTTCACAACCCTCATAGTGTTGTGCTTTGCTTGGTTACAGGAAGTTTTGAATTGCTACTTATTTGGTGATAGTTTAGGAGTCTTAGTTATCTCTAACAAATTAAGGTCTAAAGGACTCTCCTTATACCTGCCGTCCTATTTGCATTGTGAACTTTTTGAGAAATAATAGAAAAAGGATTATGGAAAATGAAAAATAATCTTAATAAGTATATAATAGAAAGTGACCTATTATATCTATAGGCATGTAAGTGCCTGGAGAGTAAACACCAGCATAAACCAGATTAGCACACCAGGTCAACAAGCAGTTTTCATTCTCTTTACTGTAGTGTAGAAGGTCCACACAAAACTTCTAGGAAGGAAAACAACACAATTTGTGAGTCTAACATACAGACATTATCCAAAATGACAAAGACAAGAGGAAGAGGGTGAGATAAGCAAGACATACTTCTCCTTCTACATGTACCCATCCAGTTAAATTATTTCTCCCTCTTCCCCTCTCCAAACAGAAGAAGAAATAGAGAGCATTCAGAAATTTTACACTGGTAAAGTTTTTTTCTCAATAATTAAAACATCAAGAGACTGGATGAGGCATTACACACCTGTAACACCAATATTCCTCCTCCTCCTCTTCATTCCGCTTAATCATAATAATAATAAAATAAAAATGTCCATTCTCTCTTTACAGCATCTAGAATAGTACCTCACAAAAAGTAGATTCTCAATAGAAATTGTCAAGGGACTATACATAAAAGCCATACATAATCAAAATGTTTTGTCTTGAAAAATATTTTGGCAAGTTTTTGAGTTATTGCTTCAGATTAACTGTGGTCAAAGGAAACAATGATTTTTTTTTTTTGTTTTGGTTTTAGGCTACAGGCTCACACTAGAATTCTCAGTAACCATTATCTATATGGTTATTATAAATTATTTTTCACATGTAGCTTTTGGTCAAATATCAGATTAAAAAGAAGGACAGAGTACCCAAGTCAGCAATCCTACCTACGGCCGAAACTCCTGAACCAAAACAATATTTGAATTTTTCTGTCAAAGAAATAAATTAGCAATAGGACTGCAACTAATTTGCTAACTGAGTAGAAGATATTGTACCTGACCACTATGTTTTAGAAGATTAATCCTTTACACCACATGATGGAAAAATTATGCATGAAAGAACAGTGTGATTTCAAATCAAAATTAGAAGGCAGAATGACAAAGCTATTTTTCACGATGAGAAAAGGTTCATAGTTATAAGAATGAGAATAACATATGTAATTGGTAATAATAAACCAAACAACTTTTAACATTGTGGAATTCTTATACTATGCTAAGAGTTTTTGGATCATATTTCATTTACTCTTTATATCAAACATTTCAGCTACATATTATGATCCACATCATCTAAAGGACGAAAGTGACCCAACTAGCTAAGTGTAGCAACTTGAACCCAGGCTGTCTGTCCCTAGAGACTCCACAGTCCCCAAGACATGTGACTTCATCTGGAATAGAAAACAAAATTAGGACAACTCCTTAAACTTTATTTTAAAAACCGTTAATTGGCAATCAAACAGCACATTCCCAGGGCGTTAGGTTCTGACAGAAATATCCAGGCAGCATATTCACTGAGCCCTGTTTTCCACAGTGCTTGAAATGTAGTAAGTCAAAGTACACACAGATGGCAATAAAGTGCAGTGGGAATGCTGCAATACAATATTTATTCAGGAACACAACAAATGTTCTATCCCCATCATCAGAATAAAACCAACATTCTCCAAGGACCTACTGTGTTGAACAGGAACACTGGAAAAGAATTTTTTACTGAACACTTAACCTGAATGAACTCTTACCCAGAGCTTCCTATTTGTCCAGAACACTCTTCTGTGGAGCCCTCTCTTTTGCCTTCTGTTTTTACCCTGCTTGGTTGTGATTATCTTCATTGCTCAGGTTTCCTGTCCTTCCACTTTCCCAGAGAAATATTATTTTTCGTTCTCTACTACATAGAGGTCTTTTATAAATTTGTATTGATAAAAACACAAATAGGAGAGAAATGAAAATTCCTAATGTTTTCCGAGTTTCTTAATATTTCCAACATTGTTTTAAGTTGTTCACTCCTTTCTCACTGCCACCATCCTTACTATATAGCATAGGAAATGGGCCTCTGAGAAAGTGAGACAGTTACCCATGCAAGTCAGTACGTAGTTGGCAGACTCTTCAGTTCTAGTTGGCAGGTAGAGGAGTTATACCTGTAGCCATTATGCTATGGTTCATACCTTAACTTCCCCTTATTCCAATGTTCTAGAAAGGGGCTTTGGCCATCTTGTTTTAATGAACTGTGACCATGGAGCATGATCAAGCTCTACAAGTAGCTCCTAGGAGCAACTAAACAAAATGAACAAAATGTTTGGATTCCTTGGATGGTAGGAAGCTAAGACATCTTGGGAGCCTTGATTTACAAGTGACCATAGACTCTAGTGTCACCCAAGCTATAGTAGTTCAGTTGGATAGAAACAGAGTTCATGTGGTGATTCTGGAATGACAGGAATATCATCATTATTGAGCTCTATTGCATAAGCTTGTTTGTTGTTGAGAGAGAGAGATAATGAGAGGGAGGGAGGGAAAAAGAGAGGAAGGGAGAGAGAGAGGGAGGGAGGGAGGGAGAAAGAGAGAGAGGGAGAGAGAGAGAGAGAGAGAGAGAGAGAGAGAGAGAGAGAGAGAGAGAGAGAGTCAGTGGGTGTNGGAGAGAGAGAGGGAGGGAGGGAGGGAGAAAGAGAGAGAGGGAGAGAGAGAGAGAGAGAGAGAGAGAGAGAGAGAGAGAGAGAGAGAGAGAGAATCAGTGGCTGTTTCCCTGGCTAGCATTGCTATTCTGTATTCCTGATTTTATCCACAGACTCCCTCCCCTTTTATTTCCTCATGGAAAATACAAACCTATGATGCACATCCTTCTCCATGAGTTTTTCTAATAACATCTAAGTGTAAATAGTTTCTTCCCCTGCTGAATTTAATAGAGGCTTGGCATGTTTCTTAGTGAGTACATCATGGGTCACATATTTCAGTGTCTTTCTTCTAACACTTCCAGGCACAGGAAAATCTAATAAACCAACAAGGAAAATTCTCTTGCTTACAAAGATAGAAGGGAATCACGTTACGCTTTCTTGATTCTATATCAATAATCACTTAGCACAATGTCTGGTGCATTATAAACTAGCCAATAGCAATGTCAAACATATGAGAAGGATGAACCTTCATTCAATCTTTACCCAGTTTTGCTTAAACCCTGGGAAAGTAAGGAAGCTTCTTTCAAACACGAAACACCTAGACATAGACATTATTTATTGCAGGTCCTAAAGGCATAAACGTGTATAAAATAAAAAAGGGGGAAAAAAACCCAACATTCTCATACATCAGGGTTTAGGGGATTAAGAAAATGTAGCTGATGTTTTTCAAGTCAGTCTTCCTTTCAGTCTAAAGCATGCTAAGATTAATACAGAATGCAGTAATCTTTATTTCAAACCACTGAGTTCCAAATTGAGTGTCAGTGTAGCAAGTGCTACAAAGAAGATATTACTCTTTTCAGTTTTAGAAGTTGGTAAGTCACATTGCTTGTTTTCAGATTAGCACATGTTTGTCTCTGGGTATTGCCGGAAGGAATGCTGCGTTTATTCAAATAAATAGATTCCCTAGCTGTGAATGATGATGAGCTTCATGCATTTCTCATGTGTCTTATACACATTCACAGACATATACACTGAATATCTTACTTTCTTTTTTTTTTTTAAAGATCCAAAATACTGGTGAAATGGATTCATTATTCTCAGTCTCCACTGTGCAGAATAAAAAAAAATCTACATACATTATCTGTGGGGGGGAATGATTTAGCCAAAAAGAAGACAGGACATCCACACTAGAAGTATGGATGACTTGGGATTGAATGAGATTTTGAGAGATTATGGGAGGGCTCCTGAAGACATACTGCTTTAATTCTTCTAAGTAGAACAGTCCAATTTGAACATTTTACTGTATGGAGTAATCTCTAACATACTTCTACTTTTATTTGTACTATATTCTATTTCTTTGTGTGATGGTGTCTTAGAGATGGGGTGGGATTACGGTATTACTTTCTTTTCACATAACTGAGGAGGTAATTGGGAGAATTTTTCTGACCAAAAAATATTTCAGGCATTTAGTTATTTGTAAAAAAAAAAAATGATTATACAAATCTGGAACTCACTTGACACCAGTATGTACAGACAGCCACAAGTTTACTTCTAGAATCCTCACCCAGCTCATATTTTGCTTCTAATCTTACAAAAAGTATGCATTGTCTATAAAGCTATTTGCATTGCAAAATACAGCAGAGTGAACTTTGCCCTTTTCCAAAATTATCTAGGAATATACAATAGATGTATTTTTCCGTCAAAGCTGGAAGGATGAAAGGTTAAAATTTAAAGGGCCCATGACAGTTCTCCGGTTAAATAACTTAATGGCGAGCAAGATCTGGACTCCGGATACCTTCTTTCACAATGGGAAGAAGTCCGTGGCACACAACATGACCATGCCCAACAAACTCCTGAGGATCACGGAGGATGGTACCTTGCTCTACACCATGAGGTAAGGAGGCCATCAGCACAGCTTGCTCTGCTCTCTCCTCTAGTGTAGGCCATAATGGGGCCAGTGGCCATGATAAGATATTTGTTTTTCCGTTCATGAAAAATAAGTTGAAATTTTGCGCAAGTGTTAAAATGTTAAGTAAAATGAATAGAGAAAATGAAAGAAATTGTTTACTATCTATTAAATAATTCAGTGGAGCATACTACCTCCAACATGCTCTAATTTGATATGAGGAACTTCCTCTTCCTACCATAAACCTCTATATTCCTGCATTCCTGTAAGTTCTAGATTATATTTTTAGGTGCTATCTCAACATATATTTATGTCTGAAGATGTTTCTGTACTTAAAAGGCAAAAAAAAAAAAAAACCTTAAAAAATAAACAGAAAATAGTTCAAAATTCTTAAAAAAAATTCATGTCTAAATATGTTTTTCATTGAGTTTTTTTCTTTTCTTGTTGAAGTAGCACTGCATTATAGTATTACATAAATTTCAGAGTCACTGTTAAAATAACATGTGAGGTTGATTAAGTTCACCACCACAATTTTATTCTTCACCGAAGTAAGCACTTTTTCCTTCTCTGTCAAAACACTGTTAATGGTTAACACAGCTCACACACTTGGTGTCACTCTACTTATTTTCATTTATTTCTTCTAATTCTTTTTTTTAAAGATTTATTTATTTTTATGCATAGAAAAACAGGGGTGTAGGCCAGAGGTGTGGGGTTTTGGAATTCACCAGAGACAGAATGGGAAGCAGAACAAATGGATCTACTGAAATACACTGCTATGGGTAGTGGCAGGCAAGACAGCAGAAGACTGCTATGCTATACGTGGGTCAGCTCTCTGGCCTGGATCGAATTCAAGCCTTCATTGTTATAGTGCTGAGACTTAAGCCCTTTGCCACCAGAGAGGCCCTAATTTTTTCTTTTCTTTTGTTTTCTTTCTTTTTTTTTTTTTTATTGAGGTAACACTAGTTTCCTTTATACAGAATTTGGAGGTATAGGATCAGCTCCTTTGGGTACTGTTTATACACCACCACCAAGGTACCCATAATCTTCTACCACAATCCTTTGTGCTCTCTCCCCACTATACTTTCCCCTCTACCACTCTCCTTCTAGTAGCCTCAGTTCTTCAGTCATATTTATAGAATCCATTATTGGTTTGGTTTTATGTGTTTTTTTAATTTTATTTCTCAGTATTCCACATGCAAGCGACAGATTCAATATTTGTCTTTTCCCTCCTGACTTATTTTGCTTAGTATCATCCCTTCCAGTTCCATCCATATTGTCACACATGGCAAGAGTTTTTATAGTTGAATATTATTCCATTGTGTATAATACAATAGCTACCAAATCTACTCATCTCTCAAGTATATGTATTTATAATATTATTATTATTAGTTAGATTGATGCTATAGGTATTCTTAATTTTATTAAACTGTTGACTATATATATACATTTTTAGCTTCATAAACATTGCCCCCATTTGTGACTACTGGAAATCCCAGCATTTAGATAACAATCACTTGTGGCTGAATGAAGGAGTCAAGAATCAAAATTTTGAGTACTTTTAAAGGAAGAGTTTAAAAATGTTCACAATTTATAAGAAAATAAGAACAGTCCAGGACTCGCTCTCAAGGGAAATGGTTATTTCATAGTCATATGACTCTTAAGAATGTTTTTTTGTTTTGTTTTGTTTGTTCTTTGGTAGATCTGGCTAGCATTCAGGCATTTCATTATTCTTTTGGTATGTTTAGTATGGGAATGAAATGATCTTTGTCCTTTGAAGAAAGCTGTGAGAATATCTATCTTCTTATATACAAGTATAAAAATAAAAAAATCAAGAAAAAATGATGCAAGAGTCACTCTAGATAGTGGGACCAACTAGAAAAACTTTAGCAGGATTTAAAGAATAAAAAACAAGGAAAAGAAAGCAGAGGTTTTATGAAGAATCGTGTTGAGACCTTTCCAGATTATTTAAGCAAGGTCTATTTATGTTTGAAATTTGAAATAGTTTCTCCTTTGTAAAAAAACTCTGTACATGCTTTGAAACCTAAATTCAGAATCCATTCCTTCCAGCTGACAATATTTTGGAGAGGGATTTACATACACTGAAAAGTTCATGATTAATAATCTCTCATGTATAGTGTTCTTCCCCAATAACTAGATATATATTCTATATCCTAAACTAAATTTCTCACCATATTTGCTAATTTATTTTCAGTTTCCTTATAGTTTGACATAGGGGCCTCCCTGGTGGTGCAAGGGGTTAAGCACCAGACTGTGAATCATCTGCAGCCATTGCAGCACAAGTTCTATCCCTGGCCAGGGAGGCACAGCAGACCTCACCAGCCTCGCCCACTACTCCCTTCAGCAGTGTACTTCAGCCAAGCTGCCTGTTCTGTTCCCCATTCTGTCTCTGGTGAATACTCTCTTCCCCACACCTCTAGCCTGTACCCCAGCTCTTGTATGCATAAATACATATTTAAAAAATAGTTTGACATAAAAATGGAAGTTTAATCCTTCATGTATACATTTCATACTTGTTTTCTTTCTTTATTTTTGCTGGCTATAAAGCCATCCTATCCATATCTCAAATTATCTGAGAATAGGGCAAATATATTTTCTAAAAAGCATATGAGAAATGTGGGTCTAAATTTACTCATAATTCTACCAAATGAGATCAAATATTTGTCACTGAATTCCTTTCTTAGGTTTTAAAACATGAACACAACTCATATTCCCATAAACACTAACGAGAAACATGACAGAGTTCTGGCTTCAATTAGGCAAACCAAATGGTTGAAAATAGTGAGTACATATAAAGTTTCAGAGATTCTACCTCAATCTCATTCTCAAACCCTCATTCTCACAGTTCCTCCTCCACAGATTGTTTCCCTTTTTTTATACTATTCTTGCTATTTTAGAGAAGAAGGCAGGGAGAGCTGAATTTAGGAGCGAGAATTTAACTTCTCTTTTCTTGCTCATTTTTTCAACCAAGAATGAATTACCACTTATACAAATATTTATGTAATTAACATAGAGTTTTATTCTCAAAGGATTAGCTGTAACTATATGTATTAGTTGATGATGGAGTTTTTCTTTGGAAATATTAGCAATACTTGTCCATCATACTGAAATGAGCAGTCACCTATTTATCAAAACCAACCAACCAGCAAATGAACAGTATCCAATCACTGTTGAAAGGAATTCTTTTTAGATTGTTAACAGTTGAGTGTAGTGCTGCATTCTGTGCCTATCTTCCCTGCTTCCTTAATATATTTGCTACAATTAATGACATTCGAAGTACCTAATCTGTAGGGGTCTTGTTTATATCCTTCCCTTAATTGCTAAGGCTGACGGTGAGAGCTGAATGCCCAATGCATTTGGAGGACTTCCCTATGGATGCCCATGCCTGCCCACTAAAATTTGGAAGCTGTGAGTAAATTCATTTTACTTTTCTTTATTACGAGAGACCTAAGATTTAAGCAAGAGACTCCCAACTAGTCTGTTAGAATGATGAGTAAAGAGCTCTTAAGAAAGCTTAAATAGCAATTTACCACCACAAGTGCTGTCTATAAGTAATCATCTTTGACTTAATTTTTTTATATTATTTCAGGAAGAGCTCATTCCCTACCTCGTGGACTAAAAAGCATGGATTTAACTATTTTGTGGGGAAATTCCATTTTTGTTGAAATTGTATTCACATAAGAAGTGAGTGGAGTATGGATGCTTATACTTGATAGATACCTATAAAAAACAGAGAATTGTGTTTATTTTTTATAACTACTGAAATTTGTTTCACCTCAGGAATATTTCAACCTGTTTATCATATGGTAATATTGGTAAATGGCAAAGGACAATAATTAGGTGTTTCTTAATAATGATGCCCACATCTACAGATGTAGCCAGAAATTGAATCTAATCACAGTCATAGAAAAGTGCTATATCCATTTGTATATACCATTAAATTCACATGTATATTGACACTTTTTAAGGTATCTTAGCTAATCCCCCTTAATAGGCATTATCTTTGTGCTCTTTGAAAATAAACTGCGTACCTTAGAGGATCTGTGAGAACAGCAACTCAGAGACCTGCCTTGCTGATTTTGACTACTAAGCATGCAGAAAGCAAGTGAGGATAATGTATTCCTGGTTTCCTGCTGGGGAGTTATGTACAAGGACTGAGTCAACTTCTGGAACACCTAACCAGCTCCTGCTCCCACTAGACAGGCAGTCTAAGCAACTATTTTGGTGAAGATATGATTCATAGAAGAAAAATAGTGGTAGTGTAGGAAGACAGCAAGCAAAGAAAATAGCAAAGGGCCTTTGGGCTCCTAGCAGCACCAGTCATGGAGAAGCAACTTCCCCTATTTATAAATCTCATTCTACACCGAAACCCGTGGAGGAACTCCTTCAAAAAGTGCCAACTACACAAGTCTCTGGTGATTAACTCCTTCCACCCCATTCTTTCTCCAACTTAATGAATTGAATGTTCTATATCATGGACTATTACCAGTTCCAGTTTTGACAATATTTTGTAGTATATGTTATTCATATGTCAGACAGTATCCAAGATATCTGTAAATTCATCAGCTCATCTAATCCAAAGAACAACCTTATAGTGAGTAAGATCACAATTTGCCTGGGACAGTACTGATTTATGCCTAATGTGCTGGTATAACTATTAGAAGGTCCCCTTATGCCTTCAAAAACATCTTATTTGGACAATGAACTACAAGTTTAGTGTATTTGTCAGTAATGCAGTGAAAAGAGCTGAAAGGAAAAAAACAGTAGTTTATATTTTCATATAGTGTAAAAGTAGGTGATTGTTGGTTGATTGCTGGTTAGTTCAGCATCTTAATAAGGGTGATACCTTGAGATGCCCTTAGTTGTTCTCCTTTTTCAAAAAATGGCTACTGTAATTCCAGCCATTGCATCTGTTTTCAAGATAAAGAGGAATATTGGGAAAAGAAGAAAGGAGTAGTACCTGTGTGTGTGTGTTTGTGTGTATCTCCTAAAAATTCTAACAGATATCTACTCACATCTCATTAAACCAAGATGTGTCATACTCCCAATGCTAACTGCAAAAAAAGTCTGGGAAGAAATATTTTTAACTGTGTACATTCTACCTGAATAACATTGGATGTATTTTGGGAAAAAGGAACTGGATATAGAGTAGAACATAAATACTGTGTCATTTAAGAAAATTGAAGTTAGAGAAAAATAAGTCAGCAGTTTTCCACCCGAAAGCCTGTATCTGTGCTCTTTTCTCTCCCTGGGTTACCCTTCCCTTGGTTGATTGGTTTGTGTGTGTGTCTATAAACATAATTACTTTTTAAATTATGTACCACTATTTTATATACTTGTTAACTTTTTCACATATAATATTTCTTCCCTCAGGTGTGTTCACCATAGTTTTCCCACCGCCAAAGTACCCATAATCCTCCACCACTGACCACTGTGCTCTCCCTCTCCCTTTTCTTCCTTTCCTCCTTCTCCAGCACCCCTAGTACCACCCTGCCATCCCATAGCTCAGATCAATGATCACCTTCAAGGGTCACTTTTAAAGTTCATATGTCTAATCTTTTGTTTAATATCTCTATACTCAACATATAAATGAAGCCATCTAATATTTATCTTTCTCCTTCTGGCTTGTTTCACTTAGAATAATACCTCCCATCTCCTGTGGGTCTCACCATGCTTGCTTCTTATCTCTGTCCAGATATCAGTATAAATGGTAACTTATGGCTTCCTTGTTGACATCTAAATTTGCATACAGGCCTACCAGTCTTCTTGATCAAAATATACATTTATTTTATACCATTTTTCATAGCAATGATTATTAGTTTTATTTCTTTAGCATTCTTATTGTCTGGAGATTGTTAAGTCCATAGCAGCAGTCTCTATTTTGTTCAGCATTTCCTACCACAGGGTCTAATATGAGGGACACACCAATAAATGAGTATTGAATGGAAAAATGATCAGCTTTTAATCAAGTATTTTAAGTCTCAGAAGTTTTAAGTTTCAGACAACATGGTCTTAGTTAAGGTTTATAATGTGGGGAGTTAAAGAGAGAAAACTTAGCATTGAATAGGAGGCACAGAAAGAACACCAAGGCTAGTTACCATTGTCTGCTGTTGGTATGAACAGAGGCAGGAGTGCTTCATATTATGTAGTCATTTTTTCTGACCCGACCTAAATAGCACATTTCAAAGATGAAGAATCTAAGACACAAGTGGGCAAAAATGTTTTGACCCAGTTTTTTTTTAAAGATTTATTTATTTATGCATAGAAGAACTGGTGTACAGTTTAGATATGCAGGGGTGAGAGGATTCACCAGAGACAGAGTGGAGAACAGAACAGATGGATTTACTAAAATACACTGCTGAGGGGAGCAGCAGGCAAGACAGGAGAGGTCTGCTGCACCTTGTGTGTCACCTCCTTGGCCAGGGATCACACTCATCCTGCAGTGGTTGCCTATAGCTTCATAGTGCTGTGACTTAACCCGTTGTGCCACCAGGGAGGCCCTTGACCCAGTTTTTGAAGCAGGTTATCTTACCAAAATACCTGAGAGTAAGTAAGAGATAAGCAAGAAGATTTTCCAGTAATTTTATAGAGACTATGTAATAAATGTTTATGAAGACTTTGAAGCAACCCTATCCATATGTTGATAAGAATTAAACTCAGAAAAGCAGATGTGTTCCTTAACATTCTCCATTAGATTCTGATTGTCAGGACTAAATTACATGTTTTGCTTGTTAGGAATTAAGTCTTCTCCATAAGGCCAAATAACCTGGAGACAATATGTATGACTTAGTTGATGTCATTCAACTACTTTTTAAAGGAAAATATAAAATATATCTTAAGAGATTTAGATTATATTCTTTTTGTTTCTTTTTTTGAGGAAAAAGCCCTTTTTTAAAATTCCTCTTATAATCCTTTTTTTTTCTTATCTTATAATACATTTTATATCATTCTTCCTCTCTTCAAAATGTATGCTTTCTTTTCTCAGGTGTAATCACCATATTATTTCCACCACAAATTCACCAGCACACCATCACCACAGTCCCCTGTGCTTTTCCCACCCCTGTTTTGATCTCTCTCCCCTGAAGAGCATCTCTGATTTGTAGTTGCCTGTTAATTGTTTTTTTAGTTTATTGTATTTTTTTCCCTGTTCCCTTATTTGGGTCCCTTACACTCCTTCTATAAGTGAAATCATCTGATATTTTTTTCTTTTTCTTTCTGGCTTATGCTTCCAGCTCCATCCATGTTGCTGATGTTAGCATGGGTTTATCTATTTTGATTCCTGAATAATATAGAGATTTAGAATACATCCTGATAATAAGAGCTAAGAAAGAACAAGGTATAGTTAGCACTTAACAAATGATCATTTCCTAACTATTATCAGTGCACAGCTTTATAAACAAGAAAAGAGGGATGAGTAGAAGTTTATATGCATTATAAAGAATAACTAACTTTAGACATTATTTAGTTTCCAGTTTCATAAAAATAGGAAAGCAAAAGGCCATAAATGTCAAGCAACAATGACTACTACAAACTTTCCTTTTAACAGCAAGTCTATACCCTCATGCTGTACCCTCAGTGCTTGCATAGCCTCAACCAAAACCTCTGCCTTATTTCTTAAAGCTTTTCTTAATTGCTAATTTATGTTAAATATCATATTTTTGACATATAATTGAAGACTCTTTTTAACCTTCTTTTCTTTATACTGAAGAGTCTCAAGTCAAGGGAGTTTTCATAGGACCTGCTCTCCAGAGACTGAGATGAGGAATAGTGACTGTCTCTATTACAAGGCTATAGGTTTCTGTATTCTACACTGTAGAATACCAGCTTTCAACCTGTGAATGTACTCTTTATTTCAGAATATCTTCATCAGGAAAAATGAAAAATTAATAATCTCCACTTTCATAACTATGTTATGAGATTTCATACACTATGGGACTTCTATGACATTGCAAGAAAGGGAACATCAACCTTGTATGAAATGAGAAATTAACTATGACACTTTTCCCCTCTACAACTACATCAGCAGCCCACAGGCAAAGGTGTAGAAAGATCAGACCCAGGCACTAGTTCTAATGGCACTGTGATACAGTAGCTGAAAATCTAGCTTGTTATGAAATGACATTTCTAGAACTGACTTCATCTCTAGTTGTATGCCCACCAGTATCCCTGCTTGGCTTCTGGTCACATAATGTAATCATTTTTGCCTAGGTAATCCTTACTAATAGCAGTGGGGTAGAATGAATAGTACAATGTTCTTAACTTGGTTTTTGCACTAAGAAGCTAGGCATCCTTATACAAGCCATTTAGTTGTTTTGTGCCTCAGTTTGCCTTATGTAAAATGAGAAAAACTATATGATCTCTGAATTCATTCATAAAGTGAAAATTTAATTATTCTGTGGTTCCATAAACTTGATATGTCTTCTTGAATCAGACCTATCCATTTAAAAAATAAAAATTTATTCTGATTAAAAAAACATTTCAGGGCCTCCCTGGTGGCGCAGTGGGTTGAGCAACGCACTATGAAGCGGACCGCAGCCACTGCAGCACGAGTTCGATCCCTGCTGCCGGCCAGGGAGGGGACCCACATGGCGCAGCAGACCTCTCCTGCTGTGCCCCCTGCTCCCCTCATCAGTGTACTTCCGTTGATCTGCCTGTTCTGCTCTCCGCTCTCTGTGGTGAATCCTCTCACCCCCCACACCTCTGGCCTGTACCCCAGTGCTTGTATGCATAAATAAATAAATCTTTAAAAAAAAAAAAAACATTTCAGTGGGTACTGTTATCTGCAAATCAAAAGCAGTGAGCACTTATCTGCAAATCAAAAGCAGGCTCTCCTTAATTAAATTAAAAACTTGATTTTTAAAATCAAGTCTAAGAGCCTCCTAGCAAATGCAATCCTTCTAGTATGTGCAATGTTGATTTTTTTTTTTCAGTCAAAGACATGTTAACTCAATGAGAGGAAACCTTTCACATATGTATATATCAAATATCCCATGGTGTACACTTTAAATATATTACATAATTGCGAATTATACCTCAATAAAGGTAAATAAAGAAAAATAAATACATAATTAAAGACAGTACAGTGAAAAGGAGTCAACAATTACAAAAAAATTCCATGATGACGAATTCTCAATTGTCTGTTTGTCACTCTCGCAAGTTTCATGAAAGAAGCAATAACTAAATTAATTTCCAACATAGTCTAACTTCTGAAAAAGTCTGCTTAAAAAGATATCTGATTGAGGGACCTCCCTGGTGGCGCAATGGGTTAAGCAACGCAGTATGAAGTCGATGCAGCCACTGCAGTACAAGTTCAATCCCTGCCTCCGACCAGGGAGGTGACCCACATGGTACAGCTGACCTCTCCTGCCTGGCCCACTGTTCCCCTCAGCGGTGTGTTTCGGTTAAGCTGCCTGTTCTGTTCCCTGTCTCTGGTGGATCCTCTCACCTCCCACACCTCTGACCTGTACCCCAGTGCTTGTATGCATAAATAAATAAATCTTTTTTTAAAAAAAAAAGATACCTGATTGTAAACTGTACAAAAAAAGATACTGGAGCAGAGAAGATACCTATGTAGTCATCAAGGTAACACATTACATTTTTCTGCATCACTTGCCCAAGAGAAAAAATGTCATTTAAAGAAGCTTGAGTTCAGAAAATGAGAGTATGTCTTGCAGTCTGTTTTGGGCTTCCTGCTTATATGCATGGAAGAAGGTAGACATCATTTTATACCTCATAATACTTTTCTTTGACCACTAAGCACTGAACAAACAGCCTGTCACTTTGGGGCAGAGTGAGGTCAAGTAAGGATGCATTGTGACTTTTATGGGTCCTAGAATCCTTACAATATAGGACAATTCTCACACACATACATTGACATTAAGGATTTTTTAAAAATTTTATGACTGTAAAGCAGAACATAATCCTTCTTGGATTATGCTATATATTATTTTTTTTTCTAATTTTAAAGTATTTAAAATATATTTGTGGACTTTTAAAAGTATCGTGAGCCCTAGGCCTTATTCTAGTGAAGTTGAACAAGGAGTAAAGCTTTCATAGTGGGCCATATTTTGCTAGCACATATTCCTCTCAAAAACCCTGGAAGCAATTTGCTTTTGTTAATGTGACAGCCTTTAAATTATTAATATCTTTTTACATCTAGACATATGGAAGTATTTCCATCATGTTAACCTCTTTGAAATGGATGTTCTGTGACTAGAAATGGAAAAGCTATGGAATTCCTTCTGTTCCTTCTCTCTTACTCAGTATGCCTCCTTTCCCAACCTATGTGACTTAAGATTTTGACTATGACTTAACCTGTTATATAGGAAAATGGCTAGATTAAAACTGGCATGGAAAATGAAAAATTATTGAGAAGTGTAAAGATCTATTTGTGTATCTCCTCCTCATCATCATATTACTGTAATTATAAACATTTTTATTAAAAAGGTAATGGAAAAAGAAGCAAAACCAGATTTCCTTTAAAAATGGGTTTTCAGTAAAAATTCCACTGTTACTATTTATATTTATCATTCTTTCTAGCACCACATAATCTGGACCCAGGCTACTAACTGTACCTTCATTTCATCATTCATGTACTTCAGTCTCATCACACTGGTCTTCCTGTTCTTCCTCAAACATCTCAAGTCTTTGCTTGCCCTAGAGAACAAAACTCCTCCCAAGCCTTTCAGATAGCTCCTCACTCCCTCATTTCTGACATGTATTTATATAAAAGTCACCTCTTCAGTGACCCTCTGACTCTCTTACCTAAAATAGGCCCCACATTCTTCATTTTCTGTCCCCTTACCTGGTTCATATCACTTTAATACACTTAAAAACTATTTGAAATTCAGTGTTTCTTTGCTTAACTGTTTTGTTTTCACTACTGCAATGCATGTTCCACAAGATCACAGAGTCTTATTTGTTTATGTTCATTACTGTATTCTAGAAAGGTATGCTGTACTTTGTAATGTAAGAATGCACAGATACCTGAACAAACAAGGAAATTTTGTTTTATTTTCATTAAGCTAAGGAAGATGGGCTTTCCTTTCCTAGCCTGCCAACTGGAACCACATGGTGAAAATATATGAAGCTAGTAGAACAAACTAACTAATTAGGAGAAACAAATGACAAGACACACAGGCCACTTTCTATTCTTTCCCTTTAGATGCTTATACAAGAGCAGAAGTTGTATACGAGTGGACCAGAGAACCAGCACGCTCAGTGGTTGTAGCAGAAGATGGCTCACGTTTAAATCAGTATGATCTCCTTGGACAAACAGTAGACTCTGGAATTGTTCAGTCTAGTACAGGTAAGTGTCTTTTGGTTACTCTAGATATGGAGGAGAATACAGAGTTTTTGTGAGAATTAAATGAGGCTTCAATAATAGAGGGGGAGGAGGCAATAAACTGGGTAACAGTTGAACTGGGATGAGCATAAATTCTAAAGGCCTGTGACCTTGACTTTATCATTTCATGTTTGTTGGCTATTGATTGTGAGCTGGTTCTATGTGATCAGTGTATGACAGCAGTTAAATGTATGTACTCTTAGGGAAGAGTGCTTGGTTAAATCTTTATTCCTTTACCTTGCCAGTTGATTGTAGTAACATCACAGGATTGTTGGAAAGAATAAATTAAATCCATGAAAAGTACTTGTCACAGTTCCTGGCACATAAAATGTTCTTAATAAATGTTAGCTATTAATATCATCTAAGCTCCATTTACTGTCACGATTCAATGAATCTTGGTGAATTTGTAGCAGTGAATATTATGCACAGGTTGCCAAAAAGACAATTCCCTCTACAAATCCATTCATATCTCTAGGATTTCCATAGCTAAAACTTGCACAAACAGAATTGCACTACTGATCACTTCATTTTGGGATTTAAAGAAGGCGATTTTCCATCCTTCTAAGTGATTAGCTTTTTTCCAACAAATACTCAGAAATAGACCAGACACAGTTAAGTAGTTAGTTCCAAAATTTTAGATCTGCGAAGTTGTTCTAATAAAAGCGTAAGAGTTTAGTTATACAAGTATCCATTTGTAACTAACCTATGAAATGTGAGCTTAAGGCTAGACTATCAACTTGCACACCAATTACATTTAATTATTTAAAGGGTCAACAGCTACTTTTGTGGAGATCTTTAACATTTTAAATTAATAACTTACTGTCATTTGAGATTTCTAAAGAAATACAAATTAGTAAAATAAAAGCACTAGTGTTTTTGTGTGTTTTTTTTTTTTTTTTCAGAAAAAAAATTCCCCTTGATTTCAGACTTTGTATTTGGGCCATGATCATTCTATGCTATTTTATGACAGGATTTTTTTTTTAATGGATAATATATTTCCTTGGCTTTTGGCTTTTATCTATATTTGAAATGCACCTGGCACAATGAAAATGTCTTAGATTTTACAAATATGGATTCAAAACCTGTCCTGACACTAAGATGCCTTGTGACTTTGAGAAAGTCATTTACACAGTTAGGAATTCTGGTTGCTTCTAAAAATAGGTATTCTATAATTTTCATTAAGATGAGATAATATAAAACATGAAGTAGAATGTTATATAATAGATTCTCAAAATGATAAGCAATAGTTGTTGTTATAGTCCTACAAACATTTCAGAACACAGAGAATATTAAAAAATTTCCTTCCTCATAGTTCATTTTGGAAAAGATACTAAAATGGGCAGTTTTTACTTTTTTAAAATTGAATTCTATTATAAACTGGATATTGTGGCAGGCGCTAGTGATATAATGATAAACAAGAAAGAGATCTTTCTTGCAAGGAATCTGAAATCTAAGGGAAGACAAACACATAAACTATAATTATCAAAGTATAAATGCTGTGATTAACATTTTTGAGAGGGCAAAGACCATTCTGTCTTGTTTCCCTGTTATTTACTATATAGGCTGAAACAGAGGATTCACTAAATATTTTGAATTCATGAATAATAGATTAATCCAGCCTAGGATAACCAAGGAAGGATTGCTGAAGGGGCTGACTTTCATATAGCTTATCCATATCAGTTGGGAATCAAGTATTCACTATTATAAACACAGGACTTTCAGGATAATAAGACATGGAACTTTCCCTCCAGAAATTCTCCTTCCATGATTATTAGAATGGAGGTTAGAGGACAGAAGGGAAGTAGTCCTTCCAGTGCAGTAGCATGCACGTCATAGTATAAGTATGCAATATAACACTATGAAGGTTGCTTGCAGTAGGGAATGTCTACATTCCAGTTCTAGAGCTATTGACCTTGACATGTCACTGTATCCCTTTTTGTACCACAGTATGCCTGTCTTAGTCTGATGATCTTGGAGGCCCCATTCATCTTCCAAACAATTCAGCCAACCTACACTCTAGTTCTCAGAAAAGATACACAGTCATAAAAAGCAGAAATGAGACAGTGGTCCAACCTACACGATCAAATTGGCTGTAACTCATAATTGGGTCTGTTAAAAGTTGTCATTCTGTGCTAGAGAGGCAAGTTCATCTATACAAAATATAAGCTTTTTCTTATAATTCCCATAATGGAAGTGGGGGGTGGTGGTTACTAAGGGGACTAATGAGCAAATTCTCAAATGGCAAGATGTATGTTTTCAGCTCCACAATGAGACACTGAACTACACTTCCTTTGGGTCTATTTTAGTTCATCAAAATCCACCTCAATAAATTTCCGTGGGAAGAAACAGAGATCTTTTGTAAGGTGTTCAATGCCATATTTCACATCTCTTGTGGAGCCCTGAAAACATTAAGATAAATGACAGAGAGTGCTATTACCTCCCTGTTTCTGCCAGAAGACTAGGAATGATGGCAGGAAGGAGCACACACATTGAGAATGATTAGATAAAAAGCCTCTTCTTCCATCTTAAAATTCCCTGTGGGGAGTAAATCAATTCAAATAACTTCACAGAAAGTAAGAAGTGCCCCCATGTGCCTGCAACCAATACACCTGGAAACAGATACTCACATATTTATCAGTGTCCTCTTAAAGGTCAAACTACTTCCAGATCACCTAAGTGAAATAATAAGGAAAACATGAAGCTCAATCCAATACTTGGTTTAAAAAACTCAGTGCAAACACATTAGAGGCACTATCCTTTCCTTGGAATCTGCTGTCAGATTTGGGGGAAGAAAATGAATCAGGGACTAGTTTGAAGTATACTTTTCATCTGGTAGAGCAAAACCCTTTCAGGCATATAGAGGGATGAGTTCAACCAGTTTATAAATCCAACTCTCCGTTATTCATTCATTTATTCACCTATTCCTTCAATGCTTTGCTCATTTAGTAAGTTCACCACTATAGGTAATCTGGAGGAATATTAGGAAGGACACACTGTCCCTGTCCTGAAGAAGCTCATAGCTGACAGTAGACACAATGTATTGGCACTATTCTAATCCTCACACCAATATTCACCAGTACTAGGATGTAGTACTGTTCTATTATTATTACTATCCCCATTTTACAAATGGGACATAGTTGAAATGCAGAGAGGTTTAACAATTTTTATAAGGTCACATAGCTGGGAAGTAGCATGAAGTTGGGTATCCTAGATACAGAGCACATGCTCTCAACCACATCACACCTGGAAAAGTCAAGATAGTCATGTGTGAAAATGCAACAGTGAGCTACAGCAAGGAGTTTCAGAGTGTGCTCTCTGAAGTTAATCTGCTAGGACCGCAATGCTGCTTTTACTACATATGAACTGTGTCACCTTTGGCAAGACATTTCTTGTTCATCTTTTCTCATGCACTTCTCAAATAATAAGAGAATCTACTTCATGAACCATTGTGAGAGTAAAGTGAGAAAAGTGTATGTTAACTGCTTAGCAGAGTAACTGGCGTATAAAAAATTTGGAATACATATTAAATATTACTACTGCTGCTAATACTGCTATTACTACTACTGACAGTATGATTTAAGAGAGCAACATGATGACATAAACAGGAGGTCATTTCTGCTTGGAGTAGTAAGGAAAGCAGCTTGGAAATAGACCTCAGACATTGCCCCTTTCTCTCCTACTACACTGGAAAAGTCACAACAGTGATTGAAGATGTATGAATATCTGACTTACATGGAGAAGTAAAATAATGCAATTAGTCATTAGGTATAAAAATAATATGGTCAGAAAACAAGGAGAATGTAATATTATGATGCTTTATAAAATACACACACTCATGACTATTTCCAGATTCTATCAAGGAAATTTAGTTTGGATTTGTTAAATAAGGTATGCCTTTTTTTGTGAATGACTAACTTTTATTTTTAGAACAAATGATGAGGAGAAATCATGGGATCCTCTTTCCTAGAGGTAATCTTCTCTGGCTGACTTAATTTAAGGCTCTGCAGGGTCAGAATGAATGAAGAAAGCAGCTATCTCCCCTATCAGGAAACAATGCCCTTCACCAGAGGAGGCCTTGGGCTTCCTTGCATACAACTGGGTATAGGTCTCTAAAGAAATAACTAACCACAGAAGATGAAGATGGGCTGAGGGTGAGACCTCTACATTATCTGGTCAACTTGTTCATGTTCCTGATGAGGTTCAGGTTCAGGCAGGGTGAGCCACCTAGAACTATACCCACTGTTTTTTAGGTCTCTGACAGCATCATGTGAAGCAGATATTAAAATACCAAACTTTCTCTCAATGATACTTTTTCCTAAAAAAAAAAAAAAAATTGGTAGACACAAAGTTATGAAAACCTGGAAAGAATATGACAGCTGCATACAGACGCAATGTGCATAAAAAATTTGTAAAAAATTTTGTAGATGGCTTATTTCCTAAGTTGGAGAAGAATGAATTTCTTATTTTATTTTTCCACTCTTGACTCGGTTTTTTTTTTAATATCTTCACATCTATCATTTCATTTTATCCTTAGAGCAACACAGGAAAAAGTTAAGGAATATACTATCAATTTAATTGAATGAAGTCAAGGAAAGTTAAGTAATGTCTTTACTCTTTAAATAAAAGACATTTGAGAAAGCAGAGAATGGTGCCATGTCTATTTTGCTTTTCAAAATTATATGCCTATTTCTGTTCTTTCATTCTCCTCAATTTTGTATTGTAATGTATCAGAAATATTGTCACATCTAATTTACAAGCTTCCCTCAGGGTTACATGATGTGTAAGGATATTTGAATTACAATTCTCCTAGAATGTTTAATTAGAAGAAAAGAATTTGACATGCTCAGTGCGTAAGCACTTGATGTCTAGACACTCTTTCAACCCAATTTAGGAAACTGATTTTATTTTTTTGTTCAGTTTTTCTTTCATTTTTAACATTAGTCTGATTTTGCTCCTCCTTCCATTTCTTAATTAAACATTTTCTGCCAAAGCTCTTAGATGTACTTTCGCTTAGGAAGATGATTTTAAAATACTTCAAATTACCCTATTCTTTCTCTATTTGTTAGTGAGGGAATGACTTATAAAACAAACACAGTATCAAATAGTAGTTCTTCAGATATCCAAAACCATATACTTTGCAGAATCTCTCTCAATGTCATATTGGAAACAACAAAAGAAAATAATGGAATGTATTTAGACACTCATTTTTCTGGCATTATATAAAAGATGGAATTTTTTCTGTGGTTTGATGACACTTTGTAGACCACAACTGAATGAATGGTTAGGAATAATAATGCATAGTGCTGGGAGGGTAAAATAGAACATGGTTCTGTCCACACAAGGCTGTAATTAGCAGGGTCCTAAGTATCTTTCTTTGCTGCATTTCCCTCAAATTTGAAATATTTATTTTATTGATGTAACAGTGGTTTACAACACTATACATGATATATACAGGGTATAGGTTTTTACCTCCTCAGATGTATGCTATCACAGCACTCATTGACCTGTACACCAAAGCCATTGGGTCTCTACCTCCTTTGTTCCCACTCCCACTTCCCCTTCCCTACGAGCTCCAATTCTGCAGTTTTTGTAGGTGACTTTAAAGACATCACCCAAGGTATCTACAGAAAGTGGAAATAAGTTAATTAACATTCTATGAACTTTTCGTTTTAAAGATTTTATTTATTTATGCATATAAGAGCTGGCGTACAAACCAGAGATGCAGGGGGTGAAATAATTCACCAGAGACAGAGTGGGGAGCAGAACAGACAGATTGACTGAAATATACTGCTGAGGGCAGTAGCAGGCAAGGCAGGAGGGGTCTGCTGCACCATGTTGTTGGTCCCCTCCCTGACAAGGGATCAAACTTGTACTACAGTGGCTTTGGAAGCATCACAGTGCAGTGCTCAACCCCTTGTGCCACCAGGGAAGCTCAGCTTTTTATGAACTTTTAAGAGAAATGCTCACAGAATGCTTAGGATATGTATGGGCATGCCATGGCTAAAGAACTCTTCTTCTGAAATAGCTTTCAGTTGGGTAGGAGGGATAACTGTACATAACTAGCTAAAATTAAAAAAAATATATAAGATTATTATAAATATAAACAGGTGCTAAATACAATGTTGAAGTTGGAGTTTATCAGTTTTGATCATTAATAACAACAGTGAACCCATACATGAATGTATGGCTGATTTCCTACTACAGAGAATAAATGCATTTTTTTTACCAATATTATCTATCAGTTCTTATTGAAGAGGAGAAAGAAAATGAAACATGAAGCTAAATTTTATTTAAATCTCATATGTAACATGGTTTTAATTAGAGTTCCTACTTTTTATTCTCCCTATAAAATACTTCTCATTATTTTATAGGTCAAAAGACTTAGGATCAGAATATTTAAGTGAGTTGCACAAGTTTACCCAGCCAGAAAATAGAGTATCTGGGCTTTAATCCCAAATTCATTTGTTTCCAAAGCAAGTGCACTTTTCTCTTCAGCACTTTTCTTCCTACTCCATGATGGACTCAATACTTGGGCTGAGCCCAACCCATAACAGAACAAAATATTCAGCAAGAGAAGATGTTGAGTAGGGAATTTTGTAGCTCAGGATACTGAAGAGAGAAAATGTGTGTTGAGACAGGAGATTGGAGTGCATGAGAGAGCTATGAAATGGAAAGTCTGGAATATGGGTTGGCTATTAACTGGTTTGATACTGTACTCTTAGGAGGTAGAGGGCAGAGATGTGGCTTAGTACCCTATAATACACAGGAAGGTCCTCCATAAAAAACAATTATCAGGTCTAAAATGTCAGCAGTGCTGAGTTTAGGAACTGCTCATAAGGGTAGAGGGAATAAATTTAGTTTTTTTTTAAAGCATTTGTGTTTAAAAGATCGCTCTGACATCACAACTTAAGGAGTATTAGAACTAAATATGGAACACAAAAAGACGGTTAAATAGACTGTAATAAGTCCACAAGTAGACAATAGCAGTAAGCAAAGATAAGAGGTAGTCTGAAGATACTGCACAGACAAAATTAAAACCATAACGATCAGTTGACTCCTTGCTGTCTTGTTAGAAGCCCTTAACATCCAAGGATGAGGCCCAGGTTTTTAGCCTGAGTGAATAGATGGATGGCAGGGCCATGAATTAAGAGAGTGACACAAAGTAGAGAAGCAGCTCTGCTATACACTGGTCAGTATTTTTTATGGGAAGGTTAACTAATACCAGTTTTGATATATTAGTCAGTGGCATCACTAAAAATTTAATATCTGGGATCCCCAAGGTCTAGTAGATATTTAGGAATGCAGGTCATGATTAAGAACAAGTTTACTTAGAGATATACACTGGCTGGCTAAAAATAACATGAAGAGCAGAGGTGAGGAGGAAAAGTCCCTGTTATACTTGAGAAGGAGTGGGGATGAAAACTGAAGACAGGACTGTACCAGGGACCTTAACATTTAGTTTACAGAGATGAAGATTAATGCTTGCCATATAGAAAGAGCTAAATAAATACTAATTGAAATAATTAAGGATTTATAGAAGAAACTGTGATAAAAGTGGCAGATAAAGGGAGGATATGACACAAGACAAAAGGGACAATCAGCATAGTATAATTCTTAAAGTTGCAAAGATGAGCAGCCAGCATGAGGACTGAGATCTTTAAGATGGAGATGTTCAGGTACAGATATTAAGTGGTTGCAAATAGTTACAGTCACACTATTGGAGGAAGGAGCTGGATGGCCAGGGGCTAAGACATAATTTGGTGACAGAAGAGGAAAAAGTTTGGATTCAAGGGAAGGAGAAAGGTAAAGAATGTGAAGACCAGTGTGGTGTTTTCTTAGCAAGAACACACCATGTTTATCTACCCACCCACATGATAAGCATATATTTAGAATGAATAAAATTAAAATCTTCTAAGATTTGTGATTGAGAAATATGACATCAATTAAAAAAACAGTACTGAAATTAGCATTGTGCGTGTATTGCTTTGACTTTGTAAATAAATGTCAGCATGTAGAGTTTGCAGAGGCAATGAGCGTATCTAGTTCAGCTACTGTTCCCAGGTCAGTCTAGGCTTTGGGACAGCTCAAAAGCTAGTTACAAATTCAGATTTTTATAGACCTATCTCAAAGAATGGCTTATGTATCTAGATAGGACCTAAAGAATTACCTTTTCAAAACCTCAAGTGATTCTGATGACAATGTTCCTCCAAATAAACCCTGAGAAACAATTCATTTTATGACATTCTCCTTATTTCAAAATCAGGCTCAGCTAAACACCTTTCAGTGGAAGAACCACTGAAAGGAAGTGCTGGGCCAGAATTCAGTCCTCCTGACTTGGGACAACAAAGCTCCTTCATTAGACAGCCTGGATCTTTCCAAAAGTGAAACCTGTGGACCTGCTCTGTTCTAATGCTTTTGTCATGTCATCAGGTCTTCATGCTTTTTAAAGTCAATATATATGCAGATATGTCTCTTAAATGTTTGATGTGAGGGAATTATTTAGCTCTCTGGCGCCTCAATCTCATGCTCAGAGACATTGTGGTGCATTCTGATGTCTCTTTTCTTTCTTGGATAAGAGGTGTTCTCTCTAGTAACCACATGCCTCACAAGAAAGGATACGTCTAACCTTCAGGCTTTTGTTGCTGTTGAATAAAAACTGAAGAATAATTCCTTTTCAAGGTCAAAATGCTCAACCTTACTGTCTCTTTTACCCTCTAGGAGAATATGTTGTTATGACCACGCATTTCCACCTGAAGAGAAAGATTGGCTATTTTGTTATACAAACATACCTGCCATGCATAATGACTGTTATTCTCTCCCAAGTCTCCTTCTGGCTTAACAGAGAGTCTGTACCTGCCAGGACTGTCTTTGGTAAGTACTAGTTAAGAAGTGTATGCAGGGGTCTCAATAACAAGTATAGCATGTCAATGACATTGCAAATAGAATGAAAAAATAATACTACATTAAACTCTGCAGTTAGTACAATAGACAGGTTTAAGGAATTGCCATTCTCATTATGGTATGATTAAAAAATATATTTCTTAAAATATCAAGCTGTTATAGTGTGTGCAAATAGATGAAATTAAAAAACATTTGATTTGATATTTTGGGGAGAGAAAAAGAATGAAGCAGGGATTAAATATATATACTAGGTTAAAACATACATAGAAAATTAATATTTAAATCATAATTTTAGAATATATAGTCATGTATCATTACATTTTTGAAAATTTTGAGAAAAAGTCCGCAGAATTACCTCTTCACATTTATGAATGCAGAGGTCCCTTCCATACAGAGAAGCTATTAATGACTAATATATAAATTACAAGGATATGTCATTTATCAAATATGTACACTTTAGAAGAATTACAAATACACATTTTTCTTTTTAAATGTCCAAGATGCTTCCAGGTAAGACAATCTAGTGGAAAATTAAAGGGTAATAACTTTTTAATATGAATACCCTATTAAAACTCCCTAATTTATTATTTTGGAAGTTTGCATTTCATTTAGAGAGGCATTTCCTGAATGCATCACAGTATGTTAACTGTATATTTAAGGCTGATATAAACAAATAATTTCATTATATAGACTTACTGACTCATTCATATAATCAAGGAATTACTATTTGAAGCCTACTATGAGCTACAACTACTACTGTTCTAAGCCCAGAACGCAGCAGTGTACTTAACATGTCTTTTCCCTCAAGAGGGTTGTATCATGAACCTTACATTTGAATAACAATAAAATCATACATAATATTTGTCTTTTTTTAATACCAGGTTCTGTTCTATGAAATAAACCTATATTATCTCATTTTAAAAATGAAGAATATCCTCTGCACAGGCAGCCAGAGATTATGTAACCTGCTCAAGGTCAGATGCTATAAGTGAAGGACTCTGGAGTGAGACCCAAACACTTAGTTGTAGAATCTGGGCCCTAAATGACAATGCTATACCCACCAAAGTCCTCTCCTACAGCAGTTACAGCACATGGAAAAGAACTGTTATGGCAGTATCATTTAAATGGAAAAAAAAACCCACATGTTTATTGGTGAAAGGTGCAATTATCAATCTTCTTTCTGAAAATATTGGCTAGGCACATGCTTATGTTCTTTACTGAATTATAAAATCTTTAAGAAGATTATAAAGTAAACTCAGGATTATTCATGTGCAGAGATCCTTATGTTATCAGCCTTCAGAAGAAGCAAGGTATGAAAAATCAGTTATTCTAGAAAAAAATAAAGACTGCTACAAGTGCCCATAAGAAATTATTTTCTTCTAAACTTAGTAAGGTGCTAGGACTTTGGAAACCTCGATTCTCTGCTCTGGCTTTAACCTAAGAACACAGCTCTGTCAAGATTCAGAATGATTCCAGGCACAGAGAAAATGAGCAGTTCATTTCAAACTCTTGCTTTCCTTCATGACCATTTGTATTAGACAGCACTTAATATTAACTGGCATTCATACTACTAGCATTGAAGTCACTTATTAGAACTGGAGATTGTCAAGATAGTCTTCTATGTGAATATGTGCTTTGAGCCCTTTAGTCACTGGAAGTTAAAAATGAAAACAAGTTAGAATATAGAGGATATTCATTCTGTTTTTGTTGTTGTTGACAAGTCCAACATTATAGTAAAAAAATTTTTTAAAAATTAAATGCCTCCTCAACCCAACAAATCCTACTCATCCTTTCAGGGAATTTTCTAAAGCATTTTGGAAAGTTTTATGTCAAAAACCTTGCTCTTACTTAACATTTTCCGCAATATGATGTCTCAGCCAACTTGTGCCCTTTTGGTGAACATAACTACATAGCTGTAAACTCAGTGCCCTTTTGGTGAACATAACTACATAGCTGTAACTCAGCTGTGGCAAGTATTTCTGTGCATGAAGTTATATATACTATCTAATGCTATACTTTCAGTAAAACCATAAATACAATTTTCCAAGACCTTTACCCTTTTAACATTTGTGTAGTCCACTTTTCTATTCTTTTTACTCTGAACTTAGCACATTCCTCTGAGCTGTGTGAGATACCTGAGTCGAGTCATGGGTATAAAAGGAAAAAAGTTCTATCTATTAATATTTGTTAAAAGGCATCCAGATGGCAAAACAAAACAAAACAAAAACCCCAATAAACAACAACAAAATGAAACCTAAGTCTTAAAACATAATATTCTTCACCTTCCCTGCTCTCTCCTTTGGAGGCACTGTGGTCATGTGACTATAGATAGACCCATGTTTTAGGGTCAAGGTAAATTATCCTAAGCTTAAATTGTCTATAGTGGGAGACTGCAGTTTAAAGTGCTGTTAGTGCTGTTTAAAAGGTCAAGTGAGAAAAATGAAATATTTAAATTGTCAGGCTCAGTACTTAGAAATTAATACTCAATATTATTATTTTGTTCCTTTCCCTTTCTCTGTAGTTGGAATTAAAATATCACTTACTCTCTTGCACGCACAAACATCTCATATGAGCAGATACACACATACACTTCTCTCATGTTTGTCTTAATTGCTTTTAATTTACATATGCATTTGGTTTATGAATATCCACACCCAAATTGTCTATGACTACTGCCTGTATAAACCAAATTTCAAAAAAATAAGTAATTCATTATAGCAGGGATTTATCAAGAAGAACTAGGGTCTTCAAAAACATTTAACTTTGCCCATGCTAAGTACTAAACACTTTTACTACATTATTGCATTTAATACTTATAATAGGTCTCTAAATTATAATAAAACTTATTAAAATTAATTTCCAAGGAAATAATTTTAAAAAAGCACAATTTCAGAATTGTGAGGCAATTTTCCCAAGGTCACTCAGCAGTTTTAGAGATGGGATTTGAATTGAGTTGCTATGTTCCCCAGATACCAATATATAATTACCTTGTTTTTTGCTCAAGTTAATATTGATATTTAAAATTGGGGGACTGTTAACCAATCAATATTCCTTAAAACATTTGCTGGATAATGCTTCAGAACTTTCTGGAATGCTTCCAGAATTCAGAGAAATTCTATTTCCTACTACTGTCATCCTGTATCAAAAACAGCATTTAATAAAAATCTCAGTGCTTCTTATTAATCCTATCACTATCCTATCATAATTACAAAGACCATCTAACTTGAAATTCATGGAAAACTAGGATATCTTGAATTATTTAAAGTCACATAGAAAAATTAGCCACCTAGCTGTGTGAGGATAGGACTAGCCAGTTGAAAAGGTCTGGACTTTCTCCACTGAAGGTAGCATGAACACCTCTACTGGGTTAAAATGAATCACTTTTTTAAAAATACATTTTCAAATTTTTGAAAAGGATTCTTACAACATTGCACCTCTTATACTGCATTATATATAGTAGATTGAGAATTTGTTAAATGAACATTAATGGATGTCATCATTCACATGCCTATTAAATAAGCTAAAAATTAATGTATTGAAACTGCTTTGAATACAGGTAATTTTAATTAGTAGGAATGGCTTTGAAAATTAGGGAAAATTAGGCACATTAGTAGAAAGGGAGATTGTGGTCATTTGAATTAGACAAATCTCTGTTTAAATTCTGTGGTTTTCTATGTGATTTATGTATTCCAAGAATGTCTTTAAAAGAGTAGTTATTCCAGAATCAGGAATACTATAATAGCAGAAGTGTTAATAATATAACAAATTATTATCCCAAGATAATTCAGTTATCTGTAAGTTATCAACTGTGAAGAAACTATTAGCTTCTTGGTTTATACATTTGAGGTACACAGATAGAATGTAAAACAAACCTCAGGATACAAGGATGTATCGTGATTCAGAAGCAATGAAGATTCATGCTTTTTATTTCAAATGCTGAGTTTTAGACATGTGGAATAACAATATCTTCTATGGGGATAATTATTTACCACTGGAGATAGTGGGGAATATTATTTCTTTTCCTACCCAGAACACCATGTTCAAGATGCTCATTTAAAGGAGTTCACTATCTTAATAATAGCTTCTCAAGAGATCCCCTCAATACTGCCATGCTATGAATTGCAAACTGCATGGAGGTTAAATTCAAGCTGACTTAATCTAAGCCCAAGGGGGATCAACTAGAAACTATACCCCTGATACTGTTGGTTTCCCTTTGTGTAAGTAGGCTCACCTTCCTTGAAGTTTTATAGTAGGAAACTATACATTTATTTATTTTTCCAGGTGTAACAACTGTGCTCACCATGACAACATTGAGTATCAGTGCCAGAAATTCTCTTCCTAAAGTGGCTTATGCAACTGCCATGGACTGGTTTATTGCAGTGTGCTATGCCTTTGTCTTTTCGGCTCTGATTGAGTTTGCCACAGTGAACTATTTCACCAAGCGAGGTTATGCATGGGATGGCAAAAGTGTGGTTCCAGAAAAGGTAAATACCTCCCATGATACATCACTGTTATGTCTCTTTAAATCCATCTGTGGAATGTTTTGGCATGAGAGAATGAATGAAGAATGCAGAGGCAGAAAACATAATGAGGATTCTTGTTTTCTCACAACGTAAATGATTATGTGCTATGATAATTTTGTCATTGCTAAAGACAACAGATTGTTTGAATGAACAGATATACAGAACAGAGTGAAAGATATAAAGGAGAGACACAAAGGTAAACATTTCTGTTTAATATGCTTTCCCACTGTTTCTATTAATTTGGGGGAATGTTTTAATAAACATGACATTAGGAGAAAATGAACATACCCAAACCATTATATTTTTTTTAACTTGGAAATCATCATCTTTGGGGTATTTTCTGAGTCTAATTACTTTATATAGTATAGTATTATAGTGGCCTCAATTGAATTGAGTTTGCAAAATACATTTTTTCTTTCACTGAAGTAAAGGGTAGAGACAGCAGAAGGTTCAGCAGAAGTGTAATTGAGCACAAATGTAAGCTAGTTATATAATAGTCTATAACCTCATCTAAAAAATACAAACCAAAGTTAAGTTTAATAATATACTACAGCAAATATATCAAATATATCCTCATACATGGAGAAAAGCAGAAATTATAACATTATTATTTTAAAATGAAATTGCACTGATATATTAATCATTTCCAAAGCTGTATGATTTCAGGAGTAGAGCTTCACACCTAAACATGCGTATTTCCCTTGCCACCACCAAACTTCTAGTCCTATCACATCATCCAACTGACCCTTCTCTACTCTTAATTTCTACTATCCTTCCCCTTTGTCTCTGGTAACCACTACATTTTTTATAGTCTGAGTTATCTTGTTTTTTTTTTCATTTGTTTGCTTTTGTTACTTATATTCCATATATGAATGAAACAATTCAGCACCTGTCTTTCATTTTCTGACATTTCACTTAAGTATAAACTACCTCACATTCCAACTATACTGTCACAAAAGACAAGCTTTCATCTATTTTAATAGCTGAGCTGTATTTCATTGAGTATACATACCACAACTTCCTTATCCTGTCATCTGTATAAGAGCATTTAGGTTGATTCTATGTCTTGGCAATTTTGGAAAATGCTATTATGAATATAGGGGTGTAGATACCTTTTTTATGTTTTCCCTTATTTTTTTGAGAAATATGTAAGAATGGTAATAATACCATTAAGGATATATTTTGCTTTCTTATTCTTTTTCTCACACTAAGCCTTCAAAATCCTCTGTGCATTTTATATTCACAGACCATCTCAAATTAGACTAATCAGTGCTCACAGCCACAAGTAGCTAGTGGCATCTGGATGGAACCATGCAATCCTAAACAGTGATCTATTTTAATTTTACAAATGTCCATGTGATAGAAACCCTAGAAAATGTGGCAGGGGTCAATCGCTGTATATAACATTGAAAAGGAGTGAAAACTCCACAAGGATTGAAATCAGGATACCCTGAATTACCCTGCTTTATCACTTTCCCACTTGAATCATAATTGGCTCAGTGATATCTGCTAGAAAACAAAACATAGTAATCTAAAACAACCACCAAGTATTTGGGGCTGGGAACAGCCCAGCAGTACATCTGTTAGTCTGATCTGGGATCAAACATGTAGTTTCATTAACTAGAGGATGTATGAGGGATAAATTCTATCATGGTCTCCAACACCACGTAGGGTATGATACAAGCTGACTGGGCCTTTGTTGCACAGTTTTTGGTCAGTCACTCAAGAGTCCAGTCTAGGTTTCTTCACTTGGCAGTGGCATATTTCTCACAGGTAAAGGTTAAGGCTGCAAAGTCCCTTGAGGTTAGGTTCCTAAGCTGGTACAGTTTAACTCTGCCAGAGTTGTAAGTCAACTTTAAATTGAAAAAATAGGAGAACCAACTCCTCCTGGTGGGAAAGCCTGGGAAATATTATATGCATTTTTCAGCTTTATTGATATATAATATACATTACATTGTGTAGATTTAACATTTTGTTGATTTGCTATGTTGATATCATGCAAAATGATTATCACCATAGCTACCATCTTCACTCTGTCACAGTTATTATTTCCTTTTTATGATGAGAACATTTAAGATATACTCTCTCAACAACTTTCAAGTATGTGATATAGTATTATTAACTTTAATCATAATATTGTATATTAAATTAACCAGAACTTACTCATTTTCTTTTTTTTTTTTAAAGATTTATTTATTTATGCATACAAGCACTGGGGCACAGGCCAGAGGTGTAGGGGGGGGGGTGAGAGGATTCACCACAGAGAGCGGGGAGCAGAACAGGCAGATCAACAGAAGTACACTGCTGAGGGGAGCAGCGGGCACAACAGGAGAGGTCTGCCACACCATGTGGGTCCCCCCCCTGGCCGGCAGCAGGGATCGAACTCGTGCTTCAGTGGCTGCGATTTGCTTCGTAGTGCATTGCTTAACCCACTGCGCCACCAGGGGAGGCCCAGAACTTACTCATTTTCTAATTGGAAGTTTGCATCTTCATTTTTAATGAAGCTATAAATTATATTTCTTATATTTTAAATAAAGCACTGGTTTGATTTCCAGAGCAAAGGTCACTTTGCTTAGCAATTTATTAACCTACTTCCCACAGTTCACTAAATAGAATGTTTTTGCTCTTTCCTTCTATAGCCAAAGAAAGTGAAGGATCCTCTCATCAAGAAAAACAATACTTATGCTCCCACAGCAACCAGCTATACCCCTAACCTGGCAAGGGGTGACCCTGGCTTAGCTACCATTGCTAAAAGTGCAACAATAGAACCAAAAGAAGTGAAACCGGAGACAAAACCACCAGAACCCAAGAAAACCTTTAACAGTGTCAGCAAAATTGACCGACTGTCAAGAATAGCCTTCCCGCTGTTATTTGGAATCTTTAACTTGGTCTATTGGGCGACATATTTAAACCGAGAGCCTCAGCTTAAAGCCCCCACCCCACATCAATAGGTCTGTGTACCCATGTTGTTCAGTCCGCCATGCTGGGAATTGATTTCTGTTCTCAATGCAGTGATTCCCATCTGCTTTATTGCCTCTGTCTTAAGAATTTGAAGGTTCCCTTATTTCCATAATTCATACAAGAACAAAAGACCCCTGTCTGGCAGTCCAGAGCAGAACAGAATATACAGCTGAGAGACAGGATTCTGAGATAGAGAGAGCTCCAGAGCAAAATCTAAACAAAGGAGACAAAACAAAACAAAACAAAAGGATAGAGGGGGAAGTAGGTCCAAAGATATGAGGGAAAGAAGAGGAAAAATAAAAACTGTAACTCCAGGTCATTTGTAGATATATATTTCCAAATAGTCTAAAAAAATGTATATGTCAAAATATTTTTATGGGAAGGTATTTAAAAGAGTAAATTATAAGTGTTTAACAAGGAAAGATTTTTTAAAATCGGTCTTTATTGCACAGACTTGTGTGCGTACATATCTTTTTTTTTTGTTTTTAAACTGATGTATAGCCTTAACATTTCATTTCCAAAGCTAAAAATCCCCATTCTTTCTCCTTTTAAAAATGTCTAAATCATTATTTTCTTGTTAAATGTTATTTTAAAATTCACGGAAATTGCATAGGCAAAGATGCATTTTCTCACTGTAGAACACATTTAACCTAATGAAGAGAAATACTTTAAATAGGCTACTTTGCTATCATCTGAGCTTTTACACTAGACTCCATGAGGAATCATTTCAACAAAGACTTTCATTCAATTAAAGATAAAGTAAAATAATTGAAAAATATTCCCTTCTCCACCTTATTTCCAAATATCACATGGTCACAATAATCACTTGATTCTTATAATGAAGATGTTTTTAGAGGGGCAAAAATATTTTGCAAGCTCTAGAATTGTTGAATGTATTATTTTATATAACAGTTCATTAAAAGCTTTTAGACTGAAATTTATGACTAGTAAACAAAAATAGAATATATAAATTATATATGTAAATAAACAGCATGAGATTGTACATTTTTTACTTTTTTTAAAGTTAAGTTCTTAAAATATTGTGTAGGACTCACCGCTCTTAGCTGTTAGAATGTTAAGTGCTAAAGAAATACATTTAGAGCCTGCATTTAAGAACAGAACAGTTCATAGAAATCAGATGGAAATTATAAATATATGGGTATAATTATGTGAAGAATGCTAACCATTTCAAACTGTTGCCCTGCCTGGTGTATAGTAGCAAATCAGTTGCTATCTGCTCAACTCATGCTGCATTCCCCAATTTTAGGCTCTTGTAATATAGAAAGTGGAAAAGCATTAGTGAGAGCTAGAAAATCAACTGTATATTATGCTATCTTTGCTGATACCAACTATTTCAATAAGTGTTGTACCATATGTAGCATTAAATATAAAAATACATGAAAGAATGTACAGGAAATAGCTTTTATTGAGTAATATTATTACATTTCATTTATACTGTAGCAATACATTTGTAGGTATACTATGTAAGGGCTTTAACTACAAGAGATTCATTAACATACCCTATGAAAATTCTAGTTTGTTTCATTACTTCCCAGATGTTTTAGACATAGCTATTTACGCAGAAGGTATTTTTGAAGTCTCCTTTTGTCTGATAGATTTTCAGAGATATTTAAAATTAGTGTCCAGAATCCACAAGTCATGGTCTAAACACATTTAGAATAGTACAACATAAACCTGTCAGCATAATTGCCAAATAAGACAGTTGGGATCCATACCTAAATTTTGAGCAATGTTTTTCTCAAAAAGCTGCTATCCAATGATGTAGGAAAATACACTGTTTGTAGTTTCCAAAACAAAACTCTGGTTTTCTTTTTCAATGTGCTTTATTGTTTGAGTTGGTCTGCCTAAATTTGATGAGCTAGGCAAATAAAGATCGAACCTAGAAAGTTTCATCCTCTGGTATCATGTGTAGATATCATGTATAGAAAATGAAATAAAAAAATGGCTCTAACTTCTGTGTTGCTGTTTATCTTGTTATTTTTTGACGTTAACCTACTGTGTTTATTGAGAGCATTTGACCTTCCAGATTCCTCATGGCTAATTTTTGGTCTGTATTTTGACATTAGATGTGAATATTTCTTATTAGTCTGCTTTCTGCTATGCAATGACTGCATCTCTATCATTTCTTAGTTTGTTAGTTTATGTGATAGTATTCTATTGTATAAATTGATTGCACAATTTATCACAAATTATTCTCTGTAGCTTTTCTACAAAGCTTTGCTAAACCATGTAATACTAGTTAAGTCTTCCTTGAAAATAAAGATGCACTCTTATAGAGGACAGTTCCTGTTTATTCCCAGGAAATTTTTTTAAAAGTTGACACTGAATGTTTATTGCACCTTAGTGCAGTGAAGTGGCAATAAAACCTAACATGAATTGGGGTTGTTTATGGCAGATGCATGTATTGCTTTACAGAGTTTAGCAAAAGCTCTTAATTTTATGTCATACTGTACTCTACTATAATAATAAAGCTAACATTATTCAATAACAAAAAAGGAATGTTTGACTCTTTTTTTATATCATCAATAGAACCTTCCATCACCCTGTTGAACATTTTCAAGAAAGGGGCACCTAAAAGTATGAAGTGGTGGCTGGGATATAGTAGGCTAGTCAAGCGATTTCTAAAAATTTATCAAGTGTATGATCTAAATTTTGATTTTAGAAAGGGATCACTTTAAAGGGGAAGGAGGATTATGAAACACCTGGCCTCTAGAGTTACCAGTAGCAATTCATCTAAAAGTTTCTAGGCTACAAATAGGAAAGATTCAGAGGTGATAGTAAAGTTTGTTTTTATATTAACAGCATTTTTTTTCCCGATGTACTTTCTGTAGAGCATGCTTAAATGTTTAAGGGTAAGACTAAACATTGCCTTTTCATAAGTTTCCCTACCTCTACATGTTAAGGAATTTTTAACATGATGCCAAGATTGAAAATCATTTCCCTACACTGTCAACATGTATGTGTCTTAATACTTCTAGAACAAGGTCAGATTAAAGTACAAAATATTTACGATCACTTGAAAGACAATATAAAATCCTTTCAAGTAAAAGCAAAAAATTATACTTAGTTTCTATAGACAAGGTTATATGAGGCAAAAATCTTTCTGACAGGTAGTGGTCAGGTCAAAATAAATTGTATTTCAGCAAATCAAATATATACCTTCCCCAAAATAATTTAGAATATAACATAATAATTTTTAAACTCTTTCAACCAGGCCTTCCTGGTGGGATAAGGCTTTAAGTCTCAGCACTAAAAAGCTATCAGTAGCTACTGCAGCATGAGTTTGATCCCCAGCCAGGGAGTTAACCCACATGGCGCAGCAGACCTCTCCTGCCTTGCCTGCTGCTCCCTTCAGCAATGTAGTTCAGTAGATCTGCCCGTTCTGCTCCCCACTCTGTCACTGGTGAATCCTCTCACCAATCTCCACCTGTGACCTTTACCCCGGCTCTTGTAGATATAAATAAAAAAAATATGTATCTTAAAAAAATAAAATCCTTCAACCAAATAACAATCTAAATAAAATGGTCCATTGAACTAGCTGAGTAATCACATTCATTTATTTCTTAGCACACAGAAAATATAATGAATGGTGATTATTTTGGCTATCAAACTACATCATGTTAAGGCTCACTATGAACTGTGAAAAGAGTCAAAATAAGTATGGACAATGTCATTACTGTAGACTATCTGTATGAATGTCATTATACCTATTAGTTAAAACCTACCCAGCTCTAAGACCAACAAGAAAAATTATCTAATTTGTTTATATTTTAATCACATTTCATTCAAATAAATTGACTCCAAATAGTAATTTAATTAAACTAAGTTCTACTAACAGTTGCTGAGTCTCTTTCATGTATTAAGGACTATGGTATTTGATAAGAATACAGACAAATGTTTCATGGCTTTTTTCCTTAAGGAAATCACAGTTCTTATGGAAGAGAAAGACAGAGTATCAGGAAAAAGATAATAATATTAATCTTATGAGAAAGGGGAACAATCCTAGGAGTTTTAAAACAGGAGCCTATTGCCATTCTTTATAAGGCTAGAGAACTAAAGCCATTAGGGAATAACAATATCCAAGATATTACATGAAATTAAGAGATTTAAAATGGTATTGGACTATGGAGATTTCTTGGAATCTTTCAGTTGCTGAAGTATGTACTGAGATTAGAGAGATAAAAATGACAATATATTCCTGGAAAGCTCATCATCTCATAGAAGATCTAACTGAACCTAAAGGTACAAAATTTTATATAAGAAGTACAACTACCAATAAATGTACAAGGTATAGTATACAGGGGTCTGTACACACAAGTTTCATGAGGAGGATAGTGAAAATAAGGTACCCAAGGTAGGCCATGACAAGTTCCAAATATCCTGAAAGGATGCACCTAGCACAAGGTGGATTCACACTTAGGAAAGACCATACAAGGCCCTAGATATGTTCACATCTCTGGTTGAAAATGGAATCTTCTGCATATGCAGTAGAGACACAATGGGGCCCAGCAGATGGTAAAACTAGAGAAAGACTTCTAAATAGTATGGAATTGAATGAGTTATCCAAAGCATACATAGGTCTATTGGTAAATGTGGCAAGATTTACTGAATCAAGGTATTTGAGCACAACTTCTCATCAAGTATTGGCTATATATAGCTATGGTAATGGACATACTTCATGGACTACCATCAGGAAATAGAACATACAGAATTATACAAGCGAGGCACTGATAAAAAAAATCAACAAATGACAGAAAAAAATCTCGGGGGGGGGGGAGGAATAATAATGCAGAGTTGCCACAATAAATTATTTAAGATATTAGGTGGCATGCAAATAAATATGAAAATGTGCTCCAGAGTCAGGAAAAAGTCATCAAAAGAGACTGTCTCTGATGAGGTTTATATCTTTGATTGTTGGGTCCAGATACTGACTTAGCAAACAATTACTTCAAAGCAGTATAAGTATTTTCAAATAATGAAAAAGCAATGTTTAAATAATAAAATATTATTACAATGGCATATTAAACAGAGAACCTCAAAAAAAGACAGAAAACATAAGAGATAAATCTAAAGGAAACTAAAGAATTAGAAATAAGAATGTAAGTGAAGAAAGTTACTAGAGGAGTTCAATAGTGTATCTGAGAAAAAATCAATAGTGATAAACCATATTAAAGAACATGAAGGAATATAATAGAAGGAAAACAAAACCTCAAACAGTGGTGGGTATCATCAAACCATAAACATATGAGAGGAGACATAAAGTAGTAGAAAAAAGTATTTAAAGAAATAATAGCTGTAAATTGCCCAAAGGTGATGAGAAAAGATTAATTTATACATTCATCCAAACATTGCCCAGTTGTAGACAATAAAGGGAAGTGGGTGTTCTGGGTGGATGTGGTGTGGTGATGCACATCTGAGGAGGTATAAACCTATTCCTCTGACTCATATACAAAGTTTTAAACTGATGTTACCTCAAAAACAAAAAAGAAAAGAAAATGGGGTTGACTGAGATCAAATAGATTAAGAAAAAATTTCATTATGCTCCAAACAAAATATACATAAAGAATGCACCCAACAACTTACCATAGTCCAACTGTTAAAAATTGAGATAAAAATTCCAAAGCCTTTAAGAGATAAGTGCATACAGCATACCAACAACTTGAGTATTAGCTGAATAACCAACAGAAAAAGGCAGAACAGCATTAGGTTGATATATTCAAAGTGTTGAAAGGAAACTGTCAGAAAAGAATTCTACATCTAGTAAAATTGTCTTTCAAAATAAGTACATGAAATAAAATTATTCTCATATAAAGAGAATTCATTGCTTTCCAAGAGACATATAAAAAAGTTCTTCGGCTAAAAGGAAATGGTTCCAGACATAAACTTGAATTTACATAAAGAATATCAGTAAAGGCAATTACATAAGTAATTACAAAAAATGAAAATATTTTCTGCTCTTAACAGATATTTAAAAAATTGCACAAAACTGTTGCTTAAAGTAATAACTTGAAAATTGTATTCTTGAGCTCTGACACATGAAAATGTAATATATGTTACAGTAATAGTACAATGTCAAAAGCAATGAATGGTGCTATACCAAAACAAGCAGATGGCACCAGATGGTAAGATGAAATCACAAGAAGAGGTAGAAAGTGCCAGACATGGTAATTGCATTAAGTATTTATAAAATACAGTATGAATAAATATTTTTACTGATCTAAGGTTGTGAAGTTACATAAACAGATAATTATTAAATGGTCTTATAAAATGGCATTTTGGGGTTCTTAACATTTATGGATGTAACATGTGACAATAGTACTACAAAGGAGGAGAAGGACAGGGATCTATATTAGGAGGAAACTTTTTAAATATTTTATTAGAATTAAATTGGCATCAATCTAAAGTAGACAGAGATTAATTAAGAAGTATATTTTAATTCATAGCACAACCACTAACCAAAAACCTCAAATAGTGAAAATAAAACAAAAAAAAAGGTTAAAACACAACAAAGGATTTAGGATGCAGCAGAAAATACTTATTTAACTTGAGTAGATAATAAAATATATAGAGAAGAAAAAAGATGAGAAATCTAAGGAGAAAAATAAACTATTATCTCACATCACACACAAAATTCACTCAATATAAACTATAGGCCTAAATGTAAAAGTTAAAACAATAAAATGTATAGCAAATGTGAAAACCTTCATAAGTTTGTGTTATGTCAAGGGCACTTGGGTACACCAAAATCAAAATCTAAAGAATAATAAGCATAGTAACTTAGACATTAAAATTAGAAATGCTTGAGCTTCAAAAAACATTAGATAAATGAGGAAAAAATGAAATCACAATCTGAAAGAAAATATTTTTATAATTTATATATGATAATGTATAGGAAGTCAGAATATAACAAGATATTTTACAGTTATAAGAAAATCCATTATAAATTGGCAAAACATCTGAATAGATATAAACAAATGTCTAATAACAAAAATGTTCAATATGATTAGTCATTAGGAAAATGCAAACTGAAACCACAGTAAGGTAATACTTCACACTCACAAAATGGCTATAATTCAAACATATAAAGCATGGATAAGAATGTGGAAAAATTTGAATCCATATACATTTTTGGGGAGAATGCAAAATGACTTAGCCACTCTGGAAGACAGTTTGGCAGTGTTTCTTAAAATATAAACATAAATGTCTCATATGCCTCAAATGACCTATGAAAAATGAAGGCATACATTCTCAAATAGGGTTACATGTGAATTTATTGGTATATTATTCATAAGAATTTCACACTGGGAACATCCCAAATGTCCATAAACTAAATTTAAAAATATTGAGGGGGACTTAAAGAAGGATACAAAGTACAATATGGATAAGCCTCAAGAAACTTAAATGAAATCACAAAAGACTTCATATTATAGGATTCCACTTACATGAAATGTCCTCAAAGGTAAATATGGAGAAATATAACGCAGATTACTGGGTCATGATGTTGAGGGTTGGGAACAGGGACTCACTGGAATTATGTATGTGGTATCATTTTGGTATAATGGAAATGTGTTAAAACTACATTATTGTCATGGGTATACAACTTCCTTGTCTTACTACAATATATTTTATTATATGTTTTAAGTAGGTGAGTTCTATATATGTTATAATGCAATAAAGCCATAAAAGCATGAGTTAACACGAAAAACAGTTGTGACAATGATATCAGATGTGTGCAAGAGAATCGCACACACTGTAGTCTGGTTCTCTAGTAAAACAGAAGTATCAAGCAAAATAGAGTCCCTATTTCCATATGGCAAGATCAATATCAAGAGAAAACATTATCAAAGGGGCAGGCACACCACAAAATAAAAGGAGGTGGGAATTTCTTACCTATAAGTCAAAAGTATGGTCAAGAGACAAGTATATACCAATATATAATCTGAATAATCTAATAGGTGTACATGAAACATGTGACTTATTCAAACATTCTCAAAAAGACCCTCACACACAGGTGTGTATACTCCCACACTTGCACAAAAACATTCTTTGTAGGGAACACGCAGATACAAAATCTGAGTATTCTAGAATGCCATATACCAGGGATTTTCAATCTTTAGCAAGAAGAACTGTTTGGGATGTGAAATTGTTGGACTCTACTGACAGATTTCAGATTTCATAGGTTGGGGTTAGCTCATGAATCTTCATTTCTAACAAGTCCCAGTATAATGTTCTTGTTTCAGGAAATACATTTTGAGAACAATTGTACTACTGTAATTTTATTATTTCCATGTGTTATCATCAGTACTCAATGTTTACCCCTTTCATTGGTTTTATTTCAGAAGTTAAGGTAACCATATGGATATGGTTGAGGAAGGAGAGAGGACTGCTAATTTTAACAATAAATTATGACTTTAATAAACAATAAAGTAGATATAGTTTACACTCAATGAAAAGGAATTCAAAGTTTTATTGAAGTAAATCTTGGAGATTTTGTCTCATTCAGTATAAAAGCAGTAACTACATTACATTTTATCCACAAATGGTGAGTATAAATATAAAGAAAAAAATTCAATGAAGCTTTTAAAACAGAAGGATGTTTCTTAGATAATAAAACTCAAATATTTTTGAAAATGAAATGACTTTGTCCTTTAAAGAGGAAACTCAATTTCAGACATTATAAAGGAGGCAATGCTCCCTCTCGAAATTTTAGCACATTTATTCATAGGTCAAGCAGTAATAATTGCTCCTGCTATTGTAACTATCTCCACTTTGCCCATTAGCTCTAAGTCTGTGGGCACTGCAACTATTATAAATGTGATAAACACATATACATATGAAATATGAAGTACAGAAGTACAATTTATGCCCCAAATGATCTAGTTTTAAAGGGTGGCAAACAATGCCTAGATGTTCAAAATACAGAAAGATGTAAAACCACATTGTTGAAACTACAATTTAGATATCTGAGATCATGATTATATTTGTGTGTGGGGCTGCAATAATGGTAATTTAAATATATTTTGGAGTACTCTTTAACAAAGTTATTCAGGCCCTAAAAAGTAAACATTTACAATTATATTTAGTACTAATATTTGTGATCCTTTGTTCTGCAGCAGTCCTATTTCTGCACAGACCATCACTGGATGAACATGGGATAACTCAATCCCATATATGAAAGTCAGCTGTCCACTAAGTTCAGCTTCTTCCCTCTCTATTCATCTCAAAAACAGAAATAATATACCCAGACAGTTCTTAAATACATGCTTTAAGTAGTACTAAGAAAAGATGTATTCTCAGGAACACTTTTGATTCAGATGATTTTTTAGAATAAGGGATTACTCAAAGATAAGATGAAGTTAATACGTAGCCCATAGGTATTTCATCTCCTTAAATACTTTTGGTCAGTGCCGCAAATATTAAATAAGATTTTGAAACCTATAGGTCCATAGGAAAATAAACTATTCTATAATATAACTGTGATAATCACTAATTATTGGTATAATAATGTATTGCTTTCTAGTGACAGAGGTTGCATTAAATCATTTTCATATATTATCACTTAGTTCTCATAACCTTATGAAATAGTGATGACATACTCGTTTTAAGATGAGAAAACATGAGCTGTGGTGAAGGACCATCAGTGTTTTAATGGTGGGTGGAGTGTGGTAACATATACCTGAAGATGTGGGATCCCATATTTCTGAGTCAAGTACAGAGTTGTAAATCAATATTACCTCAATATAGAGCTAGAAGGAATTATGCTTAATGAAATAAGCCAGAAAGAAAGAGAAAAATATTAGATGGTTTTACATATAGGAGGAATGTAGACAAAGTAAATACTGGACTAAGAAAAAAAGTTATAACTTAAAAATCAAAATCGACAGACAACTATAAATCTGAGACATTCTCCAGAGAAGGAGGAGGGAGAAGGAACAAAATGGGTGGGAAGAGCACAAGGGACTACGGGATGGGACACAGGTGAATTGGTGGTGGGAATGTCACGGGGACTACACCTGAGAGGACAAAGTATATACTGTACAAAAATGAATGATGATGTAAAGTATATATAAAATAAAAAATACAATAAAAAGGTGAATTCAGAATTGAATAATAAAATGTCAGAGAAAACTAAAAAATAAATAAAAGTTATCAGAGCACAACGTTTTTTGTGTGACTGCAAAATATAGAACCAACATCAGAAACAGGATTGGACCTGGGTAGTTTTCTATGAGATTAAATTAACTTAAAGGTTATTGAAGTTTATTCCTTTATTTTATAAATAACAAAATGGAAACCATAACAGACAAGTTCCTTGCTTAAGACAGATTAAAGATTACAGTATATATTCCTTGATATACTTGATATGTAGATACAATTCAATACAAAATATGAACTTGTTTTTTTATGTTAGTCTTTCCACTGTACCATCTTAAACTATACTTTGCAAATAAGAGAAATATTTAACACTAATGATTGTAATGTTTAATATAATCAATATTTTTAAGGCTATAGGATTATAAAAATTCATACTCTGACCAGAAAATGCTATGAGTGGCCATGTCATAGGAAATGCAGTAGACACTAGGAACACAAGAAAATTAGTGTGGGCTCAGCCTTTGGGAACACCTCTCCTTTAAAAAACATATGAGTATAGGTAGCAATCCAATTAAGAAAGAATACATAAGGAATATATAAGGGTGTATACATATATGGCATATATGTGTGTTGTATGTACATGTACATGCATGTGTGCATATAAGGTTATATATGTGTGTGTGTTTGTGTATATATGACCATATACCCATATATATATGGGTAAAGGCAACAAACAAAAAGTAGGGTTGAAAGGTGACATTGTAAAAGACATGTTTTGTAACCCCTGGCACCTGAGGTTATAATCTCATTTAGAAAAAAAGGGTCTTTGCAGACATAATTAAAGATCATGTGATGATATAATTCTGTATCATTTGGTCCTAGATTCAAGGACATGTCTTTATGCCAACATAAGAATGCATAGGGAGATTTGAAACACACAAAGGAGAAGACCGCAAGAAGACAGAAGCAGATACTGGAACGGTGCAGTACCCGGAACTGCTGAAGCCACCAGAAACTTGAATAGAAAAATCACTCTTTCCCTAGAGCCTTAGAAGAGTATGGAGCCCTGGAAACACCCTAATTTATTACTTTTGACTTCTAAAACTTTGAGAAAATTAATTTATTTTCTTTTAATCCACTAGGTGTGAAATTTTGGAATAGCAGCCCTAGAAAACTAACATAGAAGCATATATTTTCTTACATCTAGAGGAAGAGGTGCTTAATATAAGTAACATTTTTAACTTGAGGAAAATACGCTATTATATTAAGTTCATAGGTACAACATACTAATTCTACATTTGTATATATTACAAAATGTTCCCCTGAATAAGCCCAGTTAACATCCATTACCAAATGTGGTTACAATTTCTTTTTCTGTAATGAGAACTTTGAATATTTATTCTCTTAGTAACTTTCAAATACTTAATTCACTATTATTAACTATACTTACTTTCCACTGTACTGTCTTGAACATTTAAAAAGATGGTGTGCCTTATATTCCTATGAGACAATTACTTTACAGCTTTCAGTTTGTACATACTGATAACTGTACCCACTTCATTCCCACCCACCCCTCTACCTCTGCCAACCCACAAGTCTGTTCTAATGACTTGTGGGCTATATATATCTGTGAGCTTGATTGTTATTTGCTTTTAGATTCTACATATAAGTGAGATCATATTGCCCTTAAGGGCCATCTATATTGCTGAAAATGGAAGTATTTCCTTCTTCTGTATGTCTGGTATTCCTGTGTGTGTGTGCGCGCACACATGTATATATGCATGTGTATCATATGTTCTTATCCATTCATCCATAGATGACCACTTAGGTTGTTTCCATTTCTTGACTATTGTAAATAGTGCTGTAATGAACATGGAATTGCAACATGGAAGTTAGAATTTTCAATTTCTTTGTATAAATACCCAGAAGTGAAGTTGCTGGATCATTGTAGCTCTACTTAAATTTTTTGAAGAATAATATTCTCTATACAGTATATACAAGTTTACTTTTCCACAGCAGTATATAAGGGCTCTCTTTTCTCCACATCATCATCAACACTTGTAATTGCTACCGCTTGTCTATAATATAATAATACCTATTCCAACATGGGTGAAATATCTTACTATCGTTGGATTTGCATTTTCCTAATTATTAGTTATGTTGAACAGCTTATCATGCACCTATAGGTCTTCTGTGTGTATTCAGAAAAACATATGTTTGAACTTCTGTATTCTGATTTTCTAATTGGATATTGTCTGCTGAATTGTATGAGATCCTTATGTATTTTGGGTATTAACCCCTTCAGATAAGTGATTTGCAAATATTTCCTACCACTCAATAGGTTGTCTTTTCATTTTGTTGATCCTTTCCTTTGCTCTATACTAGTTTTTTAGAGTTATATAGTCACACTTGTTTATTTTTGTTGCATTTGTCTATGCAACAATTTTTGGAATAGATCTGTTATAAACAATCTCCTTATGTTTCAGTGACCTAGTCAATAAATATAGACCTTTCTTAAATCAAGCAATGAAAGACATTTCCATTTATCTACTAAAGAATGGATTCTGAACAGGAGTACTGACAATTCTAACTCTGAAACATACTGTAAGTCTGAGATTTTATCACAGTAATACAGATGGTTTAATGACCTATTTAATAGTATTTAATAATTCCTCCACATTCCACCTTTTGGAAAAAAATAATTCTCCTAAGTCCAAAAATAAGCAAGCATTATTTACACTAGTATTAAAAAACAAAAAAGGATAATATTTTTAAAAACTTAAAAAATATTATCTATATATGCCTACACCTAGGTGGAAAAGAGCATTTTTTGACCAAACCAGATCCCCCTCCTACTCATCATCATTCTCCTCATTATCATCATCTTAGTCATCATCCAAAAAGACATCAAGTACTAAAATCCTAGGTTGTGGATGCTACAGAGTAAAAATATCAACACACAGATGTACTGTTAACTTGTAAGAAAAAAAGTAGGGGAAAAAAAGCCATAAAGAATTATAAATAAACCCAATTGGTCATTTTTAAACATTTAAATACAAGAACCTGAACCACTTATTTTAAAAATAAAAATTCAGGGCATGGAAATTGAAGGTATACCCTGGGCAATACCCTCACTTAACAGATGAAGTCACTGAAGTAGAGAGATGTGAATTACCTAATTTGCACAGTTTATGGAAGAGGGGGTATCTAAAATTTAATCTTAATTCCCAGGCAATGCTGTTTCCAAGATACTTTATGTATATGTTCCTATCAAAACAACCTATTATTATCAATGTTATTCAGATAAAAGAAGGTTTATTACAGGTATTGGATTACAGAGATGAATCTAGGGATGATATCCTTTGATTATAAGAATATCAACAACTTCATGTAATTACACATCCTATGCAAATAGTGACCCGATTATAAGTGGTGGTCATGGATATCTGCAAGTTGTCCTGCTAAATTAAAAAAAAAAAATGTGGTATCTCAATCATCATTTTCTAATAGATGCCATATGAATATACTGAATTCCCAGCTCTAGTCACTGAAAGCCCACTGAAGAACTCCCAGCTAAAACACTAATCTCCTAATGCTTACCAGGTTTCTGTGGGTGCATTCATTTATTACTATAGTAACATTGGTTTACAAGGTGTATTTCACTTAGAGATATCAGATTGTTCCTTCAGGAGCTGTTACCACATCACACCCACCATCAAAACACCTATCATTGACCACCACAGTCCACTGTGCTCTCTCCCCTTTGTCTTCCCTCCTCCTCGCCGCTCCCTACCTTCCCAACCTCTCCACCATCATCCTCCATCTCTGGTAGCCATAGCTCTACAGCCAGAAAGAGAAAGCCAAAAACAATGGGTCAGATAAAGCCAAATCAATAACAAACCCTAGAAATCTGACTGAAGAACTGAAGAATCATTTATTTTTAAGACAGGAGAACTTGCATAAATGCTAGTTGGGGGCTCCTTTGAATACTAAGGAACTCTGGCAACACTAGGCCTTCATCCTGAAAGATAACTGAACTGGAAGTAAGTGGCTGCTACCCCTTCCAAATTAGTCATGAGTCTCCCATTTCCTAATAATCTCACACCCCTCCAGTTTTCCTCACCACGTAGTACCTTGGCCTAGCTTCAATAATTTGCATTATCTTTCTCAACTTTGGAGGCCTTTGGAGGCCCCCAATCTATAATATTGTGTTATCTCAACATAAACTGTCCTGTTAGACCCTTTGCAATGTCTCCTTTCCATATATGGATATTTAATTATCTTATATTTTAGGAAATAATAGCTATGTATGTCTGTATTTGTGTATGTGCATGTATGTGTAGTGTGTATATGTCTGTCTATATCTTTTTCTCTCTTTAAGGAGGGAGAGAGGAAAAAGGAGAGGGTGTAAGGAAAGAAAAACAAATACATGCACATATGTAGGTGGTTATTCTCTGACCAAACAGTTCCTCCCATTCTCTGAACCTGGTGAAGAGAAGGCAAAAAGCATGACAAAGACAGCAACCACCTGGTTTTTGTTCTGGAATTCTAACAAGTCCATAGGTGATTTCTATTCTTTATTGAAACTTCTCAAAAGCAAATGATTTTTTATGGCAATGATACCTACAGCTTTTAAAATAAAAGAAGGGAAAAGTCTTTATATTGGCAACCCTGGCTTGCAAGTACCTGTTTGCTTTTGCTGTTGCCAAAGGTTATTGGGACAAAACAGAAATGACAGATTGTCTGGAGACCATAAGGCTGCTAGCAGCCTACGGCAGTGCAGGCAACACCAGGGAGTGACCTTCCACAGACTGCCAGGTCCTGTGCTCTTTAATCAGGACTGCTAAATGATCCAGGTGGCAAGGAGATCAGGGCTCTGAGTGCAGCACAGGAGAAATAAGCGACTCTTTCCTTTCCACCTGTTCCATTTGGCTCTTCTTCACTCAATGCAAACGTCCTTGGGAGCAAATGCCACCTGCTTTCAAGGAGGTGTAAGATAGCCTCTTTTTAGCCATAATAATAACAATAATAGTAATAATAAAAATACACAAACCTAATAAAAAAAGAAACAAACATAACATCAAAAAGAGCCTCCTTATCAGGAGAAAAGAGCAAAGGTATCTGCAGGTAAAAGATTTCTTAAGACATGACAATTAGAATACATACTTTTAACCTTTCCATGTCCTTACAAGAATATTTTCTTGCATGGCGTTTGATCAAGTCCCTGGATCAGGCTATCCTCCCTGTAAATATTTTCCTCATGAGCTATACTCAGCCATTCCAAATCTACTCTAACCATTTGGCAGGATCTTTTATTTTTGATTGATTTGCAATTATTTCCTCCCAAGATTATTTGCAAGGAGGTCTTTCTTCTCCTTATTTTCTTCACATAACATCCCAACATTCATTTACCTTACCCAGCAGCCACAGACTCCGTCCATCTCTGCAACTCCCACCCCCATCCCTGAAACCTGCAACTCCCATCAGTCAAGTGACTCACAATGGAGGCACCCATGTAATTTCATGTAAAAACAGCACCACACTAATAGTAAGTCTAGAATGCTGTTGGTTCCCCCATAAACCAAGCTCTGAATGACTTCAAAGACTGAGCTGTTAACCTCAATGTAATTTCAATAGTGAGCAGAAGGAACAAAGTACACTGAAAGTTTAGAGGTGAGTGTATAAATTTCAGCACAGGAAATTGGGGGAAAATGCTACTTCAACTACTCTATAGGGATAGGTTAGGTTTAAGTCCTCAGACTGTAAGTATGGAGGACAGTATGAGGGTATGAACACAAGGACAAAAATGGCCAGTTAGAAGCAACTAGGGCATATTGGGGAAGTGATGAGAAATGGACTGTTTGAGCCATGCTACTTTTAATAGAAGAGCCATGGGTGGAAGCTTACATTAGAAGTCCGTGTTCTAAAATTGTATTCTGATCATTACATATTTTCACTGATATAGGGATGGTGCGGGGATCAAGACTATAGATTCTACTTTAGAGAGACCAAAATTCAAGCTTCCTCTAGTACTAAGTTCCCATGTGAACAATGGTAAATACCATGTCCTCTCTAGGTCATGTTTTCCTAGTTAAAAGTAGGACTAGGGGAATAGTATTTAGCTTCCAGGTTGACTGGAAAATCTGGATGAAGTAATGCATGGAAAAACTAGGTAAATGCCTCAGATGTAGAATTACTGTTATTGTTGTTGTTACTAATTATTCAAGCATACAATACTAGATTCTATTGTTTAGCTAGACAGTAAGGAGAGAAGGCAAAGTAAAACTGAATTCTTGTTTTCTATTTTATTATCTACTGAAAAAAGTGGGACTTTAACCAAGTGTCCCTCTCATATCACAGACGATGTGATTAAGCTATGTACAAAAGCTGTGGGTCACTACAGTGGAGTGCATAGTTCCTGGGGTTGAAGCGTTGAGGAACTTACCTGCTTGTGCCTGAGAGGTCATATAGGGTTTTTTTTAAGATATAGAAGTGTTGAGCTGACAAGACCAAGAAGGGATCTTCCAAGCAGAAGGAACAGCAGAAGCAAAGACCTCACGAATTGTTCCAAATGTCCTAGTGACACTGCACTGGAACACACTCAGGACAGGAGACGAGACTTTCCTAAGGCTTTGACTTTTGTTCAATACTGAGTCAAATGGAGACAGTGGAAGGGTGGGTGATTTATGCAGTCTGCTACAAGCAATAAAGTAATGGACTTTGGAGACATGGAAGTTTTGTAATTATAAAGTCACAGTGGAATGGTTAAACCTTTACAACATGTAGTTTTTAACACAGTCAAAACTATCACAAATTCCCTCCAAGGAATATGGTTACTTAAATGCTATGCTTGAACTAAAATGTCACAGTGGAAATAACAGCACTTACTAATTTCTTACTAGATTTCAGATATTGGCTAATAACATTACATATACTATGGTATGATGCATTTATTAACTATGATAAATATTTAGAGATGTAGGGACTCAAGTAAATAAGTGAAGTCATCACAAATAACAAAACACATTTATTCAGTCTTTGATCTAAAAATATTCTAGTATGCACCCTTAAACCTCCAGAATGGGAAACAAAATATTTTCTTACTGACCAATTTTTGGGCACTCTTAAACAATCCTTCTTATTCTTTATAGCTCTTAACTTCCACATTTGTTATGCAGGAAAATATATGTCCAAGATATCTTAACAATTTTAATTTTTTTTTAATTTTATACATGTCATCAATGTATTTCTCAGTCAAAATGGGAAATTTCTGGAAGCATTTATTCAAAAAGGCAACTAGAGGATAATGAATGATACCATACATGAATCGTAGATACCTATCACGCCTGTTCAAACTCACTTATTCTTCTGCTAAGGCAGACATTTCTAAACAATGATAATACACATCCATGCCAAGACTGGATGAGGTGTCATTAACCCACTTAAAATTATAATTCACATGAAAAATAAAACTTATTTGTCAATACATCTATAAAGTGATGACATCCTGCCCTAGAAAAAAGCTACAGGTTTCACAAGCACTATTCTGAAGAACAAAATTTACAATATTGGGACCAAAACACCCTACTCACTTTTAGCAACTCCTTGGATCCTAGCTATCCTCAGGGATCAAATCCAGGCCCTCTTCTTCTTGCAGCCTTCACTAGTCAATGGACCCAGCTCTGGTTTATTTCATTTTATTTTAGTGGCCAGATGACTCACTGCCTGGACATTGATTATATTCAATTTGGAAACAATTACATAATACCTTGAAGAATTAGGTAAGTTTTTCTTTTTTTTTTTTTAGATTTTTATTTATTTATTTATATATTTTTCAAAGATTTTATTTATTCATGCAAGAGCTGGGGTGCAGGCCAGAGTTATGGGAGGTGAGAGGATTCACCAGAGTGGGGAGCAGAACAGGCAGACTGACTGAAACACTGCCGAGGGCAGCAGTGCAGTTGGCGAGGCAGGAGAGGTCTGCTGCACCATGTGGGTCCCCTCCCTGGCCGGCAGCAGGGATCAAACTCATGCTGCAGTGGCTGCAGTTTGCTTCATAGTGTGTTGCTTAACCCACTGCGCCACCAGGGAGGCCCCTAGGTAAGTTTTTCTTATGTGTATTCATTCATGTATCATTCACAAATATTTTCTAATTTGTTTTTTATGTACAAGGCACTGAGATATTTACCATGAATAAAACAGAGACAAGATGGACAATGATTTTATACTTATGGAATTCCCTCATTCACAGGGGATAAGCAATAATCGTAAAGTGTGATAAATGGGTTATAGAAGCACATAGTGAAGTGTCTGTGATATAAAGGAAATCCTCCTGGAGAAAACTAAAATTGAGTTCTAGAGGTCATGTAGGAATTAGAGAAGTACAGATAAGAGAAATAAGGTTTTCACAGAAAGCAAGCAGGAGAAACAAAAATCTAGACAGGTGAGAAACAACCGTGGCATATTGTGACAAGAACATGGGTGGGTCAAAGAAAGAATGAGAAAGTACATACTATATTCAGTAAGTCTCAGATTCAAGATGGGTAACTGTAAGTGATGAGCAGAAGAGCTATGAAGAGGTCTATTAATAAATGTCCTTAAAAACAATCAAAATCAACCATAACTAATTTTTTAGAAAATGAAGAAACTCATTGACTAATTACATGATTGATGGAGAAATGATTCAGCTTGATCACAAGAAATATATAGCATAGTCATTATATTGACTGTGAGCACATTTACTCCTTTTTGATGAGCTCTTTCTGGATTCAGTTAATAGAGGAGGTGACTGCTCTGGTCAACTCACTCTTTGAAGGGACACAGACTTAACAGAACACTATAAAGTGGGAGGAGAAGTTTCTTCCAAAACATTTACACCTGGGGGTGCTATGTTAGCAAAAGAATCTGTAAGGGGTAAAGAACAACAAACTCAAAGGACACTTACTCTATGATTAGAAATTTGAATTTATCCTTCAGACAATGGAGGGACACTGTATAGTGAATACAGGAGAATAAAACAAGCAGATCTGCATATAAGGAAAATCATAATGAAGAATGAATTAGGAGTGGACCATCCCAGAGACCTACCTGCATACAGCTGTGAGATGATGGTTGGAAATTTGTACAAGGGAAGTGGAAGAAAGACAGAGAGAAGAGAATTGGTTTGAGAGGTATTAATCCTATAGAAAGTAAAGGGCAAGGGGATTTTATAACTACCATCGTAGTCAACATATTTCCAGGAGCAAGCAACAGCTGGGAACTGTCGATATGACTGCAGTGCAGAAATCTCTGACTTAGAAAGTATATAGTTAAGTTTTGGTATTTGGATGCATTCAATGCATCACAGTATCTGAATTATTTCAACTAGTTTTTTATTTTTCACATCATCTATAATAATTCTAATCCCACAATTTTCTAGTTTGTTGCCTACTTGAAAGTACATATTCATAGGGAGAAAGCAACCAGTTTATTTGAAGAATATTTTCATGTGAGAAGAAAAAGAACATGGAGGAAAAAATAATGTGCCCAATTCTCAGGAGCTGTTTAAAATGCAAGAAAGTAAAAACTCTTGCTAAATGAGTATGTGATAAATGTCCTAAAAGTTTAGGTGTGCTCTTGACAGTGGTTTGTACAGAGGTTATATTTCAGTTTTTCTCTCTATAAGTACAACAAACACACCAATTTTATTCACCCATTTCTGAGAGAACAGAAATTGTTTCCTCAGCATGCGAAATTTGACAACAAATAACTGGAAGTTATGAATGTTGATTCAAATTTTGATAAAATCTGGTTTAAAATATTAACTAAGCAATTTTACTTGTTAGATTAGTAAAATGGTAGGTCAGATTTCAGATACTTTTATTTTTGGAACAGAGAAAGATGAGTAAGGGAAAAAGAAAATCACCCATTTCCAAAGCAAGAAAAAAAAAAAAAAAGATGAAGAAAGAAAACATTCTAGAGAAGAGGTTGCTGTAGCAAACCACCCAAGTAGGGATTTGGAAGTGACTGATGAAAATCTATAGTCATCACCATAAAAACTGCTGTCACAAAAGAGGAAAATGAGAAAGCAGAGACAGGACTCAAGAGAGTTAGAATTGAAATATAAATTAAATGTAATCATGCCATGTATTACCACCTCTGCTCCTGTACAATTCAAAAACCCATTTCAGTATAAACAGCACTGTGCTGTTCTATCTGTAACAAGTTGACCTCACAGGGAGAAAAATGATCTATTTTCACAACTGAAGCATACTTTTGATTAATGAAATGTTATTAAAAGAGCAGTTTTGGCACAGTGTTACAATTCAAATGAGCTTTTCAAATTTGAAAGAATATCATAAATCAATCTTCCAGGAAAAACTTTCTTTTTCTTTGTCTTATCTCCCCCCTCACTATATAATATATATTGTGTATATATAGTGTATACATGTATAGTATATATAGTTTATATGTAGTGCATATATAGTATATATACTATATATTTAAATATATATAACATATATATTTAAATATACTATATATAAATATATATTTATAAATATATATTTAAATATATATATTTTATATAGTATATTTAAATTTATAGTATATTTAAATATATAGTATATTTAAACTATATAGTATATATAACACACACAAGATATGTCACTGTAAATTTAATATGAATAATGTGTTGATTTGATGCATTTATATATTGCAATATGGTTGCCACCTACAGGGTTAGTTTACACTGCTACAATGTCACACAATTACCATGGCTTTTTTTGTGGTGAGAAAATTTGAGATCTACTCTCTTAGCAAGTGTCAAGTACACAGCACAGTATTGTTGACTATAATCATTATACTGTACATTTGATCTCCAGAATTGATCCATCTCCAAGGGCAAGTTTGTACTCCTGTAAGCAACATCTTCAATTCCTCCACCACAAGGTCCCTGGAACCATCATTACACCCTCTTTCTACAAATTTGGCACTTTTCAGATTCCATAAAAAAGTGCGATCACACAAGTTCTCACTGTCTCAGACTAATCTCATGTGACATAAGTTTCTTCAAAAGTGACTGGATTTTCTTCTTCTTGTATGGAACAATATCCTGCTGTATGTACAGTGTATACATTATGTGTGTATATATATTATATATATGTACCATGATGATGAAATAACAGGGATCAAACTTACCTTCTCACAGTAAATGACCAAAAAATTGTAAACACACACAAATCCAGTGATTGCCCATTGGAGAACAGCCATCAAGGACTGCAATCACTGAAAAAAAGAAGGTACATGTGGTGAGCATTGTGGTTGCCCCAGATTCTTAGGCAGCAGTTTCCTAATAGTTCTGAGAGGGTAATCCAAAGTGGGGCATGGTGGTCTCACTGAGTTGAAAAGATGCTCCACATTTTAGTCATTAGAGAAATGCATATAAAACCATGACAAAGAGCACTGCATACCTACCTACCAAACTTGCTAAAATTGACAATACCAAAGGATGTGAACTCACTATATGATCTAGCAATTACTCTCCTAGGGAAATGACCTGCTTACCTGTCCCAGGTAAATTAAAACATATGCCCATAGAGAAACATGTGCATGATGTTCATGGAATCTACTCGTAGATTTTAAAAAATGAGAAATGACCCAAATGTCCATCAAAAAGTGAAGGGATAGACAATTTGTAATATACTTATTCAACAGAATATTTTATAAATATATGAAGTATTAATATACATAACACAATGAATAAAATTAAGACAGACAGAATAGACAAGCCACTGTACAGTTTCATTTACATGAGATTCTAGAATAGAAAAATCCAAGCGATAGTGACAGAAAGCATCCAGGTTTGTCTGGGTCCTACTATGTGATGACGACAGAAAATGAGTTTCAGTGAAGGTCAGATGAGAATAATTTGTCATAATTTGCCGAAAATACATACTTTTGTTGTTTTAAAATATGTTAAATAAATGTTATGATAAATAAACTAGAAAATATGCTATACCTAATAAATATGCGAACAGATGTGGAACATTAGTAGGATTTAGGGATATGTAATCACGTATCATAATCAAATTTGCAAAAATCAAAATGTCTGAGAATATCAACAGAGGGTTAAGGATATGGAGAAACATGAATTCCCTCACTCCACTTGGGATGGTAACTGGCCTAGCAATTGCCATGTGGGCAAAGTCCGATAGGTTTTGGATGTGCTTACTGCAATGAACTATATATATAATGTCACATGTAGTGAGAAAACTGGGTTTAAAATCTTAAATCTTTCTCATCTAATTAGCACAAGCTCTTGATGTGATTTTGTTATCTGTAATCATTAAAGCTACTTTATGAAAATGTTAAGAACATTAGATCAGTTAATATATGTAATATATATAAAGTCTTGACAATGTCTGGTTTGATCTGAAAAGATTACAAAGGAATTTCAATTATTGCAATATCTATTTTTCATTTTTGCTTTGAAAAACACTGGAGGCAAACTGAATAATGTTAAATTATTGAAACATATATTGAATCACAAATGTTTGTTATTCTATTTGAATTGTTTAATATATTTTATAAGAAAGTGTTATCTTAAAATCAAAATTTTCATATTATATCTCTATAAAAGTTTAAGAAAATAAAGGACAGGTATGTAATTTTTTTTCTTTATAATTTTTCTTACACTGGAAGTAATTAATCTTATCACCTTATTTACTGGCTTAAGTAGTAATTATATTTATAGTTCCACCTCTAAAATGATTCTTATATTCAGCATAGATTCAAATCATATTCCATATGAACAGGCTCTTTTTACACAAACAAAATACACACAAATATCCTTGTAGCTCTAGCAGACATGAATGCTAAAACTAATTTTTTACATTGTTATACATTGATATAAACATTAATATAAAATGTTTAGGTGTCTAACTTCATTTAACATCAATTTCTTCTAATAGGATTTACCTTCATTATTTTTTTAAACTTTTTTCCTTTTTTAAAATAGTCTGCCCTTTAGCAAGGCTTTAAAATGGAGAGCCTAGACTCAAATATCTGGATATAAGTTGCTTATTTTATATTAGTTTAAACGTTGACTTTGCTTGTTACTCATATGATCATCAAGTTACAATATACTTTTATTCATATTCTAGTGCCTATTATTGGTTATAATGTTTTGAGAAAGCATTTTATCATTACATCAGAAATCATTTCTGAAACATTTTCAGAAATCATGGACAAAATCATGTAATTGTTACATTTTCCTTTAAGGTAAACTAAGTTGTCAAACTAAATGATCTGGAAATTAATAGAACAAAATTGAAAATTGCTCTTTGAAAGACAGAGAGAGGGGAGGGGGAGGGAAGAGAACACAATGAAACTAATAAAAGAGTAGTTCTGGGGGACAAAAGGTTAACCTGCTACAGATTCTTTCAGTATAGAATCTTCTGAAGCTGAGATTTAAAGCATTGAAAGTCATCAAAAAATGAGTGATGGAGGCAGCAAGAAATAGAAAATTCAACAAATCTTGTTGAAAAGATTTAAAATATAAAATAAGTTTGTTATTTCTTAAAATACAAAAAGATTAAATGTTTATTGACTATCAGTGAATTACTTTCCTTAAGAGTATTTTTTTTCACATACAATTACAGCAATTGTTTTTTTTTTTTTCTGGATAGTGGAAACACATAAAATTTATGATTTCTGAGCTTTATCTGATAATTTATAAGTATTACTTTTGGAAGGTTTAGTTGTCAAAAAAATCTTAACCTCTAAGAAAAAATACAGCTCTTAGAACTAAATTAGATTTTACTGCCATGGTATACTCAACATCTAGGATCATTGTAGTCTCTAAGACTAGTCATTAAAATAAATCAGACAGTATATTATAGAAATCTAACATGAAAGATAGAAATTAAATTGATTTTACTGAGTACAATAAATTATCAACAATGCAGACTGCACAGAAGTAAAAATAACTAACCCTGAGACTCTGCTCATTTCCCATGAAAGCATGGATGTGGCCCACACGCATGGACTCACAACCCCACGTGCAGCCATCCCAGGTGGTGGACTGAATAGCTTTTCTCTAAAGAAATTTAATTCCTCCTATGAAAATATCTAGTGACTAGGAATTTTTTTTTCTCTCTCCATGCCATATTCCTTTTCATTTTTCATTTGTTTTGGTGTGTTTGTCTTTTGACGTTGAAGGCCAACTGAGATCCTCAAGCTGAAAGCCATTCCTTTTGGACATTTATTGTTTCTTCTTTCTGCTGGGGTAAGTCTTTCTCCTGATAGGGCTGCAAGTTGGTCTGATAACTTTCTATCATTCTCACGCCCTGTTTGGTTCAGATCATCATCATTCTTCACCCAGTGTTATGATAGCCTCCTGCAGGAATCCCAGCCTCCAGAATGCTTCATTTCTGGGCACTTTGTGCACTACAGCTTCAGATCTTTTCAAAGCCAAAATCTGCCTCTGCATTTGTGACATATTGACTACCAGAAGGTCTTTTCAAGTCCATATATCATTAGTTTCTGTATGTTTGCATTCTTTTTTGCTTCATTTATTTTCCTCATTTCAAATGTAATATATGTTTATTACAGAAAATATAAAAAGACAGATTATCAGAAGGAAGAAAACAAAATTACCTATGCTGCACCATGGCAGAATAATATGAATCATTCTGAACTTACTGGCATGTTTTTTAAGTAAAACAACCTACACTAACTGTTCTTTAGAACATGTTTACTATGAGGCACTTTGAGATCATCACTCATTTGCTTTTTTTGTTTTGAAAATAGAATGGACATTGAAAGTACAGAATTCAAACAGGTGTGAAATATTCTGAAAAGCTGTCCCAAATTATTCACCTTGAACTAAAGTAGTTTGTTTAAATTAGCTAGGAAATAAAATACAAATGATAAAAGTTTATTTAGGCCACAGGCCATATCACTATATTAAAAAAATGTCAACCTACTCAAGACTACTCTTGGTACATGACACATGTCTAATAAATGTTAAGAAGGGAAGCTGACACTGCAGGCAGTAAAATTTGCCATAAACCAATTACACATAAAATTTCTACTAACTAATGCATAAAGGTTAGTTGGTAAAATTTTTATTGCCTGAAACTGGCACAAGAATCAATGTTTACAAACAACTTACATCTGAAAAGCTCACTTTTCTATGGTTTGATTTCCTGTGAGAATATTGCCTTACGATTTAATTGTTTAGTATATAATTAAGTGACTAAAAAGAGATAAAACCAGAGAAAATACAACTATCAAAATTCAAATTAAGCAGAAATTGAGTAAATAAGCAAATCTTTAGCATAAAATGTATCAGAAAAATCTCTGTCCCTCTTCACAAGCATAGTGAAACAAATATATTCGGAAGAATGACTAAAAATTTTAGTTTGTTTAATTGAGTTACTATCAGAAAACATATTTTGATAACAATATGAATGTTGGCATAATTTGATTAAAGTGCTTCCTGATAAATTGAGAATTAAAATTTCTGGTCAAAAAAGCAGGAACAAAATGAAGTCAAAATGTCATAAACCACTTGTTCTAGCTCACACTGTGTGATAATTTGTAATGGTGTGTCATGTCACATATTTCATTTGATTTTCACCATCTTTAAGAATAATGAAGAGCTAGAAATCATTAAAGATGGACACTCAGAAAACATGATACATTAAATCACGTCAAGAAAATATCTCCTTAAGCACATCCAGAAAACAGTTTAATATCTCACCCATCCCCTATCAAGTTATTACCAGAGGATGCCTGGTTACCTGGGCAACTGTGTTATTGAAGGTGGATGACCAAAAAAAAACCAGTGGTTTGTGGGCAGAGTTTCACGAGGGCTTGTGGAGCTGCAAACATAACAGTAGCAGAATGCATAGATGATGGCTGTGCCAGAATAGTGAGCATGAAGAGGAGGGGCTGCTCTTTGGAGGCATATATCTCTAGACAAGGAGGACCCACCCTTCCCTCACTCCATCCCCCAGTGCTTTCTGAAACTGGAGCTGATAGTAGAACTTTGAATTCCCACAAATTTTTACTACCTGGTGTAGTGAGAAGAAGCTACTCCTTGTCCCTAGGAGAGGCAAGAAAGTCTGTTTCCTGTGCACCAAGACTCAACCTCTACAGCTACAACACCTACCCTATTTCCCTTTGGCTCCTACTCCAGTACAGCTCGAAAAACTCTGAGGGGAAAGTGTGCAGCTGATACACCTTGGGGTACTGGAAGCAAGCTGGGAATCCAAAAAGCAGTCACCCCTCTCCTATTCTCCACCTTGACTCTGGCATTTTTCTGGGTTCCAAGCCCACTGAAGAAAGGTTAGCATAAAGAGTGACTGCTGAGTAGGAACTGAGCTGACATAACTCAGGCTGCAAACAACTAGCTTGGCGGTCTGGATAGCCACATGCTCCTCCCATGTCCAGACTTCCAGGGCTTCCCTGAGCAACTGGCCCACCATAGTCAGATGAGTGCCACCTACCATAAGGAACAATGACTGCAGGGCAGGTGCTAAGCTACTGCAATCGAGACTGTTGGCTGCTTGCTTGGCAGTCCCAAGAAGCACCATACCCTTCCCAGTTTTAGTTTGGCAGGAAAATGGTACCTGTGTTTGACACAAGCCCACAGAACCCAGCTGCTCTGATTTGTCCAGAGCCTCAGGATAGAACACTCCCAGCAAAATCTGCTGAGATCAGAAATAGACTGCAGTTAAAGGATGAATTGTAGTTTGGGGCTCCTGAGAGTACATCCCCAGTGCTCTGCCTTGACCAACCCTGACTGGACAGGGATTGCAGACCCCTCCCTGGGCTCAAGTGGCTGTAGCACAGAGGGAGCCTTTTGCCCTTGCCAGTCTATTGCAGCAACGTCCACACCTCCCACATATCCACCCTACACCCTTGTGAGAGCTTGGATTATCGTGTACCTCAACTATTCTGTGTCTTTGTCCTGATTATTCTTTGCTTTGACTATTCTGTGCCTCTCAGTGTGCAGAAACAGGAAAAGCTGATAAAGAATATCTTGCGGCAAAAGTGAAGATGTATACATGCTGAACATAGCATGTGCAGCAACAGCAATAGATGCTATGGTTAGAGCAGCACTGATACTGAGACTTTCCTTGAACTTCTCCCTATTTTCCCAACCTGGCTGGGGCCAGCTGGTTACATAACCCCCACACACTTGTGCATTCCTCATTTGCCTGCATGCTTTTTTGATCTTTTTTATTTTCTGTCTGATTCTAAATAAAAACGAGACTGCCCTTAGAGCTGGGGCAGTCCAAATCCAACCTTCGTGGAGCAGTCCCTCTAGGTTTCTCACTGTTCTGCATGTGGATCTGAGTAATCCTTTTTCATCCCACCGCCACACATTGTAACAAGAAACACCCTGTTTACAGGCCCAATTCCTGGATATCCACCCTATGACTGCTATTGGCTACAGTCGCAATTACTAATGACAAATACAACTAACAGAAGAGAAAGCATAGACCCTGCACATCTAAGCAATACTGTCACAGCAGAAATGGCAAGGAAAGCATTGTAGCTTAATGCATAGATATAATGAGGAATGAGAATCAGAGGAATTCATCCCAAGCAACAAATCAAGACAAAATCTTGGGAAAATTTTCTAATACAACAGGGTTAACCACACAACCAGAAGAGCAAGGTCTATATAATGCTTACTGAAATTAGGTGAAAAATGTATGAAATGAGAAATACAAAATGAGAAATACAAGGACAGAGAAAATTTGGAAAAGCTCTAAACAGAAAAAAAGAATACAATAGTTGAGATTAAAAATACAACAGAATCAGGGGCCTCCCTGGTGGCACAGTTGGTTAAGCAAAGCACTATGAAGCAAATTGCAGCCACTGCAGCACGAGTTCGATCCCTGCTGCCGGCCAGGGAGGGGACCCATATGGCGCAGCAGACCTCTCCTGCTGTACCCACTGCTCCCCTCAGCAGTGTACTTCCCTTGATCTGCCTGTTCTGCTCCCCGCTCTCTGTGGTGAATCCTCTCACCCCCCACACCTCTGGCCTGTACCCCAGTGCTTGTATGCATAAATAAATAAATCTAAAAAAAAATACAACAGAATCAATGGTAAATTTAATGACGCAAAGGAGCAAATTAACAAGACAGGAGATAGGGTAAGAAATTTATCTAGAAACATAAACAAAAAGAAAAAAGAATTAAGAAATACCAAATCAGGGCCTCCCTGGTGGCGCAGTGGGTTAAGCAACACACCATGAAGCAAACAGCAGCCACTGCAGCACCAATTCGATCCCTGCCACTGGCCAGGGAGGGGACCCACATGGCACAGGCAGACCTCTCCTGCCTCGCCTGCTGCTCCACTCAGTAGTGTACTTCAGTCCATCTGCCTGTTCTGCTCCCCACTCTTTCTCTGGTGAATCCTCTCACCTCCTGGGACTCTGACCTGTACCCCAGCTCTTGTATGCATAAAAAAATAAATCTTTAAAAAAAAAACCAAATCAACATAAACTATTTGAAGAAACAATAGCTGAGAACTTCCCCAAACTGGGAAAGAAAACAGATATCTGGATTCAGAAAGCTCGAGTCCAAAAAATAAATAAATAAATAAATAAATCCAAACAGATGCACACTGATACATATGATGATTAAAATGGCAAAAATCAAGATAAAAAGAAAATACTAAAAGCAGCCAGAGAATAAACAAAATTATACATAAGGGAATCCCTGAATACCATCAGCAAATGTCTCAGCAGAGACATTACAGGTCAAGAATCCTCTACCGATGTACGCTAAGATTCAGAATTGAAGGGGTAAGAAGAGTTTTACAAATAGATAACAGTTGAAGGAACTCATCCTCTAAACAGGTCATTCAAGAAGTTTTAAAAACACTTCTGAAAAACAAAAGGAAACCTCAGAAGCAAGGAGACTCTAAAAACACAAAACATGGGTCTCCCTGCTGGCCTTAAGAGGTTAAATTTCTGCACTGTCACCACTATGGCCTGAGTTTGATACTTTCCAGGGAGCTAAACCACATATGGCTTAGCAGACATCTTATGTATTGTCCACTGCTCCCCTAAGCAGTGCATTTCAGTTGATCTGCCTGTTCTGCTCCCCACTCTGTCTCTGGTGAATCCTCTCCCCCCCATACCTCTGGCTTACACTCCAGTTCTTCTACACAAAAATTTTTTAAAAAGTTGAAAAAAAAGAAAAACAAAATATGAGCAGAGGGAGGGAAAAAAGGAACTAGCCTAAAGAGCTCGATATTTTTTAACTTTCAATTTAGCATTGAATGTAAATATGGAACCCTATATATAAGCCACATGGTAAACTCAGAACAAAATACCTACAAGAAACAAAAGAAGATAAAATCAGGAACCAAGTACTACAGAAAAGGTAACTTTCAAAATACAAGGGAAGAGCACAAGAGAAGAACAAAGGAAGAGAAACAAATTGCAAAATCCAGAAAATAGATAGCAAAATAGCAAAACTATATATTAATAACTTCCCTAAAACCAATGGTCTGAACTCACTAATCAAAAGGGAGAGTGGCTGGATCAAAATTCAAATCCCAACTTTCTGCTGTTTTCAGAAAACCATTACATGTTCCAAGGTAAACATAAGCTCAAAATAGGTCAGAAAGCAATCTTAAAAGCAAATGGTACTCTAAAAATGTCAGGGAGAGCCGAAAGACAAAACAGACTATCAGCTAAGAAAGGTAACAAGAGATATCGAAGTGATTTATATAATGATTAATGGAATAACATATCAGGAAGACATTCTCAACACTCATTAACATACATAAAATAGCACCGAAATATGTAAAGCAACTACTAACAAGCCTTAAAACATACATTGACAGCACCCCAAAAGTAGTGGGAATGCAAACTAGTCCCTGGTGGAAAACAGTATAGAGATTTCAAAAAATATTAAAAAATGTATCTACCATACAACCCAGCAATTCCACTTCTAAGGCATCTACCTGAAGAATACAAAAATAGTAATTTGAAGAAAACAGGCACTCCTATGTTCATTACAGCACTAGTTATAATAGTTAAGCTATGTAAACAATGTAAGTGCCCCAAAATGAGGTCAGTGGATCAGTAAATAATACTGAACAATCAAAAAAGTAAACTCACTTCATTTGCAAAAAAAGAGATGGAACTGGAGGGGATAAGTCAGAAAGAAAAGATACGTGGTGTTACTTATACATGGGATATAGAGAAACAAAAAAGGAGTCAGATAAAGCCAAACAATAAACCTTAGAAATACTATTATAGCAGTTTCTCAAAGACATCAGACCATACTCAGGAAGGTGGGGAGAGAGAGATTTAATTGTCACACCAGTGGGCCCAGTGGGTTCATTCCCCAAAACCTGAGCCCCGAACAGCAGAAATGTCAGGTTTTTATACAGGTTGTATGGGAAACATCTTACCCCATCTATCATAGCATAAGCGTATTCATCATAACATAAGCATTCTTTATTGTTTTTGACAAGTAGTTGGTAAGGGTCATGGTAGCCCTTTCTTGAGCTCCCACTATGAGCATACATTTCACCCAGCAACCTCTTTGCTCCAGGAAGCAGTGGCATGTAAGCATCAATTTCAATTCAATATACAAAAAAAAAATCTAATAAATGACTGGATAACAAAATAAACATGTTACTTACCAAAGTTTCCTTCCTTTCTTCCCTCCCTCCCTCCCTCCCTCCCTCTCTCCCTC